>OY982560.1:20098741-20698741 GCA_963859945.1 Euplagia quadripunctaria
AGGCCAATAATATGAGTAAGATAGCTCAATGGAACTTCCTCCCAATTAAGTTTACAATTACAATCCAAATGCTTATAACTACAGTTATAAGCCTTTGGGTTGTGAAACCTACTATCCTAAAAGTGTACATAACTGAACAAAATTGTTGTGAAATTGCTATTACTATATATTTAAATAGATACAATAGATGATACAGTCTTATCATCATCTGCCTATCCTTATCAAAATTTTCATAGCACGATGACCTATATTGCTCTTCAACTTTTCATCAGCTGTCGCTTTTCTCAGGCTCCCCCTAGTATACATTCATTTCTCATTTTGTCCATACTAGTCAGACCACACATCCAATTCAACATTCGCTTTTCAGCTGCGTGCAGGCTGAAATGGAGAGGCGTCTCTCATTCGTTCTATTTGTGAGCCAACTTTCAGTTCCGTACAGGATGGCAGGTCTGATGATCGTCTTAGAGACCTGTCCTTTTAGTTAAAAGGAAATTTGGGATCACAATAAATTCTTTCTGTTATTTGCCGCCACTTCATCCACCCTGTATTGATTCGTTGCTGTACAGTCCGGTCCTATCGGTCGGTGGCAAACAAGCATACGGCATAAAGTTTAGTTATTATTTTCTCTATTAAAGTTGGATGTTATATTCTCTACTTTAATAGAATTTGAAGTAAATAGTTAACTACATAAAAATGTGTGTCTGAATGCCAAGCTGGGACTTACCTAATTAAACTCGTTGATAACAGAAAATAATATAAGGCTGTGAAAGTGAGAACAGCGACCGGGAAACTTTTCGTAATGTCAGCTGATATTTAAAGTGAATTGTTGCAATATATTTTTGGTATGTTGGCAACAGAGAGTTTGTCCATCGTGGCGTCGTTATAAACTTAGTGTACACTTTGAGGTGACAATAGTGGTGTTTAATGAAATGTGAATGTTTTCCCTCAGCGTCAGGGACGTTGCCGGCGGACCCCCTACTAGAAGACAATAAGGCGCTATTGGCGCCGCTGATAGCTTTACTGAACTCCAAACCCTCCAGTTCTATTTCGGCTGATTTCACGTGAGTTAATTTTGTTTTAAAACAGCCTGTTATTAGTTTTATTTTACAGATATTTCTTGTTCGAATATGAATTTATAAATGTTGTTAAGTAGTCGGTACAAAAGTACAGAATGTTTTCCTGTTGATATTGATTGTCATTAATCAGGTATATGGGGTTAATAAGGAAATAACTGTCGTAATAAGTCTGTAAATATGAATATCCTGACAGTTATATTGTTGGCTATTGCGACCTAATTTATTTTTAATATCGGCATGCCCGAACCTCGCCAGGTCAAACAATTATCTTTAGTATCAGGTCTATCTAGCCTAATGAACCTTTCAAATATGCCATTTTTTCACATAGCCTGAGTTCGGTGACACTTAATTTCATTAATTTCACGCAGTTTAATTTTTGTAAAAACTTATAATATAAAATAAGAGAAATGAATCCAAACTGATTAAATAAATAAAAATCTTTTCATTTTCATTTGAAACGTTCGATTTTTATTCGTCCACCAAATTTCTAATTTAAAATATTTACTTTAAAATTCTATTTAATGCAAGAATTAAACCGTGGCTTACGTATCAAATTTTAGTATTTTTTTTTTTTAAAGGATCTTGACCAAAAGTGGTATAGCAATGTTTCATGTTGCAAAATGAAAATAATAAAAAAATATTACGTTACTTTTTTACAACCTTTTCACTTCAGGAATTTTATTTTCGTATCCGGAATTAAGATTTAAATAAAAACAGGAAATTAATAATTGCTACGCATTATTTCCGTATAAAGTCATGAAATTACGTTTCGTTCTCTTCATTTGTACGAGCTACGTAAGTGCCTTTAAACAAAAGCATCACAAAAATGATGTTAAATACTTGATGATAAATATTTGATGAGTTTTAAGAATGTTTGAAACATACTTATCACAGTGCAAAAGTCAGTTCGTCATAAAAATCGATTAAAGACTTGCAGTTAGTTTAATTTGATGCAACGCAATGTAAATGTTACAAACGTATTTATTATTTTTGTGCGGTACGGTGAATAACCTTACCCGTTCGGCGCCGTCAAGACCAGCTGACTGCAAAAATTGCTTAAATGTTATTTGATGGATTACATTGCAGTTTTTGGTCGTATGTGGTATCTATAGATGTTTTTTCAGTAAAATGTTGTTTACTCATTTTGATATCATTTTAACCAAAAAAATGAAAATTATAAAAAAATTAAATTCCCTGCAGAAGATTCCAATGATTTTCGAGAATGATGGGAAGCTAAATCTACTATTTGAGTATTCGGCACGCTGTCGCTTACAGCCTGTATGTATAATAGCAACACTGGCTAAGCGAGGATCGGCCGTTATCCCGTTAAATCACGATAATCGCGTGTGAGCGCGTATACTTTATATGCGGGCCCTAGTATGTGCTTTGCGTGTTTAATTTGAGTTGTTATCTGTGTCCTACACTACTTGTGGTCAGAATAACCACTAAGATTGCCATTTTGAGCGGTAATGAGATGATGGCGGAACGCTTTTGCTTTTTTGTAACATTTTGGTTCGAGTGGCATGAATAAATTGAAAGTTGTAATTTTCCACAATTACAGTTGATCAATTGTTAGTTGTTATGGTAACAATTAACTATTAATTAATTGTTAATCTTTAATTGTCTTTATAATTAAAATATGCCCAACACTGGTCGACCGTACACAAAGTCCAACATTCGTATTTTTTCTTTAAAATATTGGTACTACCAACTAACAACACAAAAGATTAACAGGCGCATTATTTTACAATAAGTACGACTGAAGGGAAAAGATGGACCTTCTGTAATCATATTGACTACGGAAAAACTAATCGTTCCTCTACAGCACGCCCATCAAGCGTGAGCCCAACAGCGAGTGTTCGTCGATGGTGGTGTGCACGCCGTGCGTCACGGACCCCACGCTGCCGCTGGCCGCGCCCGCGCCCGCGCCCGCGCCCCTCACCCCGCAGCACAAGATCCTCCACCACGACGCGCTCGGCACGCCCGACAGTCAGTACTCGCCTAGTTACAGAAGCTTCACACGAAATTACGACCTTCAGCTATTCATTTTATTCAATCTCAGTAACTTACATCATTTCGTCATATAATAAATACATACATATGTAGTTTACTTAATCGGTCGCTTGACTATCCGAATCTAATTTTGTTATTACATTTTTCATACACGTATTAACTCGTGGTAATTATTTTAGGCGAATGAAAATTTAGGGACGGAAGTCGAAAATCATGAAACCATGATTTGGTTGCCAATTTTTTGTAACAGTTTATCATTAACTAACTAATACCAACAGTGTAACCGAATGTAACAATAGTAAGACGGGAGCCTATATTCTTAGCTTTTCTTTTTATTACTGCACTGTGAATAGTAAAAGTTAAATCATGATGAAGTAAAGTTTGACGTCCACTGACACGCTCGTGTGGCCCCGCAGGCGGCGGCGCGCGCGGGCGCCTGCGCAACGCGCTCATAGCGGACAGCGACGACTTCGCGCCCATCGGACGATTCCAGCTGCAGACCGAGGACCAGGAGTCAGGTACTCTAACCTCTCACTACATGAGTATTCTAATTTGTCACCAAAACGACTGTCGTGATGATAGCTATAGTTAATTGCCTATTTATTTTTTGCGGTATCTTCCTTTTCTAGCTCTTATAATCGAATTAGATGGTATTAATGGTTTCGGTAAAATTTGCTTTATAGTTAACTAAGTTTTGACTAAAATCATTATCATGTCATAAAGGTTAATTTTCACACAGACCACACGATTGTTTTATAATTTTTCGTTTCCTTTTCACAGCTGATATAAAATTTTCATAAACTCATTATCAAAATATGTGATATTTAAATATTGTTCGTAAATGACGTACTCACAGTTGGATATATTTTTAGATGTTGTTATACAGGTAATGTATTTACCATAAATTGCAATATTGATGTCTATGGTTCTGTGAATTGTCAAAGTGAATGTGTTCACCAAGAATCATATTACAATTTGAGGTATCTGTAGCAATAAGTCGCACATAAGCTCACAATTCATGGGTACACACGGTCCGAGGGCGGAGGGAAGGAGGGTGGAGTTGGGTGGAGATGAGCTCGCTGCGCAGCTAGTACTCAGGCTGTGAGTTGTGTTACCGCTACCGTCACATCACAGTCAGAGTTCTAGCTGTGCGCCGCGCCCCGACGCCCGGTCCGCTTCCGCTCCCGCTCCCGCTCCGCCAGCCGCGCCGCTCTACGCCATCGCCTAACGTCATAAGGGACTTCGGGATGTTTAATACGGTTGGTTTACGTATAACTTGAAACGCATTTCACGACATACTCTACACATTTAACAATATAACTTATTAAATCTATGTTATCTTACTTAAATGCATAAGGTTATCATAATCAGTGGTAGTAGTCGAATCGAGGTTAACCCTAAAACTTGATGTTCAATTAACAATATTGCGCCTGACGTCGAGACGAGACCCCCCGTCTTAAACTTAAAGCATTTTACCTTTTATGGCAGTTGAGGGTGAGCCAAATAGTAAAAATCTTTTCAAATTCAAATGTATCACATGAGAAATATTTGCTTATCAGCTTATTGCTCAGTATGCTAATTTGGAAACCAAACCAGGATGAGGCAAAAATTGACATATAAACTCAGACTACCCAAGACTTTTTTTATATCAGAGTATAACCAAAATAACGATATATCAATGATAGTCTGTCGTGAAATGTGTATGTTGTCTGAGCCATTTATCAATACTGTATTATATTGTATACTACCTGAGTGCACACCTAATGGACTCTACTCATTTGCATGCTTTTGTGTCATTTACTCTGTGTTCACTTCATCAACATCAGCTTTACTAACTTGAACCGGTTTTCATTCACTGGAAACGAGTTTAAATTCTAGTCTTTAAGGTGTGTGCACTGTTATACTGTTATGGAATCAGTATCTTCCGTCGTTGACTGTACATAGTTCAAAGAAGTCATTCTAATTCATTCTATAATCCATTATATCAGTTGCCTTTTGTTTCTGGCAGTGTCAAGTCTCGGTACTTACGTCACTAATTATTTTATTGTACTCGTGTAAATAATGCCTTTCTGTTTTCCATAATGGTTTTATTAATGTGATAATTATTTAAATGTGATCTATTAATATACATATTAACATTCAAGTTTATGCTTAGTCAAAGCATAACGGTTTTGTATTTCTAAAATTACGAAATAATGTGTTTGTTTGTAAATATGTGTACTTAGTGTTATGTTCACATCGCGTCATCGAAAGATTAGAATAGCTCCAAATTAGTTGAGTTGTGAATGGCAGGTGTGTACATATCGCTAAGGAGAGCTCGCTCGGTGCCGGTGTGGGCGGGGGCGCGCGGCGGGCTGTATCCCGTGCGGCTCCAGTGCAGGCGTGTAGCACCATGGGATTCAGCTCACTTCGCGTCGCCATTAACAGCCAACTCATCTACTAATACCACGCATCGCAATCGTAACAACCGCTCTCATGTCTAACTATGTTTTGCACTACTCTTTATTTACTACACGAAAAATGCACATTTCAATTTCGTTTAATTTTATACCACGATGTAACCGGGGCTATCCGAAAACTGCTGTAATAAATTACGAAATAAACTATGTATTTTTCGATGTAGTTTCACTTAGTTTGAATGTGATTTAAATTCAGTATGTAAGTCGTACAATAACACGATTCAAATTGGGTGATAAAATAATTAAAATAACTTGTAACTTACAAATAATAATTGTTTTTAAACTTTCGCGACTTTCATACATATTACCCGACGTTTCGATCGAATTGCACCCATCGTGGTCACGAGTGGACTGGGGTAACTAAGAGGTATTGTACCTTTTAAATATTATCGGGATTAAGTTCCGAGTTACACATCTAATACAAATAATAATATAATTTATTATTTGTTTGTATTCACTTGTGTGATATACCTACCTATAACATACACATGCAACAGTATTTCATACCTTACTAAAAAGATTTAGAATTAAATATTTTCAATATAATATTTTATCCCAATATCCAAAACTGAAGAAAATTAATTTATAACAATTAATTAAAATATTAAAAATTTTCAAATAATTAATTAAATATAATTAATTATTTAAAATAAAGAATTAGAATTCTAAATTACAATATAAAATTAAAATAATGAAAAAAACATCCGTTACTGGTTTTAAATTTGAATTCCAACACGACAATATTTTTGTCAGTAACTTTACCAAGATAAGAAACAATAATATTTATAACATGTTACTGAGGATTAGTGTTCATTGGATAGTAATAACAATTCATTTTTTATTTTGTTTTTTTTTAGTAAGCGGTTAGTTACAAGTTTGTTTACGTCACAGTGTCGAACTTGAAATAGTATTTTACTGTTTTATCCTTTACCTGTAAACTCAAATAAGAAACGTCGGCACATTTTGTGAGACAAAATTTACATCCTTTTTGTTTTAAATGAAAGCCTAATAGACCGGCAGCTGGCGACAGAAGTTCAACACCGATTTTGTCACTCATGCTTCTCAGAGTATTGAAAGTATTATCAGAGATAAGTAGAACTATCGTAAAATTGAGCGGTGCCCGCGGGACCAAGTATTTTGAAACATTTTTTTATTTTGCAAAGAATTTTCGCTTTGTTTGACAATTATCTCACTTATGCCACTGTCGTAACGACTAAATGATTGATGAACTAGGCATAAGTGCAGCAAGGGATCTAAGGGTTGATATTGAAGGGTGAAATTGTAAAAACGTAAAAGTGCAATGTTTTTAATGGACCGTCTGAAAGATCCCTTGCTGCACTTATGCCTAGTTCATCAATCATTTAGTCGGTTTAACTATCGTTTTATGATAGTGGCATAAGTGAGATAATTGTCAAACAAAGCGAAAATTCTTTGCAAAATATTTAAAAATACTTGGTCCCGCGGGCACCGCTCAATTTTACGATGGTTCTACTTATCTCTGATAATACTTTCAATACTCTGAGAGGCATGAGTGAGGAAATCGGTGTTAAACTTCTGCCGCTCGGTGCCGGTCTATCACCCTTTTTAGCTGAAGATAGGATAGATTGTACTCTTCGCTAATCATAATTTCAACATTTAAAAAGTTGCAATAAATAAGTAAAACTGCCCTTCATCTTCGCTTGGCTATTAAAATCCAATATGCTTACTCTATGTCTGTCTGTTTGTCTGTACAGAACTTACAGGTGTTGTCGAAGGTGACGGATGAGTATACTTTATTAGTGTTACAACATCCGTTTATAATTATTCATAAAATATTCTTTAATGGTGTTGGTCTTGGTTGAATTTAATTCACAATAAAATCTGCAATGCCTCGTGAGTTAACAATTTTTTTTACAGTAATTGTTAATAGTTTCATGTTATTGAAATAGTTGTTCTATATACAGAGTGTATTTGAAAATAGAACACTTACCTAAATCACTGAAAAGATATGACTCTAGCAGCGTAGCAGCAGCAGTTACAATAAAAAAATTGAATAAAAGCTATCCTTTAACAAGTTATAACCATTTGAATTTCCAGGTATTTTTTACTTGGTTTTTCATAAAAGCAGGTGGAACGTGTAAAGTTAAAGATTTTAAATCGTACGTATTTTTTATTTTGGAACTATTGACTCAGTTTTTGAGAAAATCCATAAAAACTAACTCGAAATTTCGAAGTTTTTATGAATTTTCTTTGTAACGGAATGAAAAAATCCAAAATAAAAAAATATGCACCATTTAATTTAATCTTGAACTGTACATATTCCACCTACCTTTATGAAAAATGGAGGCAAAAATACCTGGGAATTCAAACGGTCCTAACTTTTTAACGAATAGCTTTTTTCAAAAAATCTTTTTTTTTTTTAATAATATTAGCAACGTGGGTCACACATTACTAGTATTCTTGTAAACCCTTCCAGCTAAGCTAAACGCTTGTGTTAGGAGTGGGTTCACGTCGGTAGTGCACTGGGTGGGGTTCGAACCCGCAACCACTTGATCACACGTCTGACGCCTTAGCCTTTACGGTACCGTCGCTTGCTTGAATCATGTCCTTTCAGTGATTTAAGTAAGTGTTCTATTTTCAAATACACCTGTAGAAGTGGCAGTAACATTCTTAAGCCTTTGCAAAATTATCAATAGATGACGTATTGTTGTGTGACCCGATGTTTATACCCCACATTCTCATACAAGAGATAAGGTCGCAGGTGACTAAATAGGACCTAGGTACCAGTGGCGGAAATTGACTCGTGAGAAACGCAAGTCCAAACGTGATGTGACGTGCTTAACTATTAAAGTTAAGCTGATCATTATGATGGGTTTTTTTCGTGTGGAAACCCCCATGGGTCATCACCTCACCATGGCTATTGGTGAGGTGGTATGTCGGAATCGAACCGACTAAAACCACACGGTGTTCCGTAACAAGTGAGTCTATCGCAAGGGACTCGGGTTTACCCTAGGAAGGAAGTCCCCGAGAACCCTAGCAGACTTTAGCCGCCCTCAAATAGAAGGCAGCCACACCAATGGTAGCGGAGGGCCTTGCCCTCCTTCCAATTTAGAGAGGCGCACGCGGAACACGTGAAGATATATCTTGTCATTCAGATTGCAACCATTAATTTACTATAAGATTTATCACGTTTTTTTTAAAATTAATTTTAATTTTTTTATTAAAAGCAATCTAATCCAATCGGATGCATAGAATGAATGAATTCCATACATCATTTCAAATGATATTCAGACTTAGTCATTCCATATCATATAAAAAAATATTTTATAAAGTATCTAAAATTGTGTTAAAGATTACGTTTGAGATTGATTGTTTTATTCTATTACTAACTGCGATCCATGGTTGCATTCGTGATTATTGGATTATACATCTCTTTGTAGATGTACTTGAGAGTTTTTTAGATAGGTTGTTATCTATGGTTCTTGATACTTTCAAATGGCCCGTAACGTGATGTAACAAAAGCCTTTAACCTTTCTCAATCCACAGCCGTCTGAAGCATTTGTAATCAGGAGGACAAACAAACACCTTAGCATTATAGCATGCATTGGTATTATCGTGTATCACACATGTATTCCACTCTGGACAGACTACAGGCGCTGCGCAAACGTAGACTTTTTCTACCTTCAGGGGACAGAATAGATGTAGCGGTGGCTGCGTGTCGTAGGCTTCTGTGGTGTTGTCACGTCTCGTTACACAGTCTCTACTTTTGCCCAGAGATTAGTCAGATATTTTTGAATAAGATAGACATTTCTACATCCTACATTCCTGCAAACACTCTTTATGTGTGAAACAAACAATTAGAACAAGGAGTCCTAATTGTTTGTATTAAAAATTTGTAAAAATTTTGTATATGGAAAAAAAAAATAGGTTGTTTGGCTAATCATGTTAATGAAGATAAGGCCCTTAAATTCTTGCGATTGGCAGAATCATCGCTATCCAAACTATAAAGTCCATAATAAAAAACATGGAGTTCAAATTGAAGAACTCCGTTCTACTTCGTATTCTATCCCACTCTTATTTCCCCACAGATTTATGTAAGATTATTAAGCTTAGAATACTGATTGTATGTTATATCGTTTTGCAGAACCGTTGGAGTTGGAACCATTCCTGGCACTGGAGCCACCCATGTCAGCTACGGACTACGGTTTCTGCCTCGACCACGACGAGGGACTCTCGGAACTGTTCGACTTCGAGTTCTAGTGTTGTGCTGAGTGCGTGACTCGTCATTGTGCCGTTATCCATACCACGAGCTTTAGTTATACATGTTCGGATCTGTCAATGCCTAGTGTTATGTTCTCCAAAATAGGAAACACTCTCACATATTGATTATTAATTAAATCTTAAGTCTACAATTTAAGGCATTACCGTACAGTTTACCTTTGGTCACTGTATCCATGTACAGTGTTTTTTTTTAACTGCAAGATTATGGGGAAAGTAGTTCATAAATATTCACAGTATTTTTCACTGAATCTACGGTACCTCAATTCCACGATTTTCATTGCAAAACGTCTACTTTTGGTGGAATTCAGTCCACATAATCAGTATATTTCAATTTGAATCATTTATTATTGTGCTGGTATGTATGAGGTAGGCGCATCGGTTTTTTCCTTCCAATGTCAACCAACTCGCTATTTGACTTAACAATGCTAAACTTTATTTTTTCCATAAAACTTTGAATGTAATAAATTTAGCTTCAGCTTCTTCAAAATTAAGTATAAAATCAATTTGCTTGGTCTTTATAAATAAATGTTAGTAATCAGAATAGTAAAATAAAGACTGTTTTAAATGGTATACGGCTACAAAGATTACTTAAAATTTTAACAAAACTTGGGGTGTATGGAGCTAACACACAATTCAATAAGTACTGATATTAAATACTAAAACAAAGTTTTTTGTGTCTATACAACTGCATTTGAAATTAACATACCACAGACAAATGGTTGGTTTAGACGGAGCAGATTCTGGATAACATTTTATAAGCCACTGCTGTGCTTCAATGGTGTTTTTTTCCCCATTATAAAACAATGTTTTATCAACACACGAAACTCGTTCTTTTTTTCCATTGTTTTCGAAATAATGCAGGCGAGATAGCGGATTAGACCCCATATTACAAAAATATCTCTGTAACCTTTTTTCACGGGATAATGAAAAATTTGATTTTTTGAGTCCAATTCGGTCCAAAACTTTTTGCACAAAAAATAAAAATCGCCGAAAATGGCCATTTTTGGACATTCAATCACAGGGCTTCTATTGGTCTTAAGAACCTATTTCTGGGCTTAAATTGTAGGTATTTGTGATACCCAAGTATGATAAAAATTTTGTGAATTTTTTTTTGTAAGTTTGCCACAATTTGCAATAACGAAAAAAAAAGGTATTTTGCGAAATTTGCAGAGAAATTTAAAACTAACACCGTAATGCAACGTCTTATATAGCCGAAACGTTATTTCCAGAAAAATCGCTACCTCTTTTCGAAAACTCGAAAATACAGTAGAACTTTCCAATACATCGTGGCACCTTCTATTATTGGGTTACTAGTTCCGTATTTTGTCAACAGGTGACGTGCATCTTACTCTAATTGTCGCTCTCTATGACTTTCTATAGTCGTCAATAGATGGCGGGTTATTCGTAACAATATTATTCGATGGCCAGTAAGTACTATCTAAAAAAAAAATATGCGCCATCTCCAAGTTAGTCTCGGGACTTATTGAACGAGACAAAAAAGAGAAATGCTTTCAAAAAAACGAACTAATTACCATTGCTACCAATTTAAATATTCAGTCGTTTAAATAATAGTACCTGGGAGACCGAGCTTGCTCGTTAGCTTTTTGTAAAATCGTCTTCTTTTAATATTGCTTTTTTGTAAAATTGCGTTATTACAGGAAATACAACTATGCAGTTGAACTTAAAATGCAAAACTGTATCTGTATACAAAATTTCATCAAATTCGTTAGAGCCGTTTCCGAGATACCCGAAATATAAATACATACATACAAAAGTTGCTCGTTTAAAGTAATAAGATTATTTAAATTAATACCTACATTTAGATTTTTTTAATGAGAACCTAAATGATAAAAACTAATTTATGATTTTTTTATGCTCTCGTTTTACCGCAAATTATCTTTGCTCTCATTGCATATTAGCGGTGCTTTATGGAGCTGAGATAGCATGTGTTGTAGTTACAGGTTTAGCAATGAGATCGACTCGTCGACTAGCGAGCTCCTTTCTGATACTCCACCCTGTATTATTATTACTAGCTTACAGACCATTTATTTAATGAAGTATTTATTATAAAATAATAGTGAGAGTGTTTCCTAAAACGAGTGTTAACTGTGGTTACGTTACATCCGCGCACTACTTTAATTTTAAAATTGATTACAAGTAAATTATATTTAGTTAAATTTGTGACGAGAAATGTCGAGTATTTAACTCATTACATGTTATGTACTACTGTAATTGGTGCAGCGCTGTTATTTATACGATAGTTGATAGCAATTAGCTGAGGTTCTCGTCGAAATTGAGATAATTTATATTTTCAGAGTTCAGTGAAGTAAGGTAGCTAAAAGTATTTCAAGAGACGATTGAACACAATGATCGCGACTTGATTTTGTTTTGTGTGGCTGCGATAGTTTTAATGTAGTTTATTAGATTAACTGGATAAGTATTGTAGACAAACTTTAGACCTCGACTCCAATCTGAAAACGTGGTGCTAATTTCATTTCTTCATTTATTCACCAATTACAGTAGTACATTTCTATTTAATAAACTGAATGCTTATAATGAAAATGTTCCTTTAAGGTGATCTAATTTGGATGGGTATAGGGCACTGACCACCACTGCCGTTGCACTTAATCTATATTAAACAAACGTATGAGTAGGTGGACCTATACTTTCTATTTTTAACTATGATGTCCGATTAAATTTTGTATTTCGTATCCTCGTGACATTTTTTTGCTATTACGTATATAGCAAAAAAGTGGATATTCATAATTTTTCTTTTTTGTCACAAAAGTTCGTTGTGTAAAAGCAATAGTTACTACATAAATAATTAACGTATGCGGGTGAAGAGGAGCAAAGGGACGGGGACCAAAGGAAATAAACAAAAAAAAAGTATCTTTACACATTGAGTTTGATTAACAAAATATGAAAGTCCTTACAATAATGGTTGAGTGGTGGCGGTGGTGGCGGCCCGCGCGTGCAGCACGTGGTAGGGGGGCTCAGGTCAGCGCGCGCGCTTGTACATATTACTCAGTAATTAACGGTGATATCTTAGCGGCCTTCGATTTTACTTGTAAAGCTAGCTCTAGTACCATATGCCATACGTTCACACCGTGAGGGTGTCGTTAGCGCATTGCACATTGTTCCGTTGTCGATAGGATGATTTGCCAAATATTTAGTTATTACCCGAGTCTGTCGTTTAAGTTTCATTATGAGTCGGTTTAGTTGTAAATAGCGGTCTGCAGGGCGGGCGCGCGGCGAACGTCGACGTTACGATGTCGATAAATATCATTTTGAATATTTAAGTACAAAGTGCGATACCGCGACGACCGTCTCGACGGTAATGTAAGTACATTACCTGGAATCGTTTGCCCGCCTCCGCCCTGCTTTTTTTGAATAGTGTACAGCACAAATGTCATTGTAAAAACTTATTGATAAGAGCATATCAAAATAATTTTAATGTTAGAGTTAATTTGGAGATGTGTGTGAGCGGTTGTGTGAGAGGCGCGGCTGTCGGACAGCGTGCGGCTGAACTCGGTTGCGACGGTAGGAGAGGGAATGACTCGATACTTTAAACTATTTGGTTCCCTTATGTTTCACCCACTGCATCATCTATTTATTATAAATGCTCAAATATTTATGTTTTAAATCACTCGATTATGCTATTGTAAATACGAACTGATCGACATACGAGATAAAATAGTAAAAACCTTTGTAATTTATACAACTAACCTATTGATAAATTATTCGAAGGGAATATGTCCATTAAGTATCAAAGCAAGTACCTAGCTGACGGTATTTCTAGGAATGGGCACGGTAACTCCTTCATAAAACGAGCGACTATGTCCCGCCAGACATCCCGTTAATAGTATTACATCACTGATATGTTTATTTATAAAATTATTTGCGTCATGTATAAGATCATATAAGTGTCGAGAGATCATTTTATTTCAGCACACATTTATGATGTACAATATGCAAGCCCTGTTGCGCTAAAACCTTTAAAATGAAATGAAATCTTGCTACTAATGAATTTTTATCATTTTTCGTTTCAACGTCGTTGCGATTAAGTTTTATTTGAGTTTGATACGATTTTATTTGGGTTTGATAGAATTATATTTTGTTCGTTCGAATTTTGGTCTCCGTACAAAGCAAACTCTGTTTAACTTATTTCTTTTTACATACACACGACAGAATTTGCTTTTAGCGGCGCTCGTCAAGTACCTAATTAGGAAAATGTGAATTTTTGTGAATACATAAGTTACCTCATGTTTTCTGTTTTAAACATCGTTGTGAAATCAGTAGTATTGCAAGAGTACCTAGTTACACATAGGTATAGTAGAATATCCTCATTCGATATAATTCGGTTATAATAAATATTACTGAGTCTATGTTGCTATCGGTGACCTGAAAACCAATTGTTGAGGAGTGTTCCTCGACAATTATTATGTAGGTTGGTAATCGCCTAAACAATTTTTGATTCGGCACAAATCGCTTCTAGCGGGAGGTAAAAGTTTTAATTTTTTGAAGAAAATTGTTTATAACACAAATTCTGGGGCCAAATGTACGAGAAAAAGAAGTACAAATTATAAACAAAACATTTCTCGTAATTTAGTTAGGGTTTTTACGCTACTTCCATTGTCGACAACGATCGATGTTTTTCCTAAGGATTGAATACCTTTGTAGGTCAGATCAGATTTCCATTACATGTAAATTATTTGATATCCTACAAAGGTAATCATTTTGTTATCTCATGTGAAAATTATTTCAATAAGTTACATACTATTATTTGCAGATAAGTGTGTTATTCTGAGCTCTACGTATAGAGTGTAGGATTGCAAGTTATTTCGTGTACGTTACATACAGTTTGATTTTGAATTGGAGTATTTATCTTCTACTGTCGTGAACTAAAAAGACGCTCTCTACGTAGTGTTCAGTTTTATCAAAATCTCTGGAAAATTGTACAGATAACGTCATTGTTACGCTTACCGATAGCTTTGGTATTTTTAATTTATAGATGAATAATTTCACTTCTGAATGTTTTGAAAAATACCGCTTGTGTTTGTACGATAGTTGGACGTGTTACATTTATTAGCCGTCAACTATCGACAGCAACACGGTACCTATATAAATTTTTATTAATAAATAGTAATTTCAATATTGTTTTAGTGCTATGAATGTTCAGTTACATTTTCACTGTTGATACAATTGTTGCTTACCCAGCAGGCACTGGCCGTAACTTCTAATGTTTTTAAATATATTGTTTGTATAAATAACCGCCGAACTATCGTCACCTTTATAACTGTTACAACGATTTGAATCCGTACATAATTGCGTCAGTTGACGGTCCACAGGGTCCTAATGTAGTATTTCAATACAGACAATATTATAGTTAATTGAAGCTTTTAATTCTGCATGATAATGTAGCTGTTTCTTATCATTTCACAATGTCTGAAGCGGGATTGACACAGATATCACTGACAGTATTTATTCTTGCGGAGTTAGTTTCTGTATGTAGTCAATGTACTTATTTTTGTTGTTTAGTTCTGAGTAGCCTAGTGTAAACATTGTCAATGAACAGGTTGTAACCAGACAAGCTTAAGTTTTGTTTGTAAATGCAGATTGTAAGTATAGTTCTGAATCGTATATCGAGATATAACAACATCTTGTAGTACTTTTGTGTAATACTTTTTATCTGGTTTTAATATAACAAATTGAAGGTGCAATGTTATATATATATATATATTTATAAGTGTGAATGTGCCGCTTGCGCAGGAGTGTGGCGGTGTAGTCGGTAAGTTCGGGGAACTCTGGAGTGGTTGGGAGGTCGAGGTTGCTTGGGAGCAATCGGCCGAACTCGAGGGAGCCAAACGCTCGGAGATAACGATACGCTTGTTAGCACCATTTGTTATTGGTGTGAAGCCTGTTTGATTTGTATTCATTTGTGTTGAAAGACTGAGGTTGATTATTCCAGTTTCGACGACCGTGCGAGTTATTTGTTGATTGAATTTAAATATAAAGTCATATATATAGTTAGGTTATATTTTTTAATAAATATAATATTGAGATATGTAATATAATCTTTGTGTTTATTTTTGAAGCTGTTTTGAAGCCTTTGCGAGAATTCATATTGTCGCAAGCCTTTGGACAGCACCCGCGACCCACTACTATACATCAAGATCAAACTTAAATATGATTGACTAGTTTAATGAATCACATCTACTTGAATATACAAGTGCAAACATGCATTAATACAATGTTATGGTAGCTTTAATTCCGAACAATTCAAAGGATTTTGATATAATCTTAAATGTAACAAAGGTGGCAATTTATTCTTAAAAATACTTATTTACAAACTGGCACTAGAGATACAGACAGAGGTGCATAGATTTATTAGTCTTGGATGAAGTTATCTAAGGGGAAGTCGTGGAAGGATTTACTCCAGATATCTGTGAAGGCGGTGCTGACGAGGTCGTTGATCAGCGGTCGGATCAGAGCAAAGCCTGGCTTCCACGACACGTTTATCAAGCGATCCAGCATGCGTTCTGAAAACAAAGATGCCAAGATCGATTTCATTGGAGTGCATTAATTTTTTTTGTAAATCCTTTTGAATTCCACAGTAAGACATTGGTCAGACTGGCTTTGACTTGTGTGTGTGATTTTAATTGTAACGGTGATATTTTTTAAATCACTATAAATTTTTTTAAATGATAATAAATCATTTTTGATTGAACGGATATTCCAGCGATTTAAGAGTAATCTCGATAACTTCTTTCTACCGCGTTGAGTGCTGCTGAGTGTTCGATTTTTAAACAGGACAACTGTTTATATAGTTAACAAAATGTCATTCTGAGCTTTAACACTCAGTGCCGGCGACACGCCTGGCGTGATGGCGTGTTCTTCTAAATTTAGCTATATGTGAAAAAAAAAAGTTTTACACAGGAAACTTTTGTAAACAAAAAAATGATCCGCAAAAGATCGACAACAGCCAAAATTACGAAACTTGTTTACCTTCTATCTTATTTTGTGACATTTTTCTAAATTCAAACGCACTAAACTATGGTAAATCACTTTTTATAAACCCTAATCAAATAACCGATGTATATAACATCGCTAAAACACAGAAAATGACAATATTAACAATTTGCCTTTATGCAATGCCGTTGAACACGCCTAGCGTGTCTAGTCATTTCAGCGTCCAGTGCCGGCGACACGCCTAGCGCGTTCAACGCAACTTGTTAGCTGCATCGTACAGGATATGGTGTGAATTAGGGTGGCACTGAAAGTGTTAATGTAATTAGTAATTTTTAACCTAATTTCATTCTTGTGCGACGCTATAGTCAGATCGAATGAGTTTTTGGTTCAAAAATTCCTATTGGAGCGGATTATTTTATTGAGATTCAAGTGTCAGGAATTAATTACAAGTTAAATTATAGCATGAAATTGTCAGGTAAGGTGCAAAAAGAAATGCCAAAAATGGTAAAAACCGTTTTTACGCGTCTGGAGCGAAACTTAAAGCTCCTACGAAAAAAAGTTGAAAATAAGAAATGTGCGCAATAAAAAAAACAAGAGAATGAGCTCCGGTAGAGCAAAATCGGACCAGCGCACGTAATTTGCAAAAAAACACGTTATTTTTGTAAAACTTTGAAATTTTATCACTCGCGTTCAGAAAGTCTTAGAAAACTGAGATTTGGATATGTTGTCAGTGTTGCGGTCCTGTAGTTGCAGTTAAATTTTCAAATCAAAATGTTTTTAACTTTTTGCAAACCGTCGACTTTTGCAAAAAGTGACCTTGTTTCAAGTGATTTGGAGGGTGTTTAATTTTTCGAAAAATTAAATTTTTCCGGCGCGAATCTATTAAGGAGCAGTTTAACTACAACTTTCCAAATGCTCAGATCGTTTGACAAATGTACAGTCCTTTAAAAAATCAATTAAAAAAAGGTACTTTTTTGGGCGCGCGGTGGCAGCGCGCGTAGAAAGCAAAAGGAATTATTTGTATGTACTAAGAATTATGCAAAATGCAAATAAATGTTCCAATTGGGAAATTGTCATCGTTCGGGACGCGTATATTAAAATGCTACTTCAATATGTACCGCGGATTGAGACAAATTAAATTAGTGTTTCCAATCGATAAACACCCATAAATGCTGCTTCTAAGTTTACACGCATTTAAATGTACTAGAATCCCATTGCTTGACAAGCACAGTCCCGCCTAGGTATTAAGACATTTACGACCCGCTTATTAAGAATTTAGGTCAAAATACGATAACTTCATTGTTTTATTCCCGCAATTTTCTCGAAGCTGACATTTTTTACGGCATTTTAGTGTTGCTAGGGCGGATTAGCTTACTTAAATAAGTACCGAGTATTCCATTCCCTCGAAGCAGGTTGCCGACATGTATCTCCATGTCTCCAATGTGGTCGACTTCAACGTGTACATCGACGCCGGTCCCGTTGCGCTTGATACGTGTCGTTTGTGAGTAGTCTCGGAGCGTCAAATTCCAACGCCCAGAGCGGAGTACACCCAGACCAAAAGCGTCTCCCTGGAAATATAAACGTAACGATTAATAGTGAAATAATTTCCAGAAACCTGTGCTCACCTAGCAGGCGACCTGTCGTGGTGTACCTGTACGTGCCGCAGTGAAGTTTTTCAAACAACACACACTTTGTTTTGGCTTGGACATTATTATAAATTTAATTGAAAACAAAATTAAAATGCTTAAAATGGTCTTCTTTCTGACAGGAATCTTAATAACAAATAGTTGTTGGTTTCTGCTTAAATTATATATATAATAACTATGTTCACAAAATAACCGGCAAGAGATAGTTTTGTTCTGCCAGTTCAGACAACCCTATCATAAATCACATTCATAGTGTAAAAACAAGGAATTCAAAGTATAAAAGACAAAAAAATATGAAATGAACAAATGTCAGGTCCAGGATTGCATCCGACTTACTAAAACGCCACAGATAACAATTAATAACTGGTAGGAGGGGTACTGCAGGCTTAGATAAGTGTCAATCGTTTCTTAGCGTTTCCATTTCTTAAAACGTTGACGAAAACGAGTGCATTTTACAAAAATTTTAACAATTATCACTTCGTCAATTATCAGCCTGCTGATTGTAAAAGTCGCGATTTTTTTATTTCGTTTTCTACAAGGTGTTGATGTTCATTTGGTAGCGATCGCTTTGGATCGCTTCGTACCGAAAGCGTTTGTAAAAAGTGTCACTTGTCTACAGTTTCAAAGTTCTTTACGTTTAGTCACGTGATATTTCTTTGGCTAAAGGCAACTTTACAACTCAAAAGGTGTTTGAACCAGACAAATCCGACCCTTTTCATATGTCAATCCCATACATTTACTTTTCTATTCTACTGTCGTTATAGAAAAGGAAGAGCTGCTTGTCTAGGCCTGCTGATCTCTTCTGAAGTCGTGAAACACAGTCTTAACACTGAGAAAAATGCAAGGTATTTAACTCTGGCGTCTCACAAATACAAATGCCAGACATGGCCACTAACAGAAGCAAAGGCAGCGTGAAAGGAAGCAAAGTTAATAGCAAGGTATAAGACAAGTACAACGTTTAACTGATATAAGATGGAAAAACAAATTCGCATGAGTTTTGAGCTTTTATTGTTGAGGAGTTTAGCTAAGAAAAAACATGCTTAATAGTAACAGTAACTTGTAAATAACAAGAGTTGTGCAAGAGACGAGACAGAAGAGTTATGCGACTGACCAACAACTTCTTTAATATATGACTGACACTCAGAATTCACTCTTGGACTGTAGGTACTTTACTGCAAGTATACATTGTAATATAATCTAAAATGTCCAGAATTATTTCAGTTGCTATTTTTTTTTAATTTCCCATAAAGTCTGGGAAAAGAAGTAGAAATGCCTAAATCAGAGAATCAGGATACTAAATTGAAATATCGATTCCAGAACTCATTAAGTAGAATCTTTAACTGACTTCATTTTACCTCTAAATTTATTACACCAAACAGACAATATTAAACGTCCAGAAGGAAATTGCCATCTCGATTTTAATTAACGGTAATAGTCCGGTATAATTATTCAAGATTTTTATTCATCAGACATGTAGTGGATTCTGTCCAATTAATAAAATGAATAAAATATTAAACTTACAAGTTTCATAACCGATATTTTTGCTTACAATTACTGTCTCATTTATTTTCCTAAAGGTCTTTTCAGTGAGAGAGGCGAAGAGAAAAATAATATTTTTTATCGTCTACAAGCAAGCAAGCAGGGCTGAATTGGGGATAGGGCTGCCATAGGCATGAAAATAATTAAGTACCTACCTACCTAATAAATAAAACGAATTTACTTAGTAACTACCTACTAAACATATCGCAGTGACTATTATTATGCTTTTTTCCGAAGAATGACCAACCTAAGGTATGAATATCTAAGTTTCTTAAATAAAAATTACAACAGGTAGGTACGCAATGGTTGCAGTGCCAACATCAATTGCCACAGACTGATTGATCGTTGAAATCACCTTTTTGGGCTGTTTGCCGTTACGGGATGCGCGTAGTTGAACCTATGTAGTTTATTGTAGGATAAATGATAATACTACGTAGCCAGGACAACAAACCGAAAGTTACCTTGAACTCATAGTCACCGTTTAGCCATTTTTCAGGAAAGTACTGCGAATAAATAATGCGCTGGTTTTCCCAATCCGTTCTGTAAATTAAAAAAAATATTTCGTAAATTCTCATGTAAAAATCAATAAAGGAATTCTATTGAATCCTCAGAAAACAAAAAGAAACATTAACCGGGGTAGCCAGGACATAATCTGAGGTCTGAGCTGTATGGTTGAGAATTTCCTTGCAACAGAAGACTATACCAAAAAGTCCTAACATACTTAAACTCTAATAGTCTAATGCTATTCGAGTCTTATCTAATTAACTATCACTGTTACAAACATATGGTTTCGACTATACACTATATGACCACACACCTACACACCATTAGAGCAATCTGTCGAGTAAATTGCTCGATGGATCAGTAAGTAGTTCTTGCCATACTTACCCTTTGTCTCTTGCCTCCAAATGTTCTCTCCCTTTGATTCATGGTACTATCGCGAGCCCTTGATAAAGTAATACTCATTACTTATTATTTTGTGTTTGTTTTGTGACAATTATCTACCGGGGTCTAAAAATACTCGGCACATCAGCGGCGTTCCGATGGAATTTGAAAACCGCAGCAGCAAAAAACCAACATTAGGTAGGTACCTCAGTTCTACAAGTACCTAGTCGAATCTTCTAGATCAAATGTGAATTTTTAAAATAAGTTGCCAACATATCAAATAGTTCGAATGAGTAGAGAATAGACCTTACTTGTACTTAGTGACGGTAGACTGCGACCAGCCTCGTTCAAACACTTCTTTCAGTGTCAGTGTGTAACCGACACCATTAATGGCGCGCGATTGTCGGACCTCCTTTGCGTAATGTGGGTCGAAAGGCGCAACACCCATCTCTGGTATACCTGGGTCAATGGACACTTATAATTATTTTATGCCTCTCTGTTATTGAGCAAGTGAAAGGGTATAAAATAAACGACAACCTTTCTGTCTGTTCATGGTCTCAAACAGTTTTCAAAGTTTAGAAATATCTTTGATTTGTGAAAAATTCTTTAACCGGCCCAAATAAGGAGGTCATTCTCTAATGTATGTACAGCGATAGTTCCTTTTCACTTTGTCCCTTTGCATGATTTTTTTTTGTTAACAATTTACTTGCCATACGAATTTGGTCAAGGTCTGACGAATGAGATGAATAAGAAAATTTTAAACTTAGGTATATTTTTGAATTTGTGAAGTCATCTATCTGCACGACATAATTAGTGTGAATAATTCTTTACTACCTCAATCGATAGCTTTAACTGTACTCACCCACTTTGAAATAGCCCCGGACTTTGTTGAACGCCCTCTTTATGCATCCATCAAAATCCGGCGATGACTTCTTGCATGATGCGAATATTTTTTCTGAAAAATATATTTACCTAATAAGAAACTAGTGTCATAATAGTCAAAATCAACAATGTTAATTTAAAGGAGGTTTATAAGTGTCAGTCCTTACATTTTAGAAATGCATTCTACAATGCATTTTTACAACTTATCTAAAATATATTTATATCTAAAGGTTTTTTTTTACATTATTCTATAATTTATGATGAATATTATTAAGACATTACTGTACGTTGCTCATTGGCGCAATGGTTTAAATGGTCGTCACCACTATGCCGCGCCGAGTGTTGTGGGTTCAAATCCCACACAGAAATTTTTGTCCCGAGTCTGGGCTTTCATTGTGCCGTTGTTTAAATGTTTGTGAAGCCTCCCGCGACACAGGAATGTTCCTAATTGGAGTTATCTTTAAGACCTTTAAAATCCTTTATGGGAATTGACAACCTTATATTTGTATACTTTTTAGGCGAAATGTATATCGTGCTGATTAGTGCTTAATATTATTTTATTAATTTACTACCTTTCGTGCCACATTTTACGCAAATAACAATTATCATTGTTATAAATTTAGGGTTTAATCTCGTGTCTTTCAGATCGTCAGTTACCGGGTAGTAGTTGGCGAAGAAGTCGGTAAAGTCAATATTTTAGTGTGGCAAGCGTTTATGGCTACCCGAATGTTAATACCTCAGATCATAGAAACAAATAGATTTGCCTTTTAGATCGAAATGTATGAAAACTGCTGTCTTCAAATTGTCCCTTCCATTAGCTTACAACTACATATGCAGTTCAACAAAACCAATAGATACGTAGACTCACACGCACTTAAGTGTATACGATATCAAAAAGTCAATTAGTGGTTGACAATCGAATAAACACATAAGCGTGTAAGAAATAGCGTTTATTTAGAGTTACCGTGCGCCTTACACTACATAGATATAAATAATTATGGTTGTGCTGTGCAAAAGCAATTTATATTTCATATACGCTAGTGATTTCAATTACAAACGTAAAGTGTAAAGTTATCGATTATGGATTATGGAACTTCTTGATGCTTTTTTTTCATGTGAAACTTTTAGTCGTTTTTTTTTTGTTGTTTTTTTGTTAGTTAAGATGAAATACGATTAAATAAAACCGCACATTTGGTGTAAAATGTTTGTGATAAATCAGCGCTATTACCGTCTAGGGAAACCTACTAGTAAGCAAATGACTTTAATGACCAGTAAAATGCTAATACTTGTTTAACATATTATGCCGCTTGAAACTTTTTTTTTTAGTATATAATGCATCCAATATATTTTTTCATTACCGTAGCAATATTAAAAGGGTCTTCATTAGACATTACTTTTTTGTTCGGAAACCAGTTTCGGCCTTGGCCACTTTTTTTGGATCTGGCATTGTGTCATAGCATTTTATTTGAGCATTGTGCCACTTTTCCACTTTTTTTTGGATCTTTTGAAAATCTAAAATTAAAATCAATTTAAAAAAAACATTAAAAGTATATCTGCATAATTTGACACAATACATTTGTATTCATATATTTTAAAGTTCATTAGATAAGTATAAGCTAAAATGTGTACTTGACTCGATTTTCAGGCATAATAAAAAAATCGTAAGAAACAAAAGCGACGGATCATGTGCACATCCCTAGTTTACGGGAGCCAGCTGCGGCTGCATTACCTACGAGCTTAGCGTGCTAGTGAGAGAATCCGCGAACAAACTCATGCTTTGCGTCGTTAACAGTATGATTTATTATGTAAGCCGTACTAGGCCAGCAATGGTTTTAATAATATGGTGAATTAAATATTTCATTATCACAAACACGGATAGTGTTCACTTTAAAGCTGTTATTTCCGCAAACAACCATTGAACAACGCGGCATTTCGTAGTATTGGCAAAATGTTAGAGAAATGACGCGGTCGCTGGTTGGCACTCGATTAAAGACAGAAATATATAAACCACGCCACGCCTACTTAACAAATCTCCCTTGATCTGTGGTTGATACCGACCATAAAGTGGACGGTCTGCTTGTTTGTCACCTTGGTTTCTGGTATTAAAAATAAAATAAGACTATTAAGGAGCCACAATACATAATAAACATGACCTCAGAATTGTAATATGAAATTACGAACGTAATTGCGAATTGGGTTTTGCAATTTTGCAGCTAGGTGGTATAATATACATTCATACAATACTCTTAATGTCTGCTAGCGACTCCATAATAATATATAGTTGTACCTACTTGCTTAGTCTAAGAATATCATAGATCGCTTTGCGGTTGTAAACGCAAATACATAATATCTAAGAATTGACATTCTATATAGGTACTACACACAACCAGGGGCGCAACAACCCTCAAAAAGTAGGGGGTGTCCAAAATATTTTTTAAGGTCATCAAAACACTTTATTGACGTATTTCAAAGTATTGTAAGGCTTACTAAATAACATTGTTGTTATGGCGAACAACACTTTAATTAGGTACAATTTATTTTGATTCACATTTTTATTGATGGTTAAAATTTTCCGCAGACTCCTCAGCGCATTGTCTTCTGGGTTATGTTTGGACATCCTCGAAGGGGGTGTCCACAGATTTTTAGGGGGTGTCCGGACACCCTGGACATCCCCCGTTGTTGTGTTTTTTCCAAATGGTTGTGTTTCAGTTAAACCAGACCGTAGCTTTGTATATTTAAGGTATTCTATCCTACTATGAAGTCTGTTGTCATTTGTTATTAATAGTGTTTGATAAAAGATGTTATACATTGCCGTTTTAGGCAGATTTCGAAGAAAAGTCTACCTATTTTTCTTTATACAGTTACCTTAAATATGGTGGAATAAGGTTACCAACGGACAAGTGACCCCACAGTTGTGGCGAGCGTTTTATAGGCAACGGGAACCACTTACTATCAGGTGGGTTTGTTTTTCAATTAAATTGTAAAAAAAGCACTTTTCCAAAGTACTGTGGTACAATATTTCACCAGAGCTGCGTAATTATTAATAGTCAGGTCAGTTTGTGTTTTGAAGGTAAATCGTTCCGTTCATTGACCGTAAACTAGTACTATGCGCGGTATTTAGAAAGGTTTGCCGGTCAAGGGCATAACTGGTTAGCGATTTACATAATAGACGCTGGTATGAAGTTGAAGTAAATAGGTTTATGACATCTCAAGTGGACGAAAAAAGTAACTGATTTAAAGTGGTCCACTCATTATGAAACTCTCGGTGTGAATCCTAGTTTAGGTGACGCCCCATTTTGAAGATACGATAAAAAGTACGACCGCACTTCACTTGGTGAGTTTTGAGTTCATTTTAAAGATTTGATGGTCCCACAGGATGATAAATATAATGATGATGAATGTAAAAAAATGTCTAAGGACAAACCTGCCCCAAGAATAGGTACCTAGTTAGAGCCTTTATCGAGGAATAAATGAGGTATAATAAGAATTGCCTCGGTCTTTAACTTACACATGATACTATTAGCGTTTATGTACTTAAGTCACTTTTCGAAAGCTTGGTGCAATGATATATTCTATTGCTAATTTAAAATTTCAGTTACGCAGTATTCGTAGTAAATTTCGAATGCAAGAAGCGGCCTAAGTACGATGCAGCCGCAAAATCGCTACTCTCCAATGCTAATAATGTTGTGTACGGTGGCGATAACTAAAATTGCAAATTCACATAAAACGCATCAAACAGATTTTGTAATTTTTGAATCAGAAAATAAAATTAGGGGGTACATTAAGTTGTTCGCCTTAATATGTTATTTAGTGACGCGCGATGTTTTCTTTCGCTAATGGTAATTATTTAAAAAGCTGTGATTGCTTGATATGATTTTATGTAGTTGAAAATGCTTGAATCCACATCTAGCTTTTTTAGGCATTAAAGCGCCGTTTTCAGTGCTTTTAATTAAAGTAAAAATATATCTTAAGTAGGCTACGGATTGAAAAGAAATAAGACACTTGCCGAACAATTTTTTCTGCGAATGACATGATTAATGTGTGTGAATCACACAAATAGATGTGCGGATTAAAGGCAAACGTGAATCACACAAATGGCTATCTCATGTGATAACGGATGGACACACTGCACCACTAGAGCAGCTAAAAACTAAAAATTTTTTTTAGAAAATCTTAATAATTTCGGTCACTATCAAATGCAATTATTATGTTATACCAAAGACTTAGTCTTCAGAAACTGCGCATTAAAATGCAATGTGTCTCGGACGGTTATGCGCAAAAATACAAAGAAGTATTTATCTTGTGAGAAGTTAATTTGTCCACTAGCTTAGAACGAAACCAGAGGCCGGCGACTTATCACAATAAAAAAAATATTGGTTAAGAGTGGAATTTCAGCCGATTTGGTATATTAAGATTTTATTTATTACCTTCAAAGTAGGTTGCAGTCCTCTGAAGTTAAGAAGCTCTAGCCTTCGTGATCAAAATATCACAATTGATATGCAACTACCTATCTATGTGGTATTACCACATAAATAGGTAGTTGCTTAAGTAGGTACTTTACATTTTAAATTAATTATGAAATAAAATAATAATTAGTTTCCACATAGTATGTTATGAAATATATGCGTGTGAATGACATCCTATGTGGAAACAAGAGTATAATAAATTATGTTCTCATGGGTACCAAGTCATGCAGACAGACTCTCAAGTTCAAGACTCATAAAATACAGAATATAATGACACTCGATAAAAACACATCTTATTTGAATACACACATTTTAATTAGAAATTGAAAAAAAACAGAGAGTGATTTTTACGAGACAAAAACGTTAGTAAAGCTACGAAGCCACTTCATAAAAAACTTATTGTATTTTCTGCTCATAAACAATTGTATTTTCTGCTCATGCAAACCGGTAAGAAAATATATACTCATTATTTCTGCCCACGTGTCTTCAGTGCCTTAAATTCTTCGACTTCAACTTTATTCACAAGATTTCTGTTTTCTCTTTGACTGGCAACAATAGTTTTATGTTCAGCTTTCTGGCCCAATCCATCATCAAGTTAATTGCCTCATAGTAATTTAGGCACTATTTTTATTAGTTATAAGAGATAACTAGGTACACGAATAGATATTAGGTCTTTAGATGGTTTCATTAGAATCGGAATGGACTAGGATAATTAAATTGAAACATCACCTAACAACGCTTAAATGAGTTGATTCTTTTCCAGAATCTTTTTAAAGTATTTCATACGAAGGAAATATCCGTAAGAAACCTTTAAAATAAAAGGCTTGAATCGTTTTGTTTGAAACCAGTCTTTGTATCGAAGGCTGAAGACAGATAGTGATTTGCTAAGTAACAGAAGTTGTGTCAATAAAACATAAATTCAGTAGTCCGAAGAAGACCCTTGGCATACGTGTGTGCCACATTATTTTCAAAACATTCTTATACGGTCGACCTTGGCTACATTTTGCGTCATTATTTGTTGATGCTCAAGTGAGCAAAGCGCGCTTCCATCTTGCTTAACGTATTTATTACGAAAACCATGTACCATACACATATATCTCTCTATGTTGCTAAGGTTGCAGAGATATAGTTTCATCGATTGAGATGTAGCAACAATCTTTTACTTGGTATCTTGCTGCAAGATTCTTGCATATCACCTACACGACAATGTGGTGTCACGGAACGTTCTGTGTTATAAACATTTGTGATATTAAGTACTAGCGACTCACTCAGACTTCACACGGGTGCAATTTACTTGTGTTGTTTTCCGACTTCAATTAAAGTAATAACTTTAATTGAAGTCGGAAAAAAAATCGGCTGTCAAGTTGTTCGATGCTTTTGACAGTAAATACTTTTTATCAGAATAAAAATTGCTTATAGCACTTCGCAGACTGACAAAAGTTACCGACATAGCCCAACAGTTCAGTAAATTGAAGTGGCAGTTGACATGGCGTATAGCACGAAGAACAGATGACCAATGGGGTTGAAAAGTTCTCGAGTGGATACCGGACGGGCCGGAAACCGTAGCGTAGAATATCCACCAACAAGATGGACAGACGACCTTGTAAGGATCGCCGGTCGTCGGAGGAGGCAGACCGCTTCCAACCGGTCTTTTTAGAAGTCATTGTGGACGTTCTATGACTGAAATGATGATGATCATGATGACTCGGCGGTAATATAGCCTCCTATTAAGTAAAGATTTTTTCTAGATTCTAGATTCAGAGATACCCTGACACATACAAAAATTACAAATTTTATCTTTTTATAATATTAGGGCAGGTAAATAAAACATAAGCTACTATAAGATTAGCCGTGTGCCGATCGTATATATTTCTTATGTCTACTTTTATATCTTGGTTAAATTATTAATTCTAAAGTCTTTTATTACTGCTCACCTGCGTTACTTGAGAAATTAATTTCATTCTAGACCAGTGACCGGTAAACTCATTCCGTACTCGGAAATAACGTTTATCGTCATTAGAACGTATTATGTGTTTGGAGCTCGTAATTTACTTTCATACGTAACGTAACGTAAAAAAACTTGAATTGATAATGTAGCTTAGAATATCTTCTGGTTCCAATTGTAACTAGCGAGGCGATTGTACTTCTCCGTGACAGTACAGCCACAGTATACTGTGGTACAGCGAGAGGACCTTATATCTCATATGTAGGTATATATTTACACCCGTAGTTTCTGAACACCAAATAAGATTGTTATTGTTTTGTGTGAATTCATAAAACACCTAGACCGTAATTTATCCCTATTACGGCCTAGGTGAAGACTAGGTGTTTTATTAATTTATCTACTGTCAAAAAACGTACCTAGTTGTAACTGTTTGAATAAGGTATTGTTCTCCGAAATCATACTTGAGCTGTTTTTTTCTTCAATTTAATTTTAAATTAATTTAAGTTATATCTATAAAACAATCGCTCTATTTCGTTGCAAAATTACATTACTAACTTTTTAATTTGATATACTTTTTAAATAAAATAAACATAATTAATGAATTTAACCTTGGACAGTTCCGATACAACCGTATCATCAAGAACTCGGGAACTAGGGGTATGGGACACAACATTGATACTTGTTGGACCTAGGCCTTCCTTAATGATGATTGTGATGGATACTTACATAAAATCTTTATGGCTGGATGTTGTGATTCAACATTGTGACGTAAAAGTCCATAGTAATAACGGTAATGTCGGTTGCACCTACCTATGTTCCAAAGAATTACTGAATGCATAGAGGTTAGGCAACATTTCCTAATGTGAATGTGGAAAAGAAATCTTCCTCACTGTACTCACTGAAAGATTTCTAAAAATGTGATTTCAAAGATGGCGAATGATCCCAATTGTAAAGAGTACACCGTTAATATGTTTATCCTATTATCGTGGTAAGTAGGTAGAACTAATGTCATGGATCGGATGGGTCAACTGTCAAGACAAGCACCTAATTGAATTTTCTTTTAGTTTTAGTAATATTAGTGACGTGGGCCACACATTACTAATATTGTAGTTAATCCCTCCAGTCAGTGGCGTAGCTACCGGAGGGCTAGACGGGGCAGTGCCCCGGGGCCCCCAAGCTCAGGGGGCCCCTCGGACTCTGACTTACAAACTATAAATTGTACTAGTGAAAATGTCGCCCACATTCGGAATGTAAATAAACCAGATTTTTTAGGACCAGAATTTATCAGGTTTGTACTAGAGTTGTGACTAAACTACTATTTATATTAAATTGCGTACTTGATAACTTGAATATGGAGTACGACGAATCTATATTACGACAAATCTGTAGTACGTCGAATTCGGAACACGACGAATACGGGAACAAACAATTTTAAATAGTTTAGTTGAGGCCCTAGTTTATTTTTTGTCCCAGGACCTTTGGGTACCAACTACGCCACTGCCTCCAGTTAAGCTAAGTGCTTGTGTTAGTAGTTGGTTTGTAAATACTATCAATATGAAAATGTTTTAAAGCCGAAAAATATTTTTTTAAATTATGACTTGCTTTAACGATGCGAGGAGGAAAACGCAACGGGGGTGTCAAGGGTGTCCGGAAAACCCCTAAAAACCTGTGGACACCCCCTTCGAGGGTGTCTAAAAATCCCCACATAACCCAGAAGACAGTGCGTGCAAAAAGAGGGTCATCAAAGGGACTCCTCTGCGGAAAATTTTAATGATGACCCTCTTTTTTTAGTCCTCATAAAAATATTTTGGACACCCCCTACTTTTGAGGGTTGTTGCACTCCTTTTTTTTTTGCGCTCCTGTACTTGACAGTTGTCAATACTTCTCTTATGGGTTTGCGATCTGCCAATCTACATTACACCCATGTGATGAATCTAAGTAATTTATATTTTTTCATTATGCGCAATTTAAAAAGACCGAGGCACCACGAAGTAATTATGTCAAAGGTTAAAAGACTAAAAACACACGGCGTCTCTGATATCAAACCACAACGAAGAGATACCCATTCTAAGCGGCTCATGGCTTTTCCGGTACGATTTTTTTACATTTAATTGTTCCTGTTTCCAACTAAGATAATGTAATTTAATGTTAGTCTACATATATAATTAGTTACGTAAATAAGTGAATAAATGTGTATCCTATCTACATATATAAATAAACATGATAATTGTTATAAGGTAAGTTCATCACTTGAGAGTGGTTTTACATTTGTATTAGTGGATTTTTTTCTTCTAAATGTTGCTGATAGTCCGAATATGGTTTTAAAACAAGAAAAATTGTTTTTTTTTTTAAGTCAAGTAACAACGTCACAACATGCGGCATTTTTACTAACTCTCAACGACCTTCGCAAGGGAGGATCTTCATCTCTTCGGTTCTCGAACTTCTGTGTTAATGGATATTTTACCAATATAAGGCATGATTGAGTAATAAACAAAATTTTTTTTCTGACTCATCATCAAACGTACTATTAGTACTATCATCTGTCTTCGTTTTCGGGAGCATTTCACTAACACCCTGTATTGACAGGGAAAGGTATGTAAGAGGGGAAGATAATGGAAGGAATTTTTTTTATTTTTATACAGATGGATTGGGGAGTTTAAGCAATAGCTTGCGCAGGCCAGGTAAATATCTCAAAGAATTTGAAAAGACTTTTGATAGTTGGTAACACTGAACGGATGTTACAATAGTACATTACCCCTACTTTCAACATAAAGAATCCATATATGTATGATTCGGTAATATAAACGCTAATTGCTTTTATTTAGCCTTGGCCGATAATATAATGGGTTGTGACAACAAACCATATAATATATACATATAGTAGGTATACATGTTACAGATAGGTGTGGTAACATTTTTAGAGCTTTATGTGAAGAGGACAAATAGCTGATTTAGCTTGCAAAAAAAAGAAATTAGAAAAAAAAATTGGAAATATTTTCGTCGGAAAATGCTTTTTCTCGTATAGGTACATTTCTTAACATTATATTATGAATTTTCATGTTAATTTCAAATGATATTGTTTTTTATGTTTTTATGCAGACTTTTTAAAAAAAATTGGTAATTTCAACATCCTTGGTATTAGATACCCATAGTTTCATTCATGTCAGCTTTGTCCCTTACTAAATTTTAGCTTTATGGGTCAATTTTCAAGTTCAATTTGTCAGTTTCAAAATAAGATTTCTGTATTAAAAATCACGATTTTTTCTAAAATTATGTTATTTACGGTGTCTACTATTCGAGGCTAATAAATGATCACACTTTGCTGTAACACCCTGTAAATACATTTCTGCCGTTTTGACAGAACAGAGGCAGAAGTTAAAATTTGTGTAATGTTGTCACTTTGAGGTTTACCTTGGCATAACTACCATCGGATATTGATTAAGCGACCAATATATATACTTCTTTACCATTTAGTAGATTGTGTAAAATTATTCCATCAAAAATAACATATAAAACACAAGTCTCGCAAGTCGCAACAGTGTTATTCTACCGCAAATCGCCGGAACGAGTGACCGATTTCCAAGGGACTTTCACTGGCAGATAGCTGGTGTTATAATAAGTAACTTAGGCTACTTGTATTTTAGAAATAGAATTAAGCTACCGCGCAAAATATATACATATGTACATGCGAGCGAAGCCACGAAGTTTCGAAGTTTCTTTAAATAGAATAAGACATGACAATGTGATACAAGTCAGAATTCAAACCAAATTTGTTTTCATTCTGACTTTTATCATTCTTACTTAACTTTAGTTTATAGATATATGATATATCTATACTAATAAGAATGCTGTAGTTTGTTGTTTTGGTTGATAAAACCAAGTCTCTGGAACTACTACTCGGATTTAGAAAAATATTTTGCGCTAGCAGCGCCCTGCGGTTTCACCCGCGTAAGTCCCGATCCCGTGGGATTATCCCAAGTCTCCAGATATCTACATACCAAGTTTCAACGCAATCGGTTCAGTAGTTTTGGCGTGGAAGAGTAACAAACATCCAAACATATTCACAAACTTTCACGTTTATAATATTAGTAGGATCTAATAGACCAATTATTAAAGAAGGTTATAAGAATTACAGGTTTAACATCATGCTACAATCCTCCAATAAAGGCGAGCGAATCTTCAGGGAATGGCTTGTGTTGATTAGTTTGCACCTACGAGTATATCGAGTGGGTCTTCTACTCGTTTAGCTCTACGTACGGCTTGACCCTATACAATAAAAGACTACATTAATTATGTGGACCTAGTTATATACTGAGTACGTGTACTATACTGTGCAGTATATGGTATACCATATACTACGTACGTAAATAATTACTATATTTAATGTTAGTTTAACATTAACAGTTAAAAAAAAACTCTCAGTCGTAGTTATGCCCGTCTGAATTAAAAACACACACACATCTCTGTTTATGTATCTGGGCGCGACGGTCACGCGAGTTCAGTGCTTTTTCCCCATACCAAAAATGCCCAACGTGCCTAAAGAAGTTATCACTTCAATACCTAATGTTAATAGAAGTGGTAGAATAATATTCGTTTTATAATCTCACACTGCACTTTCATGGAACACACTCAATGTTTCATTAAAGTGCAGTGGATGCAGATGTAAGATGGTGCGGAGATAAATTGAACAAAGTTTTTTAAATTTTTGTGACAATTTTTATTTGTACGAGATCATTATCAATCACTGTAATAATAAAATCTCCTTCTTAAGATAGGCTTTTATGATCTTTGACTAGATCTGAAGACTCGGGTATTGGAATTATATTCTATTGATAATATAATGTAGAGGCTCAAAGAACGTAAAACATACAAAGTGAAATGTGCTTTAAGTATTCCTAATGAGCAATGAGATTAGAATAAGGAATAATAAAAGATGTAGCGAATTATTTTCACTTGTTTCTTCTACGACAATAATTACTATTTACTTGTTTTAATAATAATAATGACTGCTTCGTTTGCTTTATGTTTTGCGTGTCATCGTGAAGTCTATTTGATATAGGGTCGGGTAAGAAGTTATGGTTTAGTCCACTCTCGACCCCTCGACCCCCAATTGGGTTTTGGTGTGAATGCGCCCGGTTAAATACAAAAAGCTCGTTCCGTTGCGCGTTTGAGCGAAAATATAGGTAGGCCCAAAAGTCTATCGCTTCTCGTACGGCGTCAGTATATAAAAGACATTAAAATAAAAAAGTGTATGTGTGCAATTCACACACGGCAGATGAAATGAAACTTCAGAAAAATAAATCAACATATACAAAGAATGCCCTTAATAATTAACAGTAAGCAAACCTGAAGTACAGTTACAACTGTACACAGCTTTTAAAACAAAAAATACTTCGCTTTCAATATAGGTTAAGGTTGGATTTAAATTTGTAAAGAATCAATTAAGTATAAGTGAAATATGGAGAAAAAATGCTCAAAAATTACACCACGTTTACATTGACATATAGTAAGCAGGCGCAAAGACAAAGATTGGTAGTATGCAGGCGCAAAGACAAAGGTTATAGGAACTTTATCGTAGGAACTTTATCGTTATGCTTCCGTTTCATCAAATTTCAAATTACAACGATTCTAAAGAAGTTCACTTCAAAAACAAAATAATGTTCCTTAGCCATATTTCTCTTAAAACATAAAGCAAACGAAGCAGTCATTATTATTATTAAAACAAGTAAATAGTAGAGTTTAATTAGAAAGAGAAGAAACAAGTGAAAATATTTCGCTACATCTTTTATTATTCTTTATTCTAATCTCATTGCTCATAAGGAATACTTAAAGCACATTTCACTTTGTATGTTATACGTTCTTTGAGCCTCTACATCAATAGAATATAATTCCAATAACCGAGTCTTAGGATCTAGTCAAAGATCATATATATCTTTAGAAGGAAATTTTATTATTACAGTGATTGACAATGATCTCGCACAAATAAAATTGTCACAAAAATAAAAAAAAAAATTGTTCAATTTACCTCTGCACCATCTTGCATCTGCATCCATTGCACTTTAATGAAACATTGAGTGTGTTCCCTGAAAGTGCAGTGTGAGATTATAAAACGAATATTATTCTACCACTTCTATTAACATTATTGAAGTGAAAACTTCTTTAGGCACATTGGATACTTTTGGTATGGGGAAAAATCACTGAACTTGCGTGACCGTCGCGCTCAGATACATAAACAGAGATGTGTGTGTGTTTTTAATTCAGACGGGCATTCCTACGACTGAGAGTTTTTTTTTAACTGTTAATGTTAAACTAACATTAAATATAGTAATTATTTACGTACGTAGGATATGGTATACCATATACTGCGTAGGCACAGTATAGTATACATATTATTATGTACTCAGTATATAAATAATGCACGTAGCAGGTCCACATTATTAATGTAGCCTTTTATTGTATAGGGTCAAGCCTTACGTAGCACACAAAAGCTAAAGGAGTAGAAGACCCACTCGATATACTCGTAGCTGCTAACTAATCAAAACAAGCTATTTTCTGAAGTTTCGCTCGCTTTTATTGGAGGATTGTAGCATGACGTTAAACCTGTAATTCTTATAACCTTCTTTAATAATTGGTCTATTAGATCCTACTAATATTATAAACGTGAAAGTTTGTGAATATATATGGATGTATGGATGTTTGTTACTCTTCCACGCCAAAACTACTGAACCGATTGCGATGAAACTTGGTATGTAGATAGCTGTAGACTTGGGATATTCTCACGGGATCGGGACTTACGTGGGTTAAACCGCGGGGCGCTGCCAGCGCAAAATTCTAAACCCGAGTAGTAGTTCCAGAGACTTGGTTTTATCAACCAAAACAACAAACTACAGCATTCTTATTAGTATAGATATATCATATATCTATAAACTAAAGTTAAGTAAGCAATAAAAGTCAGAATGAAAACAAATTTGGTTTGAATTCTGACTTGTATCACATTGTCATGTCTTATTCTATTTAAAGAAACTTCGAAACTTCGCGGCTTCGCTCGCATGTACATATGTATATATTTTGCGCGGTAGCCTAATTCTATTTTTAAAATGCAAGTAGCCTAAGTTACTTATTATAACACCAGCTATCTGCCAGTGAAAGTCCCGTGGAAATCGGTCCACTCGTTCCGGAGATTTGCGGTAGAATAACACTGTTGTGACTTGCGAGACTTGTGTTTTATATGTTGTTTTTGATAGAATAATTTTACACAATCTACTAAACGGTAAAGAAATATATAAATTGGTCGCTTAATCAATACCCGATGGTAGTTATACCAATTTAAACGTCAAAATGACAACATTACACAAATATTAACTTCTGCCTCTGTTCTGTTAAAACGGCAGAAATGTATTGACAGGGTGTTACAGCAAGGTGTGATCATTTATTAGCGTCGAATAGTAGACCCCGTAAAAAACATAATTTTAGAAAAAATCGTGATTTTTTATACATAAATCTTATTTTCAAACTGACAAATTGAACTTGAAAACTGACCCATAAAGCTAATATTTAGTAAGGGACATGAATGAAACTATGGGTATCTAATACCAAGGATGTTAAAATTTCCAATTTTTTTTAAAAAGTCTGCATAAAAACAAAAAAAACAATATAATTGAAATTGACATAAAAATTCATAATATATTGTTAAGAAATCTGCACCGATACGCGGAAAAGCATTTTCAGACAAAAATATTTCCAAATTTTTTTCAAATTCCTTTTTTTGCAAGCTAAATCAGTTATTTGTCGGCTTCACATAAAGCTCTAGAAATGTTACCTCTCTGTAACATGTATACCTACTATATGTATGTATATATTATATGGTTCGTTGTCACAACCCATTATATTATCGGCCAAGGCTAAATAAAAGCAATTAGCGTTTATAATACCGCCTCATACATATATGGATCACTCAAGACAAATAATATTCAAAACATGTTCAAAGATCGGTAATTAATTACGACTTATTTTGTGAGGAACTAAACAAAGTTAAATGGACTAAAACCAATAGTATGTCTCCTTCAAATGATATCTGACATTCATTAAAAACTTGTTTCGTAAAACCAATGAAATTGCCACATTAAATAAGACATGGTAGAATGCAGGAAAAACCCAAGCCCTACAAAGTTCCTTGGATCGATAATAATATTATACGGTTTGTGCGACAAACGTGACTGAGGAACATTTTTTCCAAATTTTAAAGAGTTTTTAAAGAATTTGGAAAAAAAGTTCCTCTGATCCATCCGCAAGATTAGAATATAATAAAATCAGAAATAAAGTAAATAAAATTGTTGAACAAAACGAAATGCGTACTACATTAATAATCTAACAGAAAATTTTAAAAACCCTAGAAAAGTATATGAGATAGTGAATCAAATGATAGGTCGTGTGAAACTATTAATAGATGGCGTCATATTGAATTTGATTCACAAGGGCTCACAGTGAAACCAATTGCACAGAATTCCGCGGAATGCTTTCGACAGGACGGTTAAAGATATTATCCCTAAATTTAGTGTTAAATTACTGGATTAAAATAATTATAGTGAGCCTGCCCATTCCAGTTTTTTTAGTACAAAAAGTGTAGCTTTTTGTAAAAATATACATAGATTAATAAAAACTCTGAATTCCAAAAAGTCCCCATATGTAAAAATAAAGTATGATAGGTAAGAAATAATAATTATTATTGTTCAGTAGTAAAACTATTCGTGAGGAGAGTTGTTTATTCGAATTAAGTATGTATATTTGTGTAATGTTTTGCCGACTGTTATTTTTAGCATTGTACAAACCTTAGTGGTTTATTTTACTATGTATAACACAATTGTAAATTGCTCGTTTTTTTATATGATAACAATAAAAAAAAATGTGTGATGAGCATGACCATTTGTTCCGTGTTTGGATGTAATTTATCTATAATATTTGTATGTACTTAGAAATATATAAGTATGTTTATCAGCAGTCTGGTTACCATAGTACAGGCTCTGTCTAGTTTTTTTTTTCTTTTTTAAAAAGACAACTCCCGCATTAGGAATATTCCTGTGTCGAGGGGGCTTCACAAACATTCAAACAACGGACACAAAGAACACCTAGGCTCGGGAGAACTATTTGTGGATCATACAAATTTTTGTCCCGTGGGGGTTTGACTCCACAACACTCGGCGCGGCGTAGTGGCGAGGTGAAAACTTAAACCATTGCGCCATCCGTGCAGCCAAAGTTTGGGATCAGAGGGCCGTGTGTAAGATGTGTGGAGATATTATTATTATTATTTACAGGTACATACCGATATCATACATCTCCTGCTCGGTTTTCGTCACTTGTGAACAAAACAACACAATCGCACTTATACTCATTAGTAAATTGAGCGGACGCATTATTGCGACAGTAAATTTATTATTTAATGCACGTACCAATTCACAAATTAAATTAAAATAAATTTTCACGTGTTATGTGGTATTCGTTTAAGATTGCGATTAATCTTTATATACAGTTCGTTTAAAGCTAAAATTGATAGATTTAAGTTTTATTTTAAATTGAGTTTGTTTCAATAGAAAATTGTTCTAGTTTTTTTGTACCATGTTGCACAGTGCTATGGTCAACCGCAGTCTGAGCCGTGTCCGCGAAAGAGCAAGCCCCTACCAAGGTGCGAATATAATGTTGCAACAATGGCCTCTTGTCGCTCACTACCTCGGTATTGCAAAGGCGCTTATAAAAATATACATTTATGTATACATATTAAATATTTTCACTGTATTTGTCTTACAATTTTGTTAAGTACATTAAATAAAATGAGATGTAATATTTGACCGGTAGATTTGGTTGCGGAATACCGTCTAGTTTATTATGTAATAAGCTCTTATATTTATAATAATAGCAGTAGTAATAAAAAATAATATTGAAGATTTTGGTTTAATAATTATAAGATGTTAGATGAGATGGGATAAAGCAAAACAAGTATTTGCAATATTCGTGACATATGAGGTCAAGTTGGAGCCTTGAATCATTCAGTCAGAGCCGAAGATATGGCATGAGGATTTTCGAGAATGCAGTTATAGCTAAATAAGAATCGGGTACTCCGGCTGAGGAAGCGCACCCAGCCTACAGGAGACCGCGGTAATCTCATTTTAACAGACTTTAAAAAGTTTCTCAATTCTTTCTTTTCTTCTGTTTTTTTTTGTGTGTATGTTACACGATATTCGCACTTTGTGAACCGATTTTAATAATTATATTCAACTAGCAGCGCCCCGCGGTTTCACCCGCGTAAGTCCCGATCCCGTAGGAATATCGGAATAAAAAGTAGCTTATGCGTTAATCCAGGTCTCTAGCTATTTACATACCAAGTTTCATCGCAATCGGTTCAGTGGTTTTTGCATGAAAGAGTAACAAACATCCATCCATCCAAACTTTCACATTTATAATATTAGCAGGATAATTTTGAAGGAAAGATTCAACTTCTAAGGGTGAAAAATTAAGGGAGAAAGAATACAGTTAAATTATCATGATTTACGCGAATTGAAGTCGGTGTTACTTTTTATAAAGTTAAGTAGCAACCCGCCCCGGCTTCGCACGGGTACAAATTATACACCAAAACCTTCCTCATGAATCACTCTGTCTATTAGTGAAAACCACATGAAAATCCGTTCAGTAGTTTTTCAGTTTATCACGAACAGACAGACAGACAGACGCGGCGGGGGACTTTGTTTTATAATATGTAGTGATTATGGTTTAGAGTCCGAAGACTCGGCAGACAGTTAAGCATAGAGCGGATAACACTTATGCCATTGTGTTTATCTCTGGCACCTGTATTCAGACGGGATGTATAAAAAGAAATTGACCACAAGAAACTTATCTAAAAGTTTATGCAGACCAGAAGGTCTGCATAAGCAAGCAAAGGTATCGACAGAAGTTGATATACCCATAGATCTATAGGCGAAGTTACGTAATAAAACATGTGTGTTATGGAACATCTTAATGCCGTTACTTACTACGCATCGTTGTGCAATCGATGTCGAGATGAGAGGAAATAATACTTCATTGTTCCTGGATAGAACCACAGCTGTGCCGTGTGCGAGGCAGAGGCCTGCTATTACGAACATCAATTAAAATCTTCATGAACTGATGACAATCCGGGAGATGCTAAAATATAAATTTACAGCTGGTTCTGCCGTAACTGCTGGTACCCCTTGTGGGGTAGGTCTTCTTCCAGTACGAAGTTAGGCTAAAAATTCATTAGCACCCTCCACCTAACCCCTCCATCTGAAGTATTTCTTATATAGGATATATAAAAGCCTGGTGCGAGCAGCGTGCAACCGCCAAAATTGTGACGCGGTCTCTTACTGCAAAGCTACAAATGAAATTGACATGGTTACATATTGTACAAAACAAGGTGGCGCATAAGTTATCATCTGATTTCTTAAGCTTACAACTTTCCTTTTTAATGACAAACTTTCTGGTAGTGTGCAATATTTGTTCGGCCTTATAAAATTGCGAGATAGTCGAAAAAATAATATCTTTAAGTAGGCCTGTGATTTAAAGCATTATAAGTACTTGGGCATCGGCCCAAGTACCTAAAAATCGTCTAAAATCTAGCCTAAAAGTCGTCAATATATCTATATTCGCGACTTTTGAAAATCAATCAATTTGCTCTTATACAAATTACACAATTAAGAAATTAAGTGGCTGCCTGGACTCAGAATAATATTCACCAAGCACAATTCGATCGAAGAGAGAGAAGATAATTATGTTCCTGCGCCCACTACGTAGAACTTATATAATACAAGCTCCGCTTAGTGTGGGTCTAGAGAGCGCTGTGTCACATGCGTAAGAAAAATATATTATTGTATTTTATTAATATGGGTCTAATGACATTATTGATGATGATTTTCAAAAGAAGCCATGCTCTACATAATGCACGTAGCATATTATTATGTTTGTTTAAATTAAACGGGAACACATTCAATGCTTTAATCCCCGACGCAAAAAGAGGCGTGTTGTAAGTTTGACGTCTATGTGTTTGTGTATCTGACTCATTTAAGAACGTTTTTTTTTGTTTGAAAGGTGACTTGATCGAGAGTGTTCTTAGATATAATTCAAGAAAATCTGTTCAGTCGTTCGAAGATCATCAGCTCTTTTCTAATCGTTGAAGGGATTTTCGAGTTAGGGGTCTTTTAAATTTATGATTATTGCATATTATCAGCTGTACACATTACGAATAAAAGCCGCATTTAACGTTGTTTTTAATACCCTTTATAGAGTAACTATGTAAGTAACTTTATTGTTACTTAAGTCTGAGATTACTTACAATTAGTTTAAATTCGCTTCTAAAATTCAATAATTTTTTTATGAGTTTCAAAGCCACATATATCTATAAAAACATAAATGAATGATTGAAACGTTTCTAGGGTAACACTTAACCGCAAATGCCAAGGTTCTTATCTTAAACATATAACAGAAGTGTAGGAAATAACACGGGTACAGTGTCTGGCTAAATTACAAATTGGTAATGATTGAGTAAGTCTCTAAATTAGATAATTTGAATTTGTTTGATTACTCCAATAGAAAATATGACCAAAACATGATAGAGATAATGAATGCGATAATGAATGAGGTGCATTAGTCCTTATCTATATATAAATAATAAAAAAACCACATATATTTTTATTTATTTTGCTACATATCTTGAGGGAGAGCCTTTTTCTTTGCCTTGACTTCTCTAAATAAATTTAAATTTCTTTTTAAATTAACTTGGTACACAGATCTGCAAGTAACGCAAAGTACAAAAATTTTGTCAAAATAAGCTGCTTGTAGATGTAGTGTGGACCTATATGGGTGTGCTCATTACAGCTTCTTGAGATCTGTCGCAAAAATCTTTTTCCTAAACAAAATGTCAATTTGATAAGAAAATCCAAACGTTTATAAAGTCAGCAATCGTGGTTAATTATCCAAACGAACTGGAAATGAATCAAGTTAATGTGATCAGTGTAAGTATTTAATATAGGCATAAAACGATAATTGGTGTAATTACCAAGTATTTATATCTCAGTCCATTTTTAATACGGTAATTAATTATACGGTATCGACTCTAAGGTAATCAAACCGTATGTAATATGCCTCCATAATATTAAACGCGCTGCTAACCTTTGTTTAAATAATAAATGAATTTATTTTACAAACTAGCAGCGCCCCAGGGTTTCACCTGCGTAAGTACCGATCCCCTGGGAATATCGGGATAAAAAGTAGCCTATGCGTTAATCCAGGTCTCCAGCTATCTACATACCAAGTTTCATCGCAATCGGTTCAGTGGTTTTTGCGTGAAAGAGTAACAAACATCCATCCATCCATCCATCCAAACTTTCACATTTACAATATTAGTGGGATAGGTCTTTTCAGTTCTAAAACTAGATGGTTCCGGCTATTTCTACCATCCCCAGTCTCATTTTTAATAATACTCCTAGTCATTTCAGTTTTATGGCTGATATTTTGAGTTTCGGTACTTAAATAAATATTTTCGCAAACTTTTTTAAAGACTTAGACTATTGTTTGACATTTAGCAGATATGAATCTGTTTGAGTGTAATTCTTTTCTTCAAAAAGATCATAGTTTTTTTTCTGCTTTGACTGAAATTGTCTAAGGAATAAATGTTCAATTAAATTCAGTACAAAAAATATTAAAGAAAGTTATCTAACTTATTTGGGTTATCACTGTGATCCAAGTGCCTTACTTGTGTGTGTGTTTTACCGTGATAGCCCAGTTTAATTATTTGGGTAAGGTAATCCCTCCAAGCGACTCGTAGTTTTAGGCACTATAGTGATATAGTTATTTACCACAATTCTGCCTCGTTTAGGAAATGTTATCACTTGACTACAGTGGTCAGAGGCCAATTGACTAATTTAAGGGTTTACTAATGAATACTATATCACTAAATATATTATTTAAACGTGGCAGTGAAGGGAGTAATTCTAGTAGGCTCTAAAACACATGAGTAAGACTTGATTCTAATAATGAATTTACATGAAAATCACCACACACAATAATATTTTATTAGATTTACACTTTCTTTGTAAACACTTTTCGATAATATTTGTAAAGCAGTCATGCGGTATGTGAGTGACTCCAATTTCACACACGCTAATTCAATCGTTTGCTCGTCAGAGAGACTCACTACATTATTATATTCTTTGAATTTGATGGTATTGGTATGGAACGAATAGCATATTCTCTGTTGAACTAACTACCAACTTGGTGATAACTAAAATTATAATAGTTTCTCAGCGTGTTCTGTTACACAAAAGGTGTCGATGTTGTGGCTGTTCAAAAAGAATTCAACATCAAGGACTTCATATTTCATGAATATTTTGATGTACCAGGTTGATAATTTCTGAAGATTCATGCTTTTCTTGTAAATTACTACTAAACTAACGTCAATATCTAATCATTCATTAACAATAATGTAGCCTTTATTAAATTATTTAATGTGTCAAAATAATTTATTTCCGCACGCGCAGAGGTGATCGTGGTTTACGTCACTTCAATGTCTCGAGAGCGCCAAATAATGTTGTTGCCACATTCTAAGAATTGAGCTCACATTAGTTTGTAAAATATATAGGTAATTTATTGTTATATAAAGCACAAGAATATAAATGATCTTAGGTAATGTCTCAAATTAAACGAAATGACGCTGTTACATTGTTCTAAACAGAGGTTGTTGCCTACCTCGATAGTAGAAACCCATAAAATTAATTAATAACTCTTCTAGAAGCGTTCGCGTAAATAAACTATAAAACATTCTTTGTAAAACTTTTACTTATCGTAATAAGATCAAATGATAATTTTTTGTTCTGTTGTGTACTGCGTTTAATTGTAGGTATTGTATAATACGGGCAAAAAAAACAGTAAAAATCTGTATGAATTAATACGGCAAAACTCAGGTTTTACTAATAATATTGTGTGTATTTGAGCAGGCGTTCATTAGTTAAGCTTATCACAGTGCACTTTGATGCTTGAACTTCGGACTTCGCGTGAAATTTTATGTTAAATCTATCTCACGGGAACCGGGAAAAACATCCATCCATCCATCCTCATAAACTTTCTTCTTTATTTAGTAAGCTTGGTATTATTCTCTAGTGACAGTAGATATCCAAGATTACCACCTGTTTAATGAAATAACTCCGAGCGAACCGAGTTGTCGTGTTACTTTTGACGGTATTCGACAAAAAAAGCTCCGTCTTTGTAGAATACCACTTTCTACCCAGCTTTGAAAAGGGCAATAGATATTATGTGTTCCATATAATCTTGGATTTATTGTTATAATCTCCTCTTTCAAAGGTAGGCTTTGAAAGAGACGATTTATAGAGCAAGCAAAACCACTGTTTCTGTGTCAGTGGCTCAAGGTCAGCGAGATATACAAGAAGGTCATTAGCATCGCTAGGCAGGAGCACCAGCATATCAGCTAGAGCCTTTTGATTTTGTTCAAAGACCAGCTAATGATTGCCGACTATCGTTAGTTTGAGCACTATAGAAACTCCAAAGGAGATTTTGCTTCGTAATGTATGTTTTAGAGCTTGTTTACTAGGTTTGGTGTGTAGTGTGATAGTCACACTTATAACTATCACACTATCCTCCTTAAGCAGGGGGTTCATCCTCAAAGCTTACAACCGGAACTATCGTGTCCACCGTACTTGGTTTAAAAAGATATTTCTTCCGGAGAAGTTCAAAAAACAAAACTCGCGTATGGGGCTGTCCAAAAAGAGGCTTTATGCTTTATGTCTATGTACCGCAAGGTGCGAGTTAGAACATTATTCTTGCAAAAGTCTGTAGAATTTAGTGACAGCTTTTCATTTTGCTTCTCATCCTTAATTGCTATATTTTTGGTATAAAAAATATATTTTACTAATTTATTTTACATTAGTAAAATATATTTTTCATACCAAAAAAGTAAAAGTGAAAGTTTGGAGGGATGGATGGATGAATGGATGGATGGATGGATGTATGGATGGATGGATGTTACTCTTTCACGCCAAAACTACTAAACCGATTGCGATGAAACTTGGTATGTAGATACTATTTTTTATCCCAATATTCCCACGGGATCGGGACTTACGCGGGGCGCTGCTAGTGTGAAATAAATCTTAGTCGATGTTGGGGAATATTTTAATTATTTTTGACAAATATTGTCTAATGTTTTCTGTCTGTGTTTTATGTATGGAAATGTAATTCTGTGTTGCCTATAATATCTGTTCGGCATTGTTCACACTCTAACAGATTCTTTAGAATAGAAAAACCCGTGGTGCAAAAGAAACCACCACACATACAAATAATTATTTTATTACAGTTTTACAAAACGATTCTACAATTAATAATACAATTAAAAACCTAATAAGGTAGAATTACATAATAAATCTTAATATTAAGAGTTTTCTAAATAAATAGCTTATATCTAAATTAAACAATTCTGTTTCGTCTTAAACACTGTTTTGAACTAAAACTATTTGTATTAATTAGTCCTATAGAACTAATTTATTTATATTAGGTAGGTAGGTAAGGTATTAACTTAAAAACGTTAGCTTTCATAGACAATTAACACCAATAGGTGATCAATGGGTGATGAGCGTGATATTTAAAGTATGGAAGGTAAAGGCACAGAACAGAATACATAATAGTACACGTACAGAAAGAAGTCCCACTCCGCCAAATTATTTAGATAAATAGCGTCTCTTGTTTCGACACAATAAAGTCGCAATTTAGGTCACAAAGCGCTAATTACCTACAGTTATATTCACCTAGAAGTTGCCTCTCTTTCTATATCGTAACTCTCGTCTGTAACGACGCCGCGGGGCGTTAGAGTTGCATTTTTTTAAAGAATTAATTAGTGTGAATATTTAATTACCAGTAACTTTTGTGCTTATTACTCTGTTTTTGTGATCAAATAAACCTAAGCTAGGTACTAATAACTCGATAGTCTCGATACGAACGGATGACGCGACGCAGTGCCTGAGTGATCATCGAACTAACGTGCGGCCCGGCCGGCGCGCGGCACCCTACTGAATTTTGGCACGATTAGTCGATCCGGCCGTGTACTTGTAGGTTTATACACACACTGCGGCGTAAACCTGGCCTGGTAGAGGTAATCCTTACCTCTACCAGGCCAGGTCCACTCTGCATCCACCATCTGCTCCACATTTCTGTATATGAAAGTGTCCGTCCAAAGTGTGTAATTAGGTGGCGTGTAGCTAGAAGGTGTAGTAACAGGAAAGGAGCAACGTCCAATTTACCTACAATGCGGCGGTAGCGTAATGGCTAAGGCGACGGACTTGCGATCAAGTGGTTGCGGGTTCGAACCCCACCCAGTGCACTACCGTCGTGAACCCACTCCTAACACAAGCGTTAAGCTTAGCTGGAGGGGTTAACGAGATTACTAGTAATGTGTGACCCACGTTACTAGTAATCTAAAAAAAAAAAAAAAACTTATAACGCACTTTTTAAAATAAACATTAAATAGGACAATATCGATAAGATTAATTAGAAGACATTTGACTTAAGATTAGTCCACAGGGCTCGGACGTCCCGGTAATTCCCGGCTTTCCAGCGCCTTCATGCCGCCCTGAGTGTGGCGGGATGGGTTGTCCCCTCCATCCATCATAAAATCTGTTCCCGGATCCCTTCTATTTTAGGCGCAGTACGGCACACGTGTGGTTTTAGTTGGTTTGATTGCGACATACCGCCCCATTGAAAACCCCGGTGGGGTGACGGCCCGAGGGGGTTTCCACACGATAAATTACACATAACGAATAATACAGATGTTCGTGTGACAGCCGGAACCGACGGCTTGAGGGCTCTCCGAAGCACGGTGGGGTCTCAATGTATTAAGAATGGTCACCCATCTTAAGACTGACCTGGCTATTACTTAGCCTTGTAATGTGCTAACCTACTCGGTTACCACTTACCATTTCATTCATTTATCAACTCTAATTGCAAAAAAAAATACTCAGCGCACTTCACTCCGTCTATAACTGCTAACTTCATATTATACAAGCCCCGTTCTGTTCTGTTCTTGATCTATTATTTACTGCTTCCTGCTGCTTAAGTCTACAATTTGCTCACCATACAAGATGGTGCCTCCTTGCCTTTTCTACCCTCCATTACTTAAAGTTAATGATATCAAATTTAGAGCACCAGACATCAATTAGATTTTATCAAAGTTAACATTCGATCTATCTGTATTATAAAGCTATGTAACTTTTAACATTTTTGTTCTAAAAGGGGTTATTTGTAACTTTGTTCTTATGCTCTAATGCATGCATGTAGTAGGTCTTAGGTATAGGTCTAGTCAACGACCCAGTCATCGTAAGGTATCTGGTGCAGGATGCGATCTAAGAAACGAGACATCTTCTCCGCTAAATCTCGCTTCAGTTCCGGCTTCATCTCTTTGAGCAGTTCTTGAGCGTTTGTGTTTATGAATAGGTTAAGTGCTGCTTCTGTTGGATAATCATAGGATTATAATAGTAGGTGAGTTTTTTATGATACAAAAGACAAATATAATTAGTTGTTCGTGGGAGAGCCATGCTTCGGCATTATGGGCCGGCTCGACCGGAGTGATACCACGGCCTCACAGAAAACTGGCAGTGAAGCAATGTTTGTATTGCTTTTCGCCAAGTGAGTGAGGTTACCGGGGGCTCTAATCATTCCCACCTCCCCTCTTCCCTCCTCTACTCCTTTTCACCCCCTCCCTACGTCCCTTTAAAGGCTGGCAACGCACTTGTGACTCTTGAGTTGCAGGTGCCCATGGGCGGCGGTAGTCATTTACCATCAGATGACCCGTCTGCTCGTTTGCGCCCTATTCCATAACACAAAAAAGCTTTTGCGTTTGATAGGCTTGTTGATCTAGTGGCCAGTGTTGCTGACTGCTGAGCCAGAGATTGTGGGTACCATTCCCAGCCAAGACAAATAATTATGTGATGAGTACGATAATTTGTCCTGTGTCTGAGTGTAATTTATCTATTTATATTTATATTAACATATAAGTATGTTAATTAGCATTCTGATTACCATAGTATTGACTCTGCCTAGTCACTACATATTATAAAACAAAGTGCAAGTCATCAACATATTTCAATCAATTTACACAAATTCTTAACAAATTATACACGTAAACCTCATGAATCACTCTGTCCATTAGTGAAAACCGCATGAAAATCCGTTCAGTGGTTGTTCAGCTTATCGCGAACAGACAGACAGATAGACAGACAGAGAGACGCGGCGGGAGACTTTGTTTTATAATATATAGTGATTGAGGCTCACATCAGTGCACAGGTTTTACTCATATTCTTAACAATTTCTCCTATTATTTTGTAGATGAAATCTTCTTTATGATACTAGTAATTCCTGCAGTTTCATCAGCGTTTATGGCCACTGCTCTGCTCTTGAATGTCGTAGCGAAATGATAAATAGCCTATAACTTGCCTCAAAAGTTTGTTTATTAAATACAAAAACAATTATCCACGTCCGACTGGTAGTTCTATAGATTGTTTCATTAGTATAGATGAACTACTATACTTACGTAACACTGAGTTTGCGTTGTGTAAGTTCTCGACTCCCATCTGTATGTCTTTGACGGTAAAGTCGAGCTTCAGTTGCACGAGCTTCAAGTATGTACGTCCGTCGCGGGTGTACGGCTCACCACGGAAGTAGACTTTGGCTTTGACACCGTCTGCAAAAAAACCATTAAATATCTTATTACAAATTTAAAGTCTAGTAATGTTCTCTTGAAACAATTTATAATAAAATTGTGTATTGATTAACGAACAAGAGCTCTCCAAGCTAGTCAAGCTTAGGTACTACGACACTCAAATCTTTAATAACGTTTTAGATAATTTTCAGTAATTAGGGTTCCGTAGCTCAAAAGGTAAAAAAAGGAACCTTTAGAGAGTGACCTTAGTCACTCTCTTGTCCGTCTGTCTGTCCGTGTGTCATCACCGATTTTCTCAGGAACGGGTAGACCTAGCAAGTTGAAATTCATACCAGATACTGAGGTCTATAGTTCCTATTAGGTGTATAAAAATCGAGGTCCTGAGCAACACGATAAAAAGATATGGGTAAATTTAGATTTGCGAAAAATTGTAAGTACCAAAGTTTATCTTAATTTTCAACTTTTTTATTTTTCGGCATTTTTACTTTACGTGTGCTGTAACACCTTGCTTTTAACAAAATTGTCAATTCTAGGTCAACCGGAAGTACCCTATAGGTTTTGCGTAAAAAACCTATAGGGTACTTCCCAATTACCTAGAAGCATGAAATTTGGTAAGAAGGAAGGTCTGACAGCGCAAGTGAAGGAATAATCCGAAAGTCGTTAATCTGTTGTTATATCACATAAAAAAAAGTTTTTGTGATTACAAACTTATATTTTGCGGTTGGATTGTTCACTTTATCGTACATCCCAACCGCAAAGTTAAGATAAGATAAGATAACTTTATTTGTCTAAACATGTGTACAGATGGTGTTACAGTAGGTATAAGATTTGTTTCAACATGTTTGGTCCATTAATTTTAGACATACAAATATCATTGTTTTACATCGATATCAGTAAAATTACAGTAAATTACAACAAAATATTGATAATTGCAATAACAAAATTACAAATTAACCACGCTAAACACATATTAGAAAAAAAAATGTAAATTGGAATTAGATCATATTAAATTTTATTTCAGGACATCTATTTATCAAATTTAATGAATTCATTTAATAATCATAATAATAGTAATGTAATCATAATAGTAGTAAAAATGACAATAAAGTTAACAAATTAAAGTTTGTCATTGAGATATGCATTTACAGTGTAGTAGCATTTGTTTAACAATAAATTCGACAAATTATTTTTAAACATATTTGTATTCAAGTCTTTGTATGAGTTCGGAACCTTTTTATAAATTTTTGGAGCCATACATAAGATGCTTTTCGTCAATAGAGCAGTATTTGCAGGAGAGGTTAAGTTTGTCTTTCGAAAAAGACGGGCAAAAGGTCTTTGAGGATTGGTTCCCGAGATGGACGTATATAAGTTTGTTTGCCGAAGCCTCGGTGCGCGAGTCAGGGCCTTTGGTGCCGGGGCCCCCTCGAGCGGGGGCCCGTTGCATTTTGACCGCACTGCCACCTTATTGTTACACCACTGACTACAAGTATATTGCTCATTACTTTGCTGTTGAGAGAGGCCATTAGAGCTTCATGACGCGACTGGTAGGTATTTTGAGTACAAATGATCACTCACCTTTTCTTGTCTTTATATTTATGTACAAAGTCTGACATCTTCTGTGTAATTTTGATTGACATTAAAATATTACATTCGTTACGGACACAATGTGAGGGAAAAATTCTTCATGTAGCGCAAATACTGTATTGAAATCTAAAATCTATCTTTAACAGTTAATTTATACAATAGTAATGTATTATATGTACATACCATATTCACCCCAATAATCGCCGCCGCCGCTCGCTCGAACTAGCAACAGCACTCCCGAAGAACGGTAGCGAGCGCGAGCGCTAATGTGGGGCCCGAATAATGTCAGTTGGAACTGGTGCGTCTCTAAGTCCGACCTAGTAAATATATTCTAAATCAATAAAGGCCAAGGAAAGAGGCAGGCATGGCTAAAAAATATTGATTAATCGAGAGTAGATACAAGTGTTAAGTATGTATTACGTAATCCATCGAATTGAGAATTTATTTCTTTACATTCTAATCGGATGACATCAGTTATTCCTTCAGAGTGTAGTACCTGTTTGTCGTACAGACAGTATTCATAAAAATTATAACCTTTCGACGCTTGAGCTCCCGACTCGAGTGTTAAACTTCCGAGCCTTTACACTTGCGAACGTTAAAGGCTTGAGCGTTTAACGCTCGAGTCTTCAACGCTCAGAAGCGTCGACTCAGCCCTTAAAGCTCGATGCTCAGCGCTTATTTTTACATCACTAGTTGAAGTCTGGGAGTTTGGAATTTTTTCCGATATATTTTAATAAATTGACTTGAAACCTAAAACGTAAAAAGTGAGTCTCATGTCTGTCTCTGCTTACTTATCTCTTAGACTACAAAGCGCGGAATATACCCTAGCGTCTTGCACTACCAATGCTAATGCACCTATCATTTGCTATATTATACACACAACCATAATTTTATTTTAACATAGCAGCATTTAAAAAAAAATCATTACATCAATTTAAGGAACAAAAATAAACTTTTAATTGATTAAAAAAGACAAGATATATTTTGAAATCTAAATTAATTAGACTATAGTTTAAAAAAATATTTAATAAACAAAAAAAAAAACAAATTACTAGGTAGGCACCTATATTATTTACGGTTTTCAAAAACCAATCAAAAAGTGTCAAAATAACAATGAACCATAATCATCACACATTCTAGCAAAGTATACTTAAGTTTATGGAATGAATATACAAAATGATCATGTGATTTTGTATATAAGTTTGCTTAAGCCTTTTTTTTTCTTTTGTAAATAGTATTTAAAACCTAGAATGCACATATTATAACCCATGCGGCTCGGTGAGATCATGCTGTCTCCTATCTTCTAAATAAATAAATAATATAGGTTTAATAATAAATAATAATATACAGAACCGTCCTTCATACTAATTTGAAATTATCGACTTGGCTACATTTCTTTACACTGTAGTCAATTAATGCACATATTTTTCGTCATTTTAGGCACATGGTAAATTCTTTTGCATGCGCTAACCCTGTACTTGCTGTTTATTAAGTAGGTAAGTGAGTCCTCGTGTAGTCAATGTGAGAAGTCTTTGTCTTTCTGACCCTCGTAAACATGTGTCGATGTCAGCGAACGGTGAACATGTTCAGAATATATTATTAACTGAGTAATATTTTCTTTTACAATATTGACAATCATATTTATTTAGCATTTATAAATGTCAAAAGCAACACTTTGCAAACATTTACAAATATCCTAAAATTTATAAAGCAAAAATGTATTTATTGTTTTTCACTTTTTGATATTTAAAATCTATTCTTCTTGTTCCTCCCCGGGAAAGATAGAAGAGTGTTAGCAACGCAGAAATGATTCAAGAGTTTATAGGCGACTAACCAGTAGGCGATCTATGTGCTTTGATATCTTAGTAGTACCTATAGGACTTTTATTTGAACAAACTAAATGGACTAATACTACGAGATATGGCGTATCTGTTTCTGAAAAAATCTAATTTTTAGGAATTATTCCTAAAAATTAGATTTGATTTTTTGGAATTTAATTTGGAAATTAGATTGACATGATAGCAGAAGATATAAATTATAACGAGAAGGATAATGATAAATTAAAGATAATTGTGGTAAAATTTTGCCAAGTGCCTCTGCTTTAATATCTCTACTATCATGTATCATTCCAGAAAATTATACCTGCAGATTCCAGCGGCCGGATCTTGGATTATAATCTAATCAATTGTTATTTTCTTAAAAAGGAACATAGTATGGCTCTGACTCTTGATCTATTACAGAGCACACGAGAAGTAACTATGCAACTGATAAGTTTACTATTAGTTTGAAGATAATATGTTCTAGCTCCTCTAATCAAAATCAATCGTAATGTGTACGGTTTCAATCAGAAGCGTACGCAGCGAAGAACTAAACGTAAAAATGATAATTGAAAAGGCATCAGGAGCTCTGGGCTTTATTATAAGGAATGGAAGAGTCTTTCGCAATGCAAGAACTAAAATTTTATTATACAATCGTTTTGTAAGAAGTTTTCTGGAGTATTGCAGTGAAGTTTGGCGTCCGCATTATGCTGTTCATGTACTAAGGATAGAACGAATACAGAAGAGATTTTTATGGCACTTATCTAACTCGAGTTTATCGGAAAAAAGAACAACCTCCTATAAAGACAGACTAAATAATTTCAAAATGGATTCCCTTGACACAAGAAGAACACATCTAGATCTAGTTTTCTTGTACAAGCTCATTCAGAATAAAATAAACTGTCCGCAGTTGCTATCAAAAATTAATTTTGGAGTGCCTTATAAATATCCTCGTGCACGCATTACTCCTCTTTACCCACCACTCAGAAGTACAGTTTTTGGTTCTGCTTCCCCTATCCCTAGGTTATGCAAGCTACTAAACCACTGTAGTGTTTCTGTAGACGTGTTTGCAGATTCTTTAACTCGCTTCCGTAAAGCTTTAAAAAATATTGACATTTTGTAATTATAATTTTTTTGGTTCACTTTTTTGTAAACTTGTTTTCTCTATTATTGTATCCATACTATAGGCATGCAGTGTTTGCTTGTAATAGAATGTAACTTTTGTACTAATAACTGATAAGCAATGATATAAATGTGATTGTATTATTGTTACATTTGTTAGCAAACCAATATAAATAAATAAATAAAAAAATATATCACTCGGCGATTTTTTCCACACAATTTTTGTGAATTTATCTGATGGAAGAAGCAGCTGAATTCTGATTACTTAGAAATAAATTATGTAAAAAAAACTTAAGATTATACAATCTCAAGATAAGTTTCTCAAAGTTCTTTTAGCGTGAAGTTCGCCTGACAGCGGAAGCTCACTATGACAGCATTTGGTTCAAATTTTATATAATTTTATGTGTCTTTATTTTTATGTAATCTTTGTATGAAATTGTTTGTATGAAAGCTATTGTTCAAATGTCTTGTAGTTAGCTGTAGCAGTTTAGACTGTGCCTCGACGAATTAGTAAGGGAAGTAATTTAATAGTAAAGATTTTATTATTATAATTAATATAACTAGATCATCCTAGTTCACATCTCTATATAAAACTAAAGAGACATGCACTTTCATAAGACGTTACGTACCGCACGGAGTCCTCCAAGGCTGTTGACTTGGGCCACAAGAAATTTATTATGCACAAAAAACTTTCCAAAGGATACAGCATAGAATATTAGTTAGTAATATGGCATGGGAATGCCTATATCTGAAATAACTATAAATCTGACGATCTTAGATCTCAATTATTAAGTTTTAAGATGGAATTGCAAGACGTATAACATGTAACATCTTAAGATAGTGCTCTATTTTGTTCCTCTTTCGATATGTAAAGATTTTAAGTATCGGTCCCACACGAACAACCAAAACGGGCAATTAAAGGCGTTGTAGAAAATAGCATCCTCATTTTAAAGATTTGTACTGTGTTTGTAATGATTTGTGAGAGGTATTTTATGCAGTTCACAGCGACAATACGTGAGCTTATAAAGACGCAATAGTTGATGAATATATGATACAAAAGAGTGTAGCATCTCCTAAAACCTTCCGATCAAGGCACCATGGTAAGAATGGCACGCAGTATCTGGCAAACGTTCTTTAAGTAATTGTAGTGCATGACGTAGGTCGTGACGAAGGTTCTGACGTATAGTGTTATAAAACGGAAGTTCATCCATTCTTAACATTCCTTTAAGTGAATAATATTGTGATGTCATACATACGTAACATACTACGTATGATAACCTAGATTAATTCCTATATAAGCTCATGTATTCCATCAGAAAATATAGTAATAGTTATTCTACAGTTCTAACAAGAAGTGGTTTCATTTTAATTAGAGAAAATCTCCATGTACTTCATGGAGACCCTGCCAGGGGTAGCCACTACTTTATAATATTAACTATAACAATTAATTATATAGATACGAAGTTTTTCTTTAGAAAGTAAGCAACACTGAAATCGCAAGTGGAACTCGTTATTGTTATGTAATTATTTCTTAAGAACTCAGTTCCCACATAGATACATAACAGTATGTCAAATTACAGCAACTATATATTAGAATTTTTGCAACACCATTGTTTCAGTGTGAATTATGATAAACCATCTCTCCTCCATTATTATTTTGTGCATGCCTTGTAGGTATGTTACTATACATGGTTTTGTTATCAATGTGCATTCTTATGAAAACTACTTAAATTTAAATAATAATTGAGGAGGAAAAACCGAGTACTCACCCTCGGTTTCTAAACCACAACAATGACAGAAGCCGAGGATAAACGTCAACAAAATATTCTCAGGCATGATTCGGCAGCAAATGAACAGCATGTAGAGGCGAAATACGCGTCGAAATATTATTTCATTAAAGCAAAATGTTGCAAATTACGGTTCGGTTTAGGTTTCGGTTTCTGTCAGTTACGGCCATAAAATCATGTTTCAGCCATAGTTTTGGTTTCAGCCAAAAATCATTCGAAACTTCGGCCGAAACCGAAACTCAGTGTTCCGTGAGTTATCATGTGCCGTTCGGGTGGGATCGTACTTCATGGACGTGAGTTTATTTTGTTGGCTTGCGTGGTTCGGAAGTTATTCGCGCAATTAAATGTATGACCAAGATTAATAACATTCTCGTCTGTATGTCAACCAATTTCCTTTTTTTTGCTCAGTAGCACCCATAAAAAGTTCAAAAAGGTTTTTTCCTTTCTTTGACAGAGCTTTATTGTAAACAATAATGTAATAAATTGCGGTTGAATTTTGATCTCTCGGCGACCACTAATAAATTTGTTACTTTATTATTTTAACTCATCTTTATGTTAGGTAGTTGCATTGTAGTACAAATTCTTAGATAAATACTTAAACTTACTTGCTTATATTGTAAACATTGAAAACACTCACTAAGGAGTATTTTTTTAACTTGTGGGGATTCCACACGGATCTCACTTCATTAATTGTACGGTGACGTGGATTTGTCGGACACGAACTAACTATCGAACGACTAAAACCACACGGTTTATGTCACAATAGCCTATAGTCAGGGAGTCAAGATATGCCCTAGGAGTATTACCACTCAACCCCTAACAGACTTAGTGTGCCAGGATGTCAGGTGGCATCTAATATTTTGTGCCTTTTATGTTCGCGGCAGGGTATACTTATATAGTCCATAAATGCTATCAATATAGATGTTGTTAAATTTTGCTGTTACAGTAACATAACATAAAAATATATTTAAAAACCGTAACCGTGAATACTATAAAATTGTAATTAGATTCTTGTACAACCGCTCCGTCCGATGTCGGAAAATTAGTATAATAAGTTTCGGTTTAGGTTCCGGCCGAAATTGAGACAGAGGCCGAAGGTATGGATTGGGTTTCGGTAGCAAATCCTGTTTCGGTCTGACATTACTTTTTAGGTTCCTGCCATGCCTGTTACGCATATCTCACTCTTGAGTGTGGTTGCTTTACATTTCCTGCCTATGATAATTTATTGAGGTTTATCCTCGGGCGTTATCGTCGTTGTGGTTTTCAAACCGAGGGTGAGTGGTGGATTTTCTCTCCTCGATCACAATTTAATTACGGATTTCCTCCACTTTCGTCTTAGTCAATTAATTATTATAATTGAAGTTACCCTTTGTCAACTTATGGCATAAGTAAATATTTTGCTGTAGAGGCAGTTGAGAAAGCTATAATCTTACCTGACGTTAGTGATGGTCATATTAGATGCTCCAGTTGCACGAATATTATTGAAGCTCGCGCGGTATCCATCTGGACCACCACCCAATGCGATAGTTAACTCATCTATTTGTATAGGCTCAGCCTGCAAGAACACAATTTTAAAAGTTTAAAAAAATCCTCAAAGTAAATGAAAGTATCCATCTAAAAATTATTTATTAACAAGGCCCTGATTGCCTTGGGCAGGGTTAATTGGACACAGTCTTGAGATTGCTGTCAGCCACGTAAAGTTAAAGGTGATGTTTAGAACTAAGTGTGCCTACAGCTTTTTGTCATTAATTGGTGCCAGGGTAGTTCCCAGATGAATGTGTGGTGAATGGGTTTATTATTTTCTGTTGGAACGGTTACCTAAGACATATTTTTTAATTGACTTGAGTCTCTTAGAGTGACCCATTGAACCGTTTAAAAATTAAACACTATTTTGACACGGGCTTTTAACCCTTATTACGCCTTGGCATCTGAAAACTGTTAGTTTTGTCTGCATTTTTCAGATGTTCACTGATGGCTTTGATCAATGGTTTTTCATTAACTAATTTGCGTTCGCGTTCTTTAAGCATAGTATACCAAGGCACTACATGTGGGCCTAGTCATTTCTTGAGACCACGTTCTAGAATGTACGTGTGTGTGATTTGGAAATATTTTATTTTTCAAATGGAATAATTTGGGTTTTGATTTAAATTGCGGGTACAGGTTAACATTTATAGCTATAGTAATTCAGTGGGGTTCAACTGTGTTATGATTACACGTGTGCTTTATATGAATATAAGAAACATACTATATGGAGGAGTTTGTTTTTATCATAGCGGCGTCTGTTATAATACGGTAGATGTGAACGGAACGGTGCCATCTGTCGAAGAGCAAAGAAGTTACAATGCCGTCTAGCAATAAACAATGGGAACAAGACGATCTCGTCTAAAAGTGTATATCAGTACCCCTAGTATGATAGTCGAAACTTTTTATCTATTTTTTACTTAAATATCGTTTTCCCCACAGGTGCTCCCGAAATCCATCATTTTTAAAATGTGAATAATATATTAAACTTATTATATTAAAATAGAGCTGAAATTCGTACGTTTCTGTCCACTGGCCTAGATTATACAACTTGCATACGATTTTCAACTCTATTTGAATATCATAAGGTTTGCGTTCAAGGAGCATTTTACCGCTCAATCTGAGTTAAGTCTGATAAATAAAAATCGAACCGCAACGAGATGTAGTGAAGCAAAAGTATGTATTATTTGCAAAGTATTTGTATAACAGTAACTGACAAGTATCAATACTGAGTTAAATATTTACACTTTTTTATTTATATTTATACATATATACAAATATCAATCTACTCTTTCTTCCCCCGCTTTTAACTATGAGTTAACTGCTTCCATAAGTTACTGCGTGGTCTTATCTCTACAATCACTATCTTCCTCATCTTTAATTTATTTTCCATAATACATTATATTTTGTGGACGAAAACAAATGGACTACTGATTTTCCTTCTGTTTGCGTACACCGTTTTAGCTTACATAATCCTTACTAATATTATAAATGCGAAAGTAACTCTGTCTGTCGCCCTTTCTCGCCAAAACTACTAAACCGATTTAAATGAAATTTGGTACACAGGTAGTCTAGAGCCTGAGAAAGGACATAGGCTACTTTTTAATGCGAAAAAAGGGGTGTAAGGGGTTGAAAGGTGGGGATGAAAAGTTGTATGGAAGTATCGTCATATTTAGAGCTAGAAGCTTGAAACTTATTTTTTAGGCTGTTGATTCGATATAAATACACTACTCCACGCGGACGAAGTCGCGGGCATAGCTAGTTATAATATATATATTTTTATTCCTTAGCTTAGACCTATCTCATTAAGGTATTGGTACAGATGTCGGTGGCACACATGGTCGCGGGCACAACTAGTACTGTATAATTATGAAACTCTCTCTAAATGAGTTTGACGAGCGAGGCAATTTTTGTTCCCGTTAGCAAGAACATACAAAGAACTTAAACCAAAGCCCTATGTCCCTCCTTTGATTATTGATTATCTAGTTATATTCAATCCTGTTAGCTTATAGGGAACATACCTCTTCAATGCCCAGCTCGGGGGCTCCGCCTTTCATGTACTCAATTAGCGAGTTAAAGTTTCGCAAAAGACACGCGTCCACGTTGGGGTCCCGCTTGGAACATCGTCCTCCGAACATACCTGTTGAACAACAAAGTTACAGTTAAAAAGAATTGTACGTAGAACTGAAAAAGTGTTAAATATTTTAAAATAAAAAGTAGAAAGAACTTTATTAAGCTTGTGTCCACTACAAATAAATCGGATAGAGTGTAGTTTCTAATGATGGTTTATATTATAAAATATTAAGATCAGGAATCAAAATATCGAGTAATAGTATCCAGTCACGTGACTGTGAATACCAGAACATCAGTCGGGAAAAATTATCTACCTTTTTAACAATTTGGAAAGTTATTTTTTACCATGGAATACAGATACGTTCTTAAAACGGTGGATAAACTTTGAACATCATCTTTTTTACAAGTTTTAGCCACTTTTTTCGTATTTCTTTACTGTTCGGTACATAAATAAATAGTTTTGTTTGGCGTTTTATACGTGTTCTTTTACGTAGGGGCACTCGTACAGCTCTTGTAATAGTTAAAGATCCCGCCGCTTGAATCTTGTCATTAGCTCGTGAATTGAAAAAAAAAAACACTGATAGTAAAATATCATTAGTTTACATAAAAATGATTCGAAAAGGAGGCCAGTCTCGTTAAAAACTAAAAAAAATATATGAGAAAAACTGTATACACAATTTAGCATCTTTCTTTGAATAGACAACTAATCTGTAATAACATTTTTAAGATAATATATTTATTAGTCAGCTATTATGAAGCCATATGCTAATGTTGACTTTCGTCGGTCATCCGCTGGTGTAGTTATTAGTATGCTGCTTGCATCCTCATAACGGTAGACCAGCTTGCTTTGTGAAAACAATAGGTGCCAATAGATCTATAGATACAATAGGGACCTTGGGATCGATCGTGTGATAGCGCTATCATTGTTTTCTTACATGAGGTTTTTTTTGGGACATTATTAAATAAAGACATTTATACAACGCTAGTCGTTCCCCGCCATTTCAGCCCTGTTTATGGTCACGGCTCAGCTGCTATAAAGGGTAGCGTTACTTGAGGTTAAATAGCCTATAAATTGCCTTAAGAATTGAGAATCACTTGCAAAAAGATATTTTCGAATGCCACTAGTAGTTCCATTAGTCACGTTAAGACACGTCCGCTTTATTATATACTAGCAGCGCCCCGCGGTTTCACCCATGTAAGTCCCGATCCCGTGAGAATATCGAGATAAAAAGTAGCCTATATGTTAATCCAGGTTTCCAGCTATCTACATACTAAGTTTTATCGCAATCGGTTCAGTAGTTTTGGCGTAAAAGAGTAACAAACATCCATACATACATACATCCTCACAAATTTTCACGTTTATAATATTAGTAGGATAGTAAACATTAATTTTTGTATACTGTAAAGCTCATACAAGTCAGTTAAATTGTGATTTAATATACAAACCCAGTTTAGGCTTGTAAATACCGGTTATTTTGCCGTCTTCATCAAACAGATGAATGTTACTATATATACAATACAATATTAAATGTAAAATAATTTTACTTGAAAAAAATGTAGGTAGTTAAATGTAGTATATAGTGAGATGTAAATTGTGCTTTTTAATAGAATCGGACGTACGTAAATGTAGTATCTAATGTGGTGAAGGCTGTGAAGCGCGACTATTAAAATACTTTGTTGAGGATCATAGTGTGATTCTGACAAGAAGGTAGAAAATTAGGTCATGTTTTAAAAACTACTGTTTAGTTGGCTCAATTCCGTCTCCGACAGGTTTATCTCGTTTTGTATTCACAGTGAATGTCAAACTACGTTAAAGTTATTGTCAAATAATATTCTTTTATTAAATTTGTCATAAATGGGATTTCTCTTTTATACAACTAGGTCGTGGTACAAGATCTTTTAAGTATGAAACAAAACGATACCAAATATTTTACAGTTTTAAAAAAGTTTGTCCAAATTAAGGTCGGATTCCGAATATGAATGTTACCTTCCGTTTTAATTATAACAGTAAAGCTTTTAAACGTAGAAGAAACTAGGCCATTCAAACAAAAAGCGATTGAATGAGAACGTGTTGGTATTCTTTTTTTTTAACTTTAAACATCTTTTCTATTCTGCAATTGACAATCGATAACGACAACGTATCTAGTTTTATTTTTAATTCTATTCTATTTCATTTATTTTGACAATAAAGGTAATGACTGCATAACCTTTTTATAACTATTAAAGAGGTCACTTTTAAGCAATAACAAGACGCATAAACAAGGAATCCTTATGTCGACTGACACAAACAGAGTCACAGACATGTGAGAGACAACCGAGACCTTATCAATTGGTTACCTATCTCTCGAATTCCACAGATTCCACACTCAGAAATATTATTAGTATTCTATCAAGCAGTGGTACAGTGATACGGTGTGTTCTGAATTTTTTTTCCTAATTAGTTATGATCTCATCTCAGCCGCAAAACTTCTACTGTAAATATAGGACTCAGTTTAGGCTTCTAAAGACCGGTTATTTTGCCGTCTTCATCAAACAGCTGAATGTTACTTTGAAAATGTCGTAAATTTTATGACTTGAGAATATTAAAATTATTGCATTTGGAGGTGGGTAAATGTCTGTAAGACAGTCACATTTTGACAGTTTTTTTTTAATTCTCATTTAACTGGGAGCGGGAACATTTATTTTCTATTTGGTACGTTCCCAGATACCGTGGTGCTAGTGAGAATTTCCTAACTGACTAACCGATTAACTTGACAATTTACTTGTTTTTCAAATCTTCACGATTGAACGCTATGCATCTTATAGTTTACTAGGAGTAAACAATGAGGTAGGGTAAGGTAAGGTTATTAAAAAAAACATAATATATATTTTTAAGCCATTCCATATAGCATCAAGCGTTTTGTGTTGACGGTGTTGTGTGGTAATAACTCGTACATACAAATGAAAGTTTAATATTGATACTCCTTTCACTTTGCACATCTAACTGCTATTTAACTGGCAATACATCGATCACAGGATACATTTAAATACTTTCTTATTTTCTTTTCTGATATTAGTTTAAGTGCTTATTTTATTTCCCTTTAAAAGAGAGACTACTAGTGACATCCTCTATCTCCTTCTAAATGCTTGTGCTAGAAGGGGAGGGGGCCCACGTCGGAAGTCTGTTGTATGGGGTTCAAAATCGCAACCGTTCAATCGCAACTCGGATGTGACGACTCCTTTTATTTGTATTAGTTTCAGACGCGGCCCGGGCATTGTAGTCCATCAAGCTATCAATTGCGAAGCTGCAAAATTGGAAATTATAATACCAATTTACAATAATTATGGATCATAATGTAGCTATCGGTCTAGCCGTACATATATGATTTCCGAAAGGAACACATCAGAACTCTCAATGTTCTAAATACTTTTAGATAAGTATATATTCATTTAATTTAATAATTAAGTATATATTATATTATAAGGTACTCGCCAAATGGACGTCGAGGATATCCTCGACGTCCATTTTGACATTGACATTAAAAAACTCTTCCAACAATAAAGGCTAAAATCATGATATTTGTTTTTATATTGGTCTTTTTTAATGATTGTTCATAAAATAACGGCTCGTCGTATTGCATCCTGTGAGGTCAAAGAACTTGCACGAGACCTTGTCCGCGAAACTTGATCTCGCAAAAACCAATTTACTGTTAGCGGGTTGCCACTGGTATACTTTTATACATCGTGTGATATATACCTATAATTGTGTTATGTGTGAATATCAAAGTAGGTTACTGCATATATTCCAAGGTTGAATATCAAAAAGTAAAATGATAGGTACTGGTAATAAAACAGTGTAGGGGCAACAGAAAAACTGTTGTTAAATTTGTTTGTAGTTGGCATATTAAAATTTTTTAAACCGACGTATAGGTTACACAAGTCTAGCGCCAATATTTACATCGGTTACTGAAGACCTTAACCTTAAAGTAAGTAAGTTAAACACAAGCGACACACAGTACTCGTTAGAGAACAAAATTCAAAATAATTTTAACATACACAGTAGGTAGAACATGATGTCTACATTATAATTTTTTCGAGCAGCGTGTTTGTAGCAACAAGGTTTTTAGTCTTGTGCGTACTTTCATCATCATCATCATCAGCCTATCGCCATCCACTGCTGGACGAAGGCTCTCCCAAGGAGCGCCAACTATCCCGGTTTTGCAGAATTTGGAACATATCTTTTAGTTAGACTTAATTAATTTACTAATTATTTTTGTAATACCTACTTAAACTTTAATTTGCATACCTTGATCTCTAAATGACTTATTTGTTTATTTAAACGTTGAAGCCGGTACAAGCAGTTTTTCTTTTATTCGTTTAATTTTATAGGTACTGTAAACACTTTTATTAGTACACTCATTATTTTTTTCCTCATTATGAATTTATCCGATTGTCTACCGCCATCTTCATACATAACAGATAGAACATGAGAAATCTAAATAAGGTTACCTTGTTATACACTGTATGACGTTTATGACACGGATAGAACACTGTATGACATTTTACTATGAACAAAAAAAACAAATGTTGAATTTATCTCAATGTATGTGTCGCTGATAGAAGTGTGGCGACATCAACATATAGCTACACACATACTTCAACGTCATCTAACGAAGAAACGCCGAACTACGCAATAACTGCTGATCCTACACCACTTAATGAGAGTTCTCACGGAGAATGTAATTATACAACTTCCCAACATCAACCGTTGGGCCATTGTCCGCCAGGCATGATCACCTAACCTGGTCGGAGGATCCACCTTTGTGTTGGAGAGACATATCACCCGTTCCTCCACAAAAGCCTATTTTGACATTATATAACTTAGTTATAAGTATGTAACTTCCTCTGTAGTTTTAGTTTAGTCTAATTCAAAACCCAAAAACAGTCTATTTTTTTCTTCTTCAGTCGCGTAACTATTCCATCTGAGGCCCGTGGCTAATTCATCGGATGGGGCACAAGTTCACTCTTGGTGCCTCGTGAGCTTACGGCCTTTAAGTCGGAGCCGGGGGCCCCTTAGGGCCATGGCCCCATGGCATTTAGTCCGCTCTGCCACCCTATTGTTACGCCTCTGTTTGTTGCTATTGTAGTTTGCTGTCGTTTCACGTTTTTGGTTATAGATGGAATAAACTTCTGCGAGTATTCATTAATTACAATCATCATACATTTCACAATGTGAACCTTTTGAAGAAAGATTAGACATCAGTCTGGCGAATGACTAGTGTGATAATCTCATACGTAATCGTGTACAAAAATATTACAACGTTCAAATTAAAATACTTATTTGAATGACATAATAATTACATGGTTACGGCATCCCCACTGGACTTTCTATTTTTTAATTTAAAAAACTATTTTTTTTAAAGTACCTAGTACTAAAAATTCAAATTCGAAATAAGAATCTAAAAGAGACTGCGTACTTCTTACTACCACAGCCATTACGAATCTAGAACACGAGTGGCATTTTGATTTAGATATGAACATTCACCAAAGTCTCTGCACATTTGGTAGGGCATCGCCAATCTGTAGATACTTCCATTCTACAGCGTACAGCTTTTTTCTGGTAGAGTTTCACCAGAGTTTCATTCACGATTTCATCTAATTACAGGTTACTTATAATACTGATAATCTTTGATAAATAGATCTCGTAGGGGAAGCCGAGCCCGCCCTGGAAGTTTACAGTACTAAATTGTAGTCAATACTAATATTACAAAAGGTACTATAAACATTAGACCCCAATCAGGGGCGTAGCAACCGCCGTATCAGCCGTACAATGATACGGGCCCCTCGGGCTACAGAGGCTCCTAACGTGTGTAAGCAAAAATTAGTAAAATGTTATCCACAATGTCACTGAATCTCGGTTTCCCGGGGAAAAAATACAAAAAAACTGTCATACGTGCCTATAGTTTTCACTTCAGAAATGACAAAAGTCAAAAAAGCAATCCCTTTTTACCGGGTAAAGCGTGCGCCTAAAAGTTAGCAACATCCTACATCGGTTATTGCGGGATTCCTTCGTTTAAAGCATTTTTGTTTCTTTTGTGAGAAATCTTTACCCTTCATTTGGGCCCCCCAACTAATTTTGATACAGGGCCCCTCCAAGGCACGTTACGCCACTGACCCCAATAAACTCGTAGTTACACTGATATTATATCGTTACACACTGTCAACCATCTAACCTTACTAACTCCGTATATTGCATATGATTACATAATGTTGATGTACTTAGTCAAATAGGACGAATAAGTGGGTGTAATTAGTGGTACATACCCTACTTGCGCAGAAGCTTTATAATAGTGTTGGTTTTAAAGTAGTGTTTATTATTTATTTATTTTATTTAAAACTGTACTCTATGTGCATAAAGCACATGAGTACAGATTACGGCGGCGGGGAGTGACTTAATGCCTTAGGCATTCTCTACCAGTCAATCTTCGGGTGATGAAGAGAAAATAAGAAGTAGGTGCATTAAAATATTATAGTTCATTAGGTTAATTAGTTTATATTTTACACTAAGTAATAAATTAAATAGGTTCTACCCTAAATTCCGTGATTCAGCGTAGAAGAGCCTTTCTTAAAAAATATCTAGATGAGCAACATTGAATATTTACATTAAAAAGTAAAATTATATTTTTTCAATTCTATGAAGCACAGCAATTTTCAGTGTTTTATATTAATGTCAATTATTTCAATTATTTCAAGTTCTCTCTCAAAACTCTCGGTGCGCGAGTCAGACTCGCAACTGTCAGGTTTTTTTTTTGTATGTATTATTGTGAAATAAGGTCGAAGTCGGGGCGAGCGCCAAGTCTAGTATTTTTACTTCCGACTTATGTACATACGTTTCTCTCTTGACTATGACTCTATTGACTGAGTAATAATAATAAACTCACACAACAAACTACAAAGCCACCTTGATTTTGGTTAAAAGTTTAAAACATATATATAAATACACTTTTTTTTATTACAACATCCTATTAACGAGTTATAAGAATTGAATACATGTAAGTTTTCTCATCGTGTTTTATTTAAACTATTCACCTTTGTTCACTAGGCTTTTCCAAACGGAGTTTTGACGGAAAGTTAGCTAATAGTAGAAATAAATTAATAGTAAAAAATACATTTTTAAAGACAAGCTTTTGTGTTTTTAAACAGTGAATCCTGATGGTTATAGAGTTTTTTAGTATTAATTAATTTATTTTATTTATTTATTGTCATCCAAACAAAACGTGTATGCAAAATTTCAGCATAATCGGTTGAGGATAACTGCTTTAAAATTCCGGTGCAAGATTTGACTCGAAAAAAATGTCAGTCGTAGGACGCACGTCAGAAGTGAAAACACACATCTGTATATGTCACGCGAGTTCAGTGCTTTTTCCCCATACCAAAAGCTCCTAACGTGCCTAAAGAAGTTAACACTTCCAAAAATATATGCAAACATTGTAAGTTAAATTAAAGCATGTAAAATAACACATGTAATCTTTTGCATACTTGGTACTCGACTTGGGTTAAATTCGTAGCACTTTTATAAATGTATCCACCTATTTCTTATTCTCTACCCGGACGATTATATTAATTCCGTTAGCCAATAGCCACAGTTTCTAAATTATGAATAGTTTATATAAAGAAAGTACTGAAGGAGTGGCGCAATCAATAAATACATTGTGGACATCAGACAGTGAGTAGGTAGATAAGATATAATGATGTAACAACTTCTTTGTGTTGTATGAGAAAAAGAACAACAATAAACATTACTGACAGAATTCAATATCAAGAATGTGAAGTTTGTCGGCTCATTATAATTTGATAACGAAATATAACTTGCAAATAAAATGAATGTAGTCCTGATAGATGCAAATTTCCAGGGTTAATAAGAACATCTTACGGGTGTTACTGTGATAAAATTCGACGTCACGGATATCAAAGGCCATATGACAGGGTCGGGAACAAATATGACTGGTTACTTTACTAATAAACTTTTACCCAAAAAGTAGGTCCAAACAAATAAATAACCAGAAACCGTCGAAGGGGAAGCGTCAAATTTCTGTTGATTTTTTAAAGGAGATATTAAGGCTGCGCAATTATAGAAGTGTATATACAAACATAAAAACATGAAAAACTTAGCATGATATCGATTTATTTCGTTAATATCGTTTACGTTACTTACGTTTTAGCCTTGACATGCAGGCTAGAGACATATCCTCCTCCACGCCTTTTTCCCAACTAAGTTGGGGTCGGCCTTTAGTCTAACTACGATACCACTGAACTTCGATATTTTACGAGAAGCGATTACCATCAGACCTCCACAACCCAAGTACAAGGCGATATCGAAGTTCTATAGTTAGACCAGGTTGTCGGACTGTATAGGGCCTCAACTCAACTTCCCGTAACGAATGCCACTGATGTTCGTATAGCAAACGGGACCGATGGTTTAACGTGCTCTCCGAGGCACGGTGGGGTATCAATGTGTTAAGAATGGTCACCCATCCTAAGACTGACCTAGCTAGTATAACCTACTCGTTTACCACTTAGATACGAGACAGGCTAGAGATATAATTATTCTTATTTCAAACAATTCATTTCTAAAAGATACAACGTATAACTAAACTATTACTTGACATTATGAATATTGATGTTACAATTTGGTACGCCAGAGATTTACTAATTAATATGTATGTGTATCTATATGTATATAAGCATATATTTTTGTATTTATTTATATATTTAGGTAATTATTATATATGTGTAAGTAGTATCTAAATAGTTAACGTAAATATTTATGTAGTGCTAAGTGAATAATTCTTAAATTCCTATAATAGGATACCATAAACTACCCTAAACGTAATTTACGTTTAATAATATTCGTACAAAGGTTGTCTGGAAGAAATTGCCATGTGTGTGATAAGACCGCCAATTGATATGCCTAAATGTATGTTATCATGTCTGTACTATTTAATACTGTAATGGTGTACAATAAAAAGAAATAAATAAAAAATAAATTTGTTATCAATTTTAAACAGCGTGTCGGTCACCTTTACACTATATTTTTATGTTTTCAAAAATTTATAAGCGCTATAGAAGTAAGATTCTATTTCTGATTCTAATTTTAATGCAATTTCTAATCCATTTTTATTCAAATTGTTGACATATTTTAAATGTATTTTGCTGTACCCGACAGGGTCGATGATGAACTAATTACACATTAATGTTAAACCTACCACCTAAGTACACATTGTGGAATGCAACTAAATGATTGAGTGGTATTGAGTATTGATTTCGTTGATGTAAAGCCAGATATTTTATCTCTATTATCACATACGACAATTACAATACTTAAAGTAATACGATATATTTATGTGTGTAGGTATATATCAAGATTAGTTTCCAATTATTAAGTAACTGTAATTACAGAAATGATGACTGTGTATACCTTCTAATAATAAAAAAAAATGTTAAGCAAACGAACAGTATAAAAAGCTCGTGTCATTACGGCAGTATTTCTCAACAGTATTGCGTGATAGAGATAGAGTCGTACAGCAGAATAATAGCGGTATATAATGATTTACAACTTCAGTTGTACTTCGTTGTCAATTTTCGAAAAATTGAATCGTTGTAAAATTCAAAAAAGTTTTAATTAGAACTAATTCTACTTATACACCACTATTGCAATTCAAGAAAACACCTGGGACTCAGCCTAACCAAAAGAAAGTGCCGTCTCGGCGCTCGCAAAGTCTTGAATGGTACCATCATATTCCACATACAAAGAATCCTTTTAACCAACACGCTGGAAATGAAAAATTTCCATTTTATTGACGAACTTTTGTATATGTTAGTTTTATCTAGTACTATTGGTTATTCATATTTTGTTACTTTACCTGCCATGGTGGAATATTGCTTTATTATATCAAAAAACTTTACCGCTTCTGCCATTTTTGTAACAGAGCAAAATTGCTGCGATTGGGAATATAGAAAATCTACTTTCCTTGTTAGCAAACAGGAAGAGAATATCGAAAAATGATAGACAATGGCACAAAGAGTACATGACATACTATCTATAAAGATTATTATTATATTATTATTACATTACTAATGAAAAAAAAAATTAGGATATTGGCATGGCTGATGCCGATGGTTTAGCTTGAGTTATTTCAGTTTTTATTTTGCATACATATTTGTAAAAATAGTTTATAACAATAATATCAAGTTACAGATTTAAAATATACCACAAAATAAATAAATATGGAATTTGTTAAAAAATGTCTCATGCAACTCAAGTCAAGTCTTTTTTTGTATCAATTTGTATTCAAAGAGGTTTAATGAGTAATGTTTAGAAGTAATGCAGTTTTTTTGTTATGATTAGCACAGTGACAATAATCAAGAATCAAGTCTGACTCATTTTATAATTAACAATAGTATTTCTCAATTGCAAATTTGGTGTGGTTCCCTGGCATACATATGTGAAGGAAGCGGTAGTTGATCAAAGCTTTGCTCTATAAAATGATTACAATTATATGTATTATATGATAATTGTATATAATCAGATTCAGATAAAATAATAAGGCTTTGTGTGTTAATTTGTTTACTGAATTGTTTTGGAACAACGCATTTTTTTCAAGTTTTAAAATAAGCTCCTGAAATTAATATTTATTGATTTTACTTCTGAAAAATATTTTTAGCGCGAAAAACGTTTACATATTTACTGGTCTTCCTTTCTTCGCAATTAGAAAAACAAAACTTTACATAAAATATTACTAATATTATAAAGGTGAAAGTTTGTGATGAGTGATGATGGATGGATGGATGGATGTTTGTTACGCTCTGAATTTAACACAGAGATAGGCTATAGTCTGGAAAAGTACATAGGCAACTTTTTATCAGGAAAAAATGTATGGTTCCCGTGGGATCGATTTCATCAAAATTTTCACGCGAACGAAGTATCATATATTCTCGTCGATCAATCCATTACTTTTGTGATAAAATGAAAAATGTTAAATATATAATTACGATTAGAATAGCTACAACGATTCGCACGAACCTCGAAATACAAAAACAATAGGTAGATAATACCAAAATATACAGTCTGTCTTCGTGACTGATGAGATTGTCGCGTATTACTCAACCATCTCCATACACTTATTCCATTTCTCTACTTTCCTTGTCTTCCGTATTAGGCTTCTTATTTACGCAATATACAATTTATCTGCAATACTCGTCTTGTGATCGTTATTAAGTTCTTTATTGCTTTTGATTGCATTAAAGTCAAATTTGTAGACGTAATGTTTCTAATTCGTTTCTTTAACCTTAGTGACTAATGCGAGATTTTTACCCGTTCACTTAATATACATTTATACAGAGTGTATCCGTTCAGTGATTTAAATAAGTGTTCCATTGCCAGATACACCCTGTATGTTCACAACCAATCTGATAATAAAAGTTTACTATCTGCAATACTAGCATTGGCACTTGCTTGGGTTCACTGTAAATTCAAACCTGCTAGACTGGCTTGTATGTTGTCATTAACCCTGTTTATGATCCAATGTGTTTAATATTATGTTTTTGGGTGCACTTGATCGTCTCGATTATACAAAAATGAGTTGGCACAAAAAGAAAGTAAAGAAAAGCTATCAAAAACGGCTTCTGGTTTTTTTGACGTCGTTATTCTCTGGTATAAATGTATTTGTTTAACTTTTTGTTAGTGCAATGTAGTATTTTGATTTATGTTATCCTTCTAAGAATGGAATTTGCATTTATTGTCCCTATGAATAATAATTTATCGTAATACGACTATTAAAAGCTATAGTCAGCACTTAAACGTTGGTGCATACTGTGGTCATAGCTCCGGTTCTTTTGAGAAGAGTGGTCCTATTACATGGACCATGTCTAGTTGTAAAAGTCTTGATAGAGAATACATCCAGATAAAGAATGATGTGGGTGTGAATTTTTTGGAGTAGCTATTTACTAAATTAAAACCAAAACGTTTAAAGCAATGATGTGTAAGTGATACTTATATTTAATAATTTAATACACATTTCGTAAAAAAAATTTTAGTTAATAAATTGCTCACATAGATCAGTAATAGCTATAATTAAATTCTTCCAGATTAACTTACAACGTTGCCTTCCAGTAGTAAAGAAAAATTAACAATCCCTCGATTAATCAGTTTGCCTTATAAATGTCATACACTATTTACAACATACACATACCCTATTTACACCCAACTGGTTCTATATTATATATTATTTTATTATGGACTCTATCCCGCAGAATCAGCGCAGGAATTCCACCAATGTCAAGTGTTTTATAACTTAACAAGATAAATAACAAAAACGTAAAAAATGGACGTCTATTCCTTCATCTTGAAAAATTACCCCAAATGGTTCTAAAAAAGGGTTTTTAGTAAATATTTTTTATGTGAATCATGTGTCAATGTCAAGATTACAAAAGAAAGTACAAAAATATATAAAACTACTCACGTACTTAAGTTCAAAAGCATCAACAGAGGTAAGTTGTCAACATTTTTTTTGATTAGCTTCGTTGTATAGATATTTTTGTCATACTACATTAAAAGTAACTTCAATCTAATAAGAAATACTCTGTAATGCATAATCATAAAATACGATTGGCATAAAATACCACATTCGCATTTGATGTCAATTTCTGATTTATCATCATCATCAGAACATTTAATAAAACAAAGTCCCCCACCGCGTCTGTCTGTCTGTTTGCGATAAACTTCAAAATTACCAAACGGATTTTTATACGATTTCGCCAATAGACAGAGTGATTCATGGGGAAGGTTTATGTGTATAATTCATTAAGGGTTTGTATAAATTTGCTGAAATATGATGACGATTGTTAAAGATGTCGGAAAAAATCATGCCGACTGGGGGCTTTAAATGAAAACAATGTATTACGGAATTATTCCTCTTAAAACCATATTTTAACTATGACAGAAAAAAAATGTACGTATATAATTATGCTCTGCTACCCGTGCGAAGCCGGGTCGGGTTGCTAGTCATCAATAATTGTCAAAAATCAATGCATTTACACTGTTATTTACATTTTATGTACCATGTATTAATAAACTGACGGACTAGATATATCTCGGTGCTTGTTAAATTTGAACATCCTTTGTGCTCAACTGCTTAACAATAAAAAGCGATTTAAGACTACATTGCAGAATATTAACTATTTATTCAAAGCTGGGTTTCTCTTCGAACTTGCAGTAAACGGAATATGAGGAACTAATAAACTCATTATCTTAAGAATGCTGATCTTATTTATACATAGATATTATTAATACCTTAATTGACATTGATATTCAGTAAAAAACGATGTTTGCACATTTAATGCCAAAGTACAGATTATGTTAGAAATAAGACCCTCCGCTATGTTAAAATGTTTACTTATACGAGTAGCTCTAAGATTAAATTAGAATAATTTAATATTCTTTGATCATTCGATATTATATATAACTGCTTGGAAGTTGGACATGATTAAAATATTCAAAGAATCTTGACTATTCACTACCACCACATTATTCTTTGAGTTATTGAGTAGTAAGATCTTTACCAACTTTTGAGCATTAAGCCGCAGCGCTGCGTTAACAAACTCAGAGGTCAACTGCCGCGACAAGTAGAAATATAGTAGAGTTTCTTTCTTGATGTTTTGAATCCTTTTTCAAAATGCTTCACTGCATCTCGTCATCTAAGAAAAACTTGGTTGTTTTCTGTACGTCAAAATAGAGTTTGTAAACCCAGGGTACCAAAATGTATCCTAATCCATAAATTTAAAAGTCTCAAAGGCTTTTTATGCCATATTTTTTATTATTTACATACTTATATAGGTTATTTGCACCCAATTTTCAGAGTAGTATTATCAGGTAACCATATTCTAGGCTCTGTCGTTGTATTTAAAATCCAGCGATAATAGCGGGCCTAGTAAAATGCCTTGCGAGACACCACGTGCTACGTAACGTTTTATGTAAGTGTTATGTTATGTGTGTATTACTGTAATTTTTGTATTGAGACTTACTGTAATTACTTTAGTTATAGTAACAAAATAACCTGTCTATATGTAACTATTTATACTTAAATCAGCTCATCAGTCAATCAGTTGCTTATCTAAGTGATTCATCGACGTCAAGCAAAAACAACTCAAAATTGCATATAATTTGGACTGTAGGTATCTTGTACAGAAAGAAAGAGACTAAAGTAAGCCCAGGTGAGAGTGAATTTTATGACACAAATACCCTTCATGAGCAACAGAGCAGAAAAGATTTGTATAATCATTGGTAATTTTTTAATAAAAATTTTGCACCTTCGTTTAAAAGAATCAGAAGTACATTATAAGATAATTGTAAAAAAAATTGTAACGGACATAACAATAGGTATTTCACCGTTTTATTAAAATGAAAGTGACGTATATCAAGGTTTTTAAAAGATCAGAACTTCGGGGTATAAAACAATATCCGAAAAAGTTGTTTGGAAGTTCTTTGCATTTTGAAATGACAGGTCTGGAAATTGTATTATAAAAGGCAAAATACATATCAAAATCGGATTAAAAGTGCCCAGATCAAAGGCCTTGTACCTAAAGATTAAAACTGTGACATGTGTCAAATGAAATTTTCAGTAAAACCTAATTATTTTGAAAGTTGTCAACATCTTCATTCATTCATTTCATTTCATCTTCCAACACAATCCTTTTATCTGTTAAGGATTCAATTTAAAAAAAAAAGAAAACGTAAATCTCGGAGTACCCGATAAACGTACATTAAATAAAATTATGACGCATTAAGAATTTCATTTGTTGAAATTGATCACGTTTATTATATTGACAAAATCACGTCTTTTTATCATTTTAAGAGATTTTCGTTCGAGCCTCTGGGACTATTGGGATTAAGGGTTGGTGTCAATAACATTTAAAGATTTTACTCGCTTTTAAACATTCGCGTTCCATGATAATATATAATTATGTAAACGGGACATACCTGATGATTGTACTTGATCACTCACATGACTAAAAGACTGGGTTTTATTTGACGTACATTAAAAAAAAAAGTTAAAGAATCAATTATTTCTTTTTCAGATATTTTTAAAGAGCTTTATGGTATATGTGACAGCCGGCAAAAGTATAAAATTCAATCTAGTTTAGCTGCACTCCTATCAGGTGTTACGTAAACGCTATTATAGGATTGTACGACATAGTTTTCAAACAATATTCATTGTCATAACATAAGCTAGTAAATTTATGTGTTAACACGAACGCATTGATGTTATGTTAAAATGTATTCTTTAATTGGCAGAATACAATAAAATCTGATATTAGAAATATACAATTGAAGGTCTTCTGTAGCAGAATTGTAGGGGCTGATTTTCTGTCGCGGACAGGTAGTCGATATAACTAAATTTGGCTTTCATTTCGATATCTTTTTAATTCGATGCTTGCATATTTAAATGTAGAACTTTTCAAAATTTAAACAAATATATACTGCGAGCCAACCACTTACAAAAATTTTATATTTAAAGCGACTTTAAAAAAGAAGCAGGTTCTTAATTCGACTGTTTTTTCGATGTCTATGTTACGCTATTTATTCACCACGGAATTGTTAAACATGTCACGGGTAAGAAAATTTAATGATTCTATTCATGGTATATGTCGCAAGAGCACAATCCTACAAAAACAACTAAATAATTCTATTTTGTAATAGTTGTTATTTCTGATACCAAATAAACTTTACTAATGTTTACAATGTACTGGAATAATTGGGAACAAAAGATCTTTAAACATTTTAACATACCAATAAATAAATTATAGGTATATTGTTTAACAACAAGGTGACCGTTTTCAGCTCAGACTTCCTCATTTAAAGTATATTATTTATATTTTTTTCAATAAAGGTGATATTGAAAAATCATTAAACCATCACGTAAGTAAGTACCACCCAAGCAAGTAGGCACCCTTTCAATTTCAAAACATTTCAGTTTAGGCCGATTTCTCTAGTCGTTCTAAAAAAATATTTTAAACTTGCTGTAATAAACACTAAACGCCATGCTTTAAAAAAACTTAATAATCTGATAGTAATTCAATATAAGTTTTTTAGTAAAATTCTGTGATTTTACAATGCCCAGTGAAATAATATTTCGGTTATCAGAAAATCCGTTTCAAGAATTCGGTGGTGTTCAATAGTAGATTGATGACCAAATATTGGAAATGTATTCATTACCCAATTTACTTATAAGTGTAATTTGGTTATTTTACTTTTTAAAGCACTTATAATAAAAGCATTCTCAACAAGTCCAAACATGCTAGAGAAATTATTAAATTTCCATCTGATCAATGTTTAATAAAACACGTGCGATATTTATCATGTTATTAAATATGTCTATTATTTATTTATTTATACATCCGTTAAGTCCAATAAAAAAAAATATAATGAGCTTTGAAACCGAACGGAATTTCTAATATGTTATATATTATACAGGACATTTTTCTCCTCTTAAAAACTGTTAGTAATCTTATAGAAACCATTGATCCTAATCCTTGTTGAAACATATCATGTCGTTGCTTTCAAATCGTTTGTTTGATTCGCTGATATCATTGCATTGTTTAGGGACTAAATAAATGACACAAATAGTAACAACACTCGTCTGTCTACTTTCTTCTATCTACTTACGTGTACTTGAAGCGCTCGATGCTGTCACAGCGGCAAATAATAATATTAACACTCGATACAACGCCATATTTAAATTGTACTAAATAAACACGAAAATAAAAATGTGACGACAAAATTCTTATTTTGAATTCGACGAGTTGACAACTTTTTTTTTTAATCAGGCTACGGGCGTCCGCCGCGTTCTGCCTCAGCGGGGACAATGGTGTATCGTCGGCGAGACCCTCTCCACTGCAAGATGCGTTGACCGCGGCATGGTTTTCTATGTACATATTTTTGCAGATGCGGTTTTTTGTGTTAATGAAACATTGAAGTTTACAGGTCTTCTAGGATTTCTCACATTTCACTTTCTATTATTTGAGATAAATGTTAAGTATTTTTTAATTACCAGCTAATTAACATATTTATTAAAATACTTTAGTTGTGCTCTACTTTCAGTGACGCGAACAACATAGTTGTATTGTTATCAAAGAAATTATGTAAGTAATTAAAATACATACATACATATACAGACTGTATTTGAAAAAGGAACACTTACTTAAATCACTGAAAGGGCATCACTAGCATATAGTTACAATAAGAATTTTTGAAAAAAAACTATCCGTTTACAAGTTATGACCGTTTGAATTTCCAGGTATTTTTACCTCCGTTACTCATAAAAGCAGGTGGAACGTGTAAAGTTGAAGATTTTAAATCGTACGTATTTTTTTTATTTTGGAACTATTCACTTTGTTATTGAGAAAATCCATAAAAACTAACCTAAAAACTTTTCGAAGTTAGATTTTATGGATTTTCTTAGAAACGGAATGAAAAATTCCATTATAAAAAAATGTACCATTTAAAATCTTTAATTTTACACACTCCACCTACTTTTATGAAAAACAGATGCAAAAATACCTGGAAATTCAAACGTAATCATAACTTGTAAACGAATAGTTTTTTTTTCAAAAATTCTTTATTTAAACTCTTATTGTAACTGCATGCTAGAGTCATGCCCTTTCAGTGATTTAAGTAAATGTTCCTTTTTCAAATACACCCTGTATAAATTCACGCCTGTATCCCTGAAGGGCCAGCAGAGACGAATTAAACACCCATATTTTGCCATCTATAATTTCGTCCCAGTAGCGTAATACGGGGCAGCCGGGCACTCTGGGAATCTCTGGGAAGACTGGAAAATTGAGAAATATTTATAGAAATAATATTATATATATTGAAAGGGAAAGGTAGGCCAGAAGGGAAAACAATGGAAGGAAAAGGATGTGGCTCATACATCCGTATTAATCCATTCATCCATCCGGATTGGGAAGGGAAAGCAATAGCATTATCAAACTTAGCAAACACATTCGAACTAAAACATGTTTGTAAAAATATTGTGGACGATTTCTTTAAAGTGCCCTAACAGCTGATTCCGACCTCTACTATGTTGTTTTGTGGAGGTCGTGGACCAGTTGTGGGACTCTAATTCCGTACTACCTACCTTATCTTTTGAACGGGCTTGAAGAAGAACGTTTTAACGAATGATTTGATATCAGGTTTCCTCATAGAGGTATAGAGGAAACCTGACATTAAATCTTGGATTCTTAATTAAACAAGTATCTCACGGTGGTTCATAGTTCATACCATGTATAGATTCAGGAGTTTTTACTTCCCAGGAATTGAAATAAGGTGCCAAAGGATGTGAGTTCTGAAAGAATTTGACTTTTAGGGAATATTGCGTTAACAAATATTAATTAACTCTTTAGCGTGAACTACGTCAGCTGATACATCCGGATAATATAGTACATATAACATAATAACGCCATTAGCGAGTTGTGTTGAGCCGTAAATACTGTACCTTTAGCTGTAAAAAAACGAATGTGTCGACTTTATCGAATGATACTCGATACAGACTATTAATCTTGATACCGTTATTACCGGTTTCTTGGAGTGCACTCATTACAGAACATATCGATCCGTTGACAAGATATTTTAATAAATTCGGTGGTCAGTCTTCTGTATCCAAATGATGAGTAATGAATGGATTTAATTTTTTTATACCAGTAACTAATAACTTGGCAACCAAACATCATTTTTGAAGTTATACTTCTTTTGGCACGTTAGGGAAAAATGATGAGAGTAAAAAAAATTTACGATGCGCGCGCGATGTCACAAAAAACCGACGAAGTTAGCTAGTCAATATTTTAGTTTTTCAAAAAAGTTTACCAATTTCACGATAGTGATAAAAATGGTTTGTACATATTATTTTGAGTACGTTTGTAGGATTTGAGGTTAGTTGACGGTATGTATTATTTGTGATAATTTACTGTGATTATAGGTGATAAAAATGGTTTTTACATATTACTTTGAGTACGTTTGTAGAATTTGAGGTTAGTTGACGGTATGTATTATTTATTAAGATATTTAAATACATTTTATTTAACTAGATAAAAGTACAACTTCTTACGTGCGTACATAAGTAAACACACACTTTTTTTATTTAAAAACAACAAAATAGCATTTTTAGAGGAATACGTTATAATAAACTAACACAATAGATAGGAGTTGTAAACAACTGAGTCTAGGTATTACTGATAAAGTTAACATACTCAATATTAAACTATAATATTAATCAACTAGTCTGTACGTTGTACATACACCAGTCCATGCAACAAGCGTTAGGCCTTTACTTTCGCCGTTACTTACAGCTAATATTAAAAAACGCTTTAAGAAAAATCAAGTTCAAATCTAGGCCGACACCTAGTAAAGGACACGAATTCATTATACTACGAAATTTCTGCAGTAGGTTATGAAGGAAGGAAGTAAAGGGAGAGCCATGATTCGGCACGTATGGGCCGGCTCGACCGTAGTGATACCACGGCCTCACAGAAAACCGGCAGAGAAGCAATGATTGCTTTTCGCCTAGTGAGTGCGGTTACCGGAGGCCCTAACCCTTCCCTCTTCCTCTCTCCTTTCCTCGCACCTTATTCCCCCCTTCCCCTCTCCCATTTTAAAGGCCGGCAACGTACTTTAGACTTTTGAGTTGCAGGTGCTCATGGGCGGCGGGAGTCATTTACCATCAGGTGACCCGTCTGCTCGTTTGCCCCTTATAACATAAAAAAAGCCAATATTCGTAATTCGGTCGAGAATGGGACCCAGCAAAAACTTCCTACTTCAAACTCTACCGACCTTCCTACTTCCTACCAGCTTCAAAGATACCAGTAGCTACCTAGTGCCTTATTATTTTAAAATTGTCACATATATGTAGTCTTTTTAATTAAGTTTGAAATAGATTATTTTTCACTTTTCAGTGCCCTTTCTTAGTGCTTTTTGAAGTCGGTTTTTTAAAGTGTTTATTTTTCCATTTTTAGTGATTTTTGTACGTACTTACTGAGTATATACGGTATTTAGAACATTATTATGATATTTTATTCAGATAAGGTGGTAAGATTTTTAGTTTATCTAGCAACTTGCTGCACATGATTGAATAACTTACAAAAAAACGGACAAGTGCGAGTCTTTCTGAAAGACAAACTTAACTTTGCTGTTCTAAAAATACTCTGCCATACATGGATGTATGTCAAAGTCAACTTTCCAACCGCAAAATATAATGACAACTTATATTTTGCGGTTGGAAAGTTGACTAGTTCACAAAAACTATTTATTTTGTGTCATATAACAACAAATTAACGACTTTCGGATTTTTTCCCTTACTTGTGCTGTCAGACCTTGCTTCTTACCAAATTTCATGATCCTAAGTCAATGGGTAGTAATAAACCGATAGGTTTTGATATACCCCTTCGAAATGGTTGAACGGAACCCTAAAAAAGATACAAACAGCCGCACGTAAAACCTTCCCCGTTTTTAAGTTGGTTAATAACAATAACATTCGTCACTTTTAACGTCAATGTTGCTTAATTTCAAGATAAATCAACTAACACTACATCTGTCCTTAATTTCTGAGGGTGTCCCTCGTTTTCCTTCGGATACCATCAACAGATCCGGACTTGTTGACAATGGGACCATCTGGGGAGCATACTCTTTCAAACAAAAAATATTTTAAATTTATTTTTTGCTTTTTATTTCCTTTCGTCGGTTTAATTTTTTGTAAAATTCTTTTTAATTTTGAGATTTTTTTTGGCTTGCGTCATGTTTTATTACTCTGACAACTATTATCTTTTTAGTTTATTTAATACTAAATGCTTTGAAACGCTGTCTTTTCTTTAAAGAATATTAAGTGGTTTCTGTCATTAAAACTATGTTTTTATATCTAACTGCTGATTGTTTAGGAAAGGTATGGTTTCCATCATCAGCTCAGCTTCATGATGTGATGATTCCTTAACGCAAATATCTGATTAAGTTATGAAAAGTAAACAGAAACACTCCTACAATTTACGAGGGTTTCTCTCAATTTTATCAGGATCCCATCATCAGATGCTGACTTCCTTGACATAGGACCACTCTTGAGGTATACCCTATCTAACAAAAAAAGAATTGTCAAAATCGGTTCATAGATACTGGAATGATTGCAGAAAAAACATAATTTTTTTCATGTATGCATGTTTTTTTCATTTCAATGTACATACATATACATAATAAAAATACGTACAGCCGAACTTGAACCTCCTCCTTTTTTTGAAGTCTGTTAAAATAGGCAAGCGTAAAAACATTTTTAAAAACATTACTTTGGCATTACTGCATCTAATTAAATCTCTAAATCATCATTAAAAATACACATACACGAGGAACACTCTTTGTGTAGTTCTTGTGATTAATTTTTTTATTAGATATAATGCAGTGTTATTTCTGTTATATTTTATCATTTGGGTAAAAAATTATCAATAGTATACCTAAACATTTAGGATTAATATTTTCTTCTCATTTATCTTGCATGGTTTATATTGTGTCGTGTCGGGCCATATTATAGATGATTATAGATATAGATATAGAGATTATAGATGATTATAGATATAGATATAGAGATTATAGATGATTATAGACGATACTAACGCGATCAAAGTCCTAAGCTAAACTTACTTGATTAAAACTATGCACACGGTGCGTTAAAATGCCTATGGATATTTACTTCTACTTACGCGTGTCTTTACCTATAATATTATGTATTATTAAACATGAGAAACAGTGCGAACATAATATAATATTGTAAGAAACTATGATAATATTTAATCACTGCTACTCAAGATTCACCTACTAACGATGCCAATTATTAAACGAAGCTGTCATCAAAAAACATATCAATAATGACGTTTCTAGCATGCTTCTTGCATCTTAGGCCAATACCTTTTAACAAGGCAAAACATCAAAAAAATAATAACTGCAAGAAAACTATTGGAAAGGGTAGAACATATAGCGCAGAAAACGAAAGTTAAAGTCGATCCGAGTTACGATGGTGAAATGGAGTAAACTTTTAGAGTTGAAACATGGTTGTTCATGATTTCCAGCGAAACTAGAACTCCTATTGAAAAAAGTAAAATTTAAAACTTATAGATAATAATAAACTCTATAACTTACGTTTTAAGTTTTTTTTACATGACCTCAACTTTTCCAAAAAACCAGTGTTTACGTTTTTAATTTTTATCTCCCCCAAAAAGACGTCTGAAAAAAAAAGGATCTGATGACATTCAGATTATACAAAGTGTTACAGAACGGTGTGGTCATATTTTAGGAGCGTTATGTATAGCCGAAAAATAGTTGAGTTAAACTAAAAAAAATGAACACTGTAAAAAAATATACGGAAATGTTAAAGTAAAAATTTGTATGGTAATAGGTGCATATTTTGAAGGATTTTTTTTTAATTTTTTTTATGGTATAGGGGGTAAACGAGCAGACGGGTCACCTAATGGTAAGTGAATACCGCCACCCATGAGCACCTGCAACTCAATAGTCACAAGTGCGTTGCCGGCCTTTAAGGTGGGTAATTATCATAATTTCAAATTTTAATTATTTTTTTATGCGGATGTTTATGGACTAATCTATCAATATCCTTCATATTAAGAAATACCCATAGTTGCATTCATGTCAGAGCTCTCTCTTATTAGTCAATTCCAAAGATCAATTAGTCGAAATAAGATTTCTGTATAAAAAAAATTGGTTGTCTGTAAAGTCGGTTTACGGACGATAATTTTACGTGATAACGTCATAAAAAAACACAATATTTTTAAAACTCTGGTTAAAAACATAAACTTTTAATTTTCAAATAGTATTTACAGCTTTGCAATTTTTTTTTGTTAAAAGAAAGAATACTAGCAACGTCGGGCACACATTACTAGTATTCTTGTTAACCCCTCTAGCTAAGCTAAACGCTTGTGTTATGAGTGGGTTCACGTCGGTAGTGCACTGGGTGGGGTTCGAACCCGCAATCATTTGATCGCTAGTCCGACGCCTTAGCCATTACGCTACCGCCGCTTCTTATAATTTTATATCTTCTATAATTTGTTTAAATATAATCACGAACAATTAGTTATAGAAATAAACTGAAATCAAATCAATGTCAATAAACGAACGCTTAGGCAAATCGTATCTCTATCGCTTGTTCGGTGCTCTCGCTTGCACGCTCGGCTCAGGCGGAACGTGACAATGACTCATGCTTTTTCGTGCGTGCAGCTTTCGTCGATTTATAAGATATAATTTGATATTTGATTGTATTTAGTCATTGAAGAGGATCTTTTATTCGTTTTTACATTATTTCTTGGCACTCATCTCAGGAAAAAAATTCTGATTTTTCTTGTATCTTTTAAATGTAACTTTCCCAGTCTAAATATACCATTTTCCATATATTCTAGAATATCCATAATCTTTAAAATAATTATACATTCTGATTTAATGTCATTTTTATTGCGCAAATAAATATAAGTGCACGACCAAACAAAGATGAAGACATTTTTAAACCTACCGCTACCTAGCTACTGGAAGTGCTTTAAATATTTACTCTCAAAAGCAATTGTACTCTTCAAAAAGGTGTGAGAAACTTTTTCAAGAGTACATTGTTTTTGAGAGTCTCACATTTTTCTTTCCTAATTATAAAATTAACTTTTTATTTATTTACAAATTAACACAGTCGATATAATGTTATCTTCTGTTAATAAAATTCAATAACTTAAGTTAAGTAAAGTTAAGTAATACCTAAGTAAAGTGTACTCGTCGTAAGTAAGTAAGTCGTGTAATTAAATGTCCACTTCCTAACACTAAGGTTTAATCACTGTATGAATGTGATTTTCTTTGTTTTACAAGGCATGTGATTGATGATTCAATATTATAAAAAATAGTAGTTAATTATCATCTATGTTTCTTAGGCATTCCACAACTTTATTAGTGTTCTTGAAACTCAGGAAACGAGACTTTTAAATCGGAAATGAATTTATGTTTTTCTTTTTTATTAGTTTGGGAAATATCGTATTTTATTAATGATTTTTAAGTAATCTAAATTATAAAACTAGATCGAAGAAATCAATCTGTTTTCATATGTCGCTTGTCCTCAGTAGGGTCGCCAGTTGTTCAACAGGCCGTCATGTCTACCAGCGTTTACAGGGATTTCCTTACCAGGGTACACCAGAAGCTCTGGCAATGAGACTCAGTGATTCAGTGACTCACAACATCGTGTGGTTTTAGTCGGTTCGAGTCCGACACCACCTTACCTTTAGCCGAGGTGAGGTGTTGAGGTGCCGAAACGCGAGGATAATGAAAAATTTCGTTTACCCTGGAATCATGTTAAAATACGAAAGGTTAAATACAATAGCCTAAATAATATCGGAGACCCTGTAAATGGATTTTTAAATAATTATTTGCTTTTTAGGGTTCCGTACCCAAAGGGTAAAAACGGAACCCTATTACTAAGACTCCATTGTCTGTCTCTCTGTTTGTCACCAGGCCGCATCTAATGTTCCGTAATAGGTACACAGTTGAAATTTTAAATTTTCAATAAATAATAAAAATAAATAAAAAACTGAAGGGGGCTCCCTTACTAGAGACGTAGTTTTTTGGGCTTATAGTAATAAATCTTGGACGATGGTACGGAACCCTTCATGCGCGAGTCCGACTCCCACTTGGCCGGTTTTTTTTTTACTCGGAGCTTGAAATAGAGTAGTTTTGAGATTTAAAAATATGATAATTTTTGTAGTTTTTACTTTTTCTTTGATTTCTTGATAAGCATTGTCGCTAAACCTTCATGGGTTTGGCTGGGATTAGGTTGGCAAACGCGAGAGTGAAACAACCTATGTTGTAAGAGCATAAGTTTGCAACAGTGTATCTGGTGATACACGGTTATCTACTTTATATTCCAGTGGGCCGTGGCGATTAGTTGTAAAATAAAATGTTGTCTATTAATTCTTCACCGTTGGTTGAGCGCCTAGTAATGTTAAGTTCCCCACTCATTTTCAAATTGCTATACGATATTAAATAGGCACTGGATATGATTGCGTTTTGGGTAATATAATGACCCCAAAGGTCCTAGTTAATTGGCTCGAAAAGAGTTGCAATAACCTTCAATGAGATACCTACTTATAATATGTAGTAACCACATATACATAGGCTGTTTTCAGAGTGCATTCATGTAATCACAAAAAGGTCTTGTAATTTAACGTAATCCAGTAAAAGACAAATAAATTTTAATTGTATAGTAACTGTTTAGAAAAAAATCTATTATTATACATCTATAACGTTGACGTACATATGTTTAATAGACTTAGCAGAAAGTGTACCAGAGGCCCCATCGATTAAGCTTGCAGTGCGTTTACGAAAAAAAAAATGTTTCCACAACTAGTCCAGCACCTACCTGTTTTATTTTCATGAATATCTGTCCAAAATGCAACAGTAATAAGCAATAACGCCATTTTTTCCGGAAAAATAAGATTAAAAGTCACACAAAAAATAACATTAGTAGGTATCTATAGTTGGAATATCAAACTTTTGATATTTTATGTGTTGGTGCACTGAGTATTACACATTACACGTTCTTTTGCATTAATATCTTTATTACTTCCTGTTAATTAAAAGATTGTACAATCAATAGAAATGTGTGTTGTTTTGGTTCCGGTCTAATAACATTTTATTATAATTTATTACTGTTACTTATTATATATATTTATTAGTAATGGTAACACAGTCCTACAATGAATTCTCTTTTTGAATTGCCAGTAATGTTTCTTCTAGATTTTAGCTTGAGGGCTACGTATGTTTAGTTAAACTTATAATAATTGTGATATAACATGAAGTTTGTCCAATCGAACTCGTTTTAATATTAAATAGTTGCCAGTGCAACCTGGTCGAAACGTCAGGCAAATCAAAGGGATGTATCACCTTTTAAATACGTCATCGCGTTAATTCCCTTGCAACGGTACACACATACCATTCAGTGACAAGATTAAAAATTTGGAGATTTACATTGACCATACCTTATGCTGGGGTCCTCAGCTGCAAGTGCTGAGTTGCAAAATGTTTGCCGCTGCAGGTTCCTTGCGCCGGCTTCGCAATTTTCTTCCTACCACCACTAAGATGGCGCTTGCACAATCCCTTCTTTTTCCTATTCTTGATTATGCTGATGCCAGAAACCTAGACCTTACTGAAGACCAATTGAATAAGCTTGTGAGACTCCAAAATCTCTGTATAAGGTTCATATTTGGACCACGCAAATATGATCATGTTTCTGATTTTCGAAAAAGCTCAAGTGGTTACCTATACGCCTTCGCCGGAATGCATATATTCTCTCGCTTTTATATAGCATTCTATTTAATCCCCTAACTCCTACTTACCTAAAAAAGCGGTTCAGTTTTTTACATGACACTCATCCTAGATCTTTGAGATCGTCGGAGAACCTGATATTAAAACTACCTGGACATTCTACGAAATTCGCCGACAATTCCTTCTCTGTCCAAGCCGCTTGGTTATGGAATACCCTACCATTGTCCATAAGACGTGCACAATCACTACCTGCTTTTAAGAAACTGGTAAAGGAACATTACCTGGGTGAAATCACCACTACATAATTAATAATAATTCCTTATTTGCCTTTTTATTTGAGTCAATAAAGTACAGTATCCTATATTTGTATGATTTATTTGTGTATCGTTCTACCTATATTTGCTTATGTATTTATTTGTCTATTGCTCTCTTATATGTATATTCTTGTACTATATGTAATTTATCTTTATTTAACTTTATAATATACCTATTGAGCGTACACCATACTGCCCTTAAATCGATTTCCTATCTTCGCTCCATCCCTATCCCTGTAAGAGATTGCCTCAGTGCGATAAGGCCGCCAATTGTATTAGCCACCCAACCTTGCTGTGCTCCTACTGCTTCAAATTATTTTGGTGTACAATAAAGAGATATATTATTATTATTACCCAAAAAATAATGATGCGTCCCACAACATGTCCAGTACCTACCTGTTTTTGTTTCATGAATATCTATTTAAAATGCGAAAGTTAAAAGCAATAACACCATTTTAAAAGTCACACAAAAATAACATTGGTAGGTAGGTTACTTATTATATATATTTATTTTTAATGGTAACACAGTCCTACAACGAATTCCATTTTTGAATTGCCAGTAATGTTTCTTTTGGATTTTAGCTTGAGGGCTACGTATGTTTAGTTAAACTTATAATTGTGATATAACATGAAGTTTGTCCAATCGATCTCGTTTTAATATTAAATAGTTGCCAGTGGCCAGTGCAACCTGGTCGAAACGTCAGGCAAATGAAAGGGATGTAAAATTTTTTAAATACGTGATCGCGATTAACATAAGTATATGGTCTTAAAATAGGCCCACAACTTTTATGGTATAACTACCAGCGCCCGGTTTTACTCGCGTAAGTCCCGATGCGAACATGCTTAAGTATGTTTAAAAAAGCTATAGATTTTTTCGTCCTTTTTGAGTCGAGGGGTTCTTAGGAATTAACCACAAATCGTTATGCGGACATATTCTTCTCAAACAAGTTTTGTTGTGTGCTAAAGTTAAATACGGCGAATACACTGAACTTGAATGTCAAATAAACATCCATAGGTTAATATTGACAAAGACTTTACAAGGGCGTTGTTATTAATAAAATTTAAAAAACGAGAAGACAGACTCAACACGTTAGATTGTGTTTCGATTGATAGAAAATACGCTCAGGAACAAAATACTTTCGTTACTGATACCTATGTTTGAGTAGTAACAACACTACTACTTACAAACATTAATTAGTAATGGGGAGATATCAATGTGTCGATGGTGGTTAGATAAAAAAAATAACACATTGTCAAACATTTATTTATTTACAAATACTTAATGAACAGAATTACTACTGGTTTAAATTACTTATGCTAAAATTACTAAACTATTTTCTAGAAGCCAAATTGCCGTTTTTTAAATAAATAAATTTAAAAATTAAAAAACTCATCTTCATCATATACTTTATTTTCAGTTTCCGGATCTTTGAGTGAAGATAACTTAAAGCCTTTGCCTTCCATTTGGTCCAACTTAGGCATTATATCTTTTTTTATCATTTCCTCTACATTAATTTTATTCAACTCTTGTTGCATTCTTTCTTTAATGGGACCTTCTATGGCGTCCATTATCTGATATCTGAGTAGATTTGGTAGAATATTCACGACGAATTCAATAACATAATCTATAGTACCAGCTCCATTGCAACGAACCTGAATATTGCCTATCTCTAAATCGATCCCTTTAAAAATGGGTTTCTCTCTAGTATCTAGCGGCTGACCTAATATTATTCTAGCACTAATGTATTCAACCGAAAATGACGCCGTGCCAGCTCTAGACATAAGGCCTCCTATTGCTGAAATGTCCCACGTTGTCCTGCCTTCAAGTTTCTGAGTGCCAATTTCAAAATCTGCTATTGCAGTGTGGTTCTCCATTTTTAATGTAATATTGCCGACCCTTTGGAACGATGATATGCCTGTGACCCATGTGTTAGAAAGAGTAACTGTAAATACGCTTACCGTTGTGTTGTAATCTTTAATTTGATAAGGATCTAATTGCATATCTCTCACTTTTTTCCTAACGTCAATGATGACCATATCCAGAGGAGAAATTGAGTTCGGGAACTGCATGTCACCGGCTACTTCGTCGAGCTTTGCATTAATTTCAGCTCTGGCTTTCGAGTATGCCTCTTTAAGAACGTACGGTTTGATGGAATCGAAGATCACATTTCCTACGGTATTGATAATGCCTTGAAACATTCCACCAAAGAAGCCTAAGTTTTCGAAGTTGACAGCAATAGTGTTAAATCCAAGATCAATAACCATATCTTGTGCTCGCAGTTTTCCATCCCGTTCTACACCGAGGTTTGCTCTGGCCGTAATCTTCAAGCCGGAGACATCGACAGTGAAGGGTCCTTGGGCTCTGTTTAGCCAAGTAGACAAGGTGTAATTGCCTCGAGCTTGTAATGTATCAATACTCATAGCAGCGTGGACCTAAAATTTTGTTAAACATTTTAACAATAAAATCTATAGATGTACAGAAATAAACATTTGAAGTACTACAGTTGCACTAAATAAAGATGTTTTTAAATTACTTCGATGCCAGGTCTGCTCTTTGTCTTCCACTATGCCACAACGCATAATGATTTTATTATATCACTAGCAACCCGCCCTGGCTTCACACGGGTACAAATTATATACAAAAACCTTCCTCATGAATCAGTCTGTCTATTAGTGAAAACCGCATGAAAATCCGTTCAGTAGTTTTTCAGTTTATCGCGAACAGGCAGACAGACAGACGCGGCGGGGGACTTTGTTTTATAATATGTAGTGATAAACTCCTTAAATTCTCTTTTTATTCTTATAGGCATATTAGCTTATTTTACAATTTACAGGCAGTAAGTTGTTTCCCTTAGATTCGGTAAGTGACATGGGTTCAAATGGCGAACTGCTGTAGAATATGGGTTTGATTGGATCCATAAAAAGATACATAAAGGTAGACAAAGATCATGCAAGTATCCATCTAAGTATCCATCTTTATGATGAAGGTACATCCTGAGCCATATGGATAGAAGCGTGCTATCCATAAATACATTCAAAAATGAAAATCCAATTACCTCCATAGTTCCAATTTCAGCATTCACGTACAAAATACGAAACTTGCTGATACCGTAAACTGCTGTGTTCTTAAAATACATCGTGCCCAAGCTCAAAGGTTGTTTCATATCTGGGACTGGGTAGGGATCTGGTATCTCAGCCCCTGGAAGACCCACAGGATCGGGTTGTTTAAAGTGTTCTAAAACGACCAGTAAATTATCGCTGAGCTTTTTTTCTCCTTCCAGTATTCTTGTGGTTTCGGCGGATTCTTCGTCAGATACATCTGCAAATATCATCAGGTTGAGTTGGATTAGATTATAATTTAATCACGTGATTACTGGACTAATAACGTGAAATACTAATGCAACAAATTTCATTCTTTATATATGTGGTATTGTATGATGTACATATGTATACTTTTTGGTCAAGCTAAGATTACAAAAATCCTAGTGGCTTATAGGTTAACGAACCTTACTATTCCAACTCTTATTGTTATACATTATATCTATGTTTTCTGGGAATTTTCTATGCGTAATAAACAAGAAAACTAATATTGTTTTGGGTAAACCTTTGAGCTATATATATATATTTTGTAGGAAGTGACGTCCTACGGCTGAAATGATAATGATGATGACGTCGCGTCGTAACAATACGTTTTATGACTATATCGGACGAAGGCAATGGACACAATGTAGGTACATATAATTTGTCGTCGTCCATCGAATAAGTTCTAAAAATATTGAACCTTTGTGTACCTACTTTGGATAACACTTAAGTAATGAACCCAAATGTGTAAGTAACTTTGTCCGACAGTAATTAGGTGGTCCAACTTTACTTTTTAAATAGGGCTATACGCTATACGTGCATAGACATTGTTTTAATAAGATATCACCTGAGACAATCTCAGCGATCTATATTTAATATAATGTATTATCCGATTAATAAACAGATCCACATAATTTGCATAACAAGAATAGCGTAATCATATCCTACTACTCAAATTACATTTGCACGTGTTGTTTTTTTTCTAGTCAACGTGAAGTAAATACGGTGCATTTACTTCACGTTGAAATATAATATAATGAAATATATCCGTGTTTAATCTCATATTGATGTAATGCAAGAAGCACATGATAACCTAAAAAAATGAGTCACCCGTTTGAGTTTTGACATATCTTTTTGACAATCAAACTCACTGACAGGTAAAATTTTCAAAAGAACGCACCTTGGCAACACGTTGTTAGGATAGCACAGTACAAAACCACTAATTTCAACCACATCCCGTTTGATATTAATGTTATAATACAGATCTACTCTCGCTCGGGATCGAGTAATGAATGACTGACAGGCGACAGCCCCGCTCCCGAGTCAGGGGTCATATATATATATATTTATCGTCACTTCGTTATCTTTAGTTTGTACGCATTATTAACTACTGGTATTGAAATTCTTAGTATTGTTTATTTTTTGTTTTTTGTTTTCAATTTCCTAATGATAGGATTGTTCTGTTTAAGTCCGGTCGTTAAATTGTTGTTTTATATATATCATTTTATTATGGACTCTATCCCGCGCAAGAATCAGCGCAGGAATTCCGCCAATGTCAAGTAGTGTTTTATAATTATACAAGTTAAATAACAAAAACGTAAAAAAATGGACGTCTATTCGTCCATCTTGAAAAAAAAAAACAAATTGTTGTTATTAACTCATTATTTAAAAACAAAGCTGTCAATGAGTGTCATTTTGCTTTCAATATGACTTAAAAGTCGAAGACCAATTTATCAAACGATAACGGTTGTACTACAACGGGTTCTATAGCTGTAAGGTACAAAGTTTACATTCAATTTAAATTATACATTTAGCAAAATAGTTTGTAAACAAAAGTCATTTTCTCTGTAGTAAGATTATACTGTAATATTTCTTGTGTAACTGCGCCTGGGATAATAAGCGTTGAACATGAACTTTTTTTCTTATTCTATTGATGTTTTTGACGTAGAGGAGTTCACTTGAATAATTATAACATGTTATTGGTAGGTAATCTTTATAAAAACATGGCGCATTGATAGTACTTTGTAATTTTGACTTTGAATTTAATATATTTGTAAAGTCCAAAATGTATGTCATGTTACATTTCTCTATATTGCTGTTGAATTGCTTTCTCTTAAGGCTGCTGCTAGAACCGTTTAGTCAGTTGTACGTTTTTTTTAAAGATATATTTTTTTAATATCGTTATTAAAAAAGCTGTGTAATCAACATAATATCAATGTATGATTAAGAAGTGTATAAAAACCTACGTCGTGGGAACAATCTGTAAAACGAAACCTGGGATCATAATTAATCGTCACCTTGCTTTTGTACTTTTGCCACTTCGCTAACTTTTATAATGACAGGATTATTTGTGTTTACAAAGACAAAAGTCACTCGTTAAGATTATTTTGCTTTGTGTACTGTAACATAAAATATCGCTCGTTTCCGACAATAGCGACATAACTAAAAATTATTGATTTTAGAGAATGGCTATGTTTTGTGATTTCCGCTAGAGTATTTTGTTCTAAATACATAATGAACTTGTCGCTTTCTAACGAACGTCAGCACGAAATCGGCGTTGCATCTTTGTTTACCATAAAATATCAAAGATATATGATCGTTTGGCATACTTAGTTCAATTCGATTGAATTTTGAATTATGTCGATATTCTCGCAAACGAGCGATATGATGAAAGGTGTAAAAAGGGTTGTCTTTCTTGACTGAAAAGCTCTAAGTGGCCTTAATCTCCTCAACCAAAGATACGAGAGATGAATATTAACATTATAATAATTAGTAAGTGAACTATTTTAGTTAAATAATAATATAACAAAATCATGTGTTAAAGAGATTGTCGGCCCGTCATTAACTGTAGCCGTTTACTTAGCTATTTTCAATGAAGGGTTTCAAAATACTAAATGTGCACTAAACGTTTAGTATGTCAACGTGAATATAACTATAAACATACCAGCGGGAAGGAACTATTATCTTATCTGTGCTAGCGGACCCGACAGACGTTGTCCTGCCAGAACGTAAAAAATATTATTCCTGGAACCCTATCGCAGCGCCATCTAACGGGTCCAAATGTAAATGTAAACCATTATCGAATCCACTTGAAGACATAAAAAATTTAATTATAATCGGTCCAGCCGTTTAGGAGGAGTTCAGTGACATACACACGCACTGAAGAAATATATATAAAAAGATTATATACGTGTTCACCATTGAAATTTGCAGCATTGAAGAAGCACGGATTAGTGCTCGAACTTGATAGTATTTTATTTTAAAATACTTGTACCTAAAATTTAACTTTTCAGGAAAAGTTGCGTATGTAGGTAAGGTATGCGTCCAACAACTCAACAACTCAATACCAAAATGCATAACTTTTCTTCCCTATAATAAATTTTGTATTGCATTACGTGAATGGTTGTTGCAGGAATCCCACTAATATTATAAATGTGAAAGTTTGTATGGATGGATGGATGGATGTTTGTTACTCTTTCACGCCAAAACTACTGAACCGATTCCTATGAAACTTGGTATGTAGATAACTGGAAAAGTAGCTTATATGTTAATCCAGGTCGGATTAACATATAAGCTACTTTTTATCACGATATTCCCACGGGATCGGGACTTACGCGGGTGAAACCTATTATAATATGGAACGCACTCAAAGATATATATATATGATGAGTTTTTTTTTAAATTAATAATTAAGATTAATGTTAATAGTGTGTATGTAAATGTAATTTAATAATATATGTTAAAATATTTTTAGTGGAAGGTATAAATAGCATTGCATTTTTTTTTTATGGTATAGGGGGCAAACGAGCAGACGGGTCACCTGATGGTAACCTGTTGCCGCCCTTTAAGGTGGGAGTAGGAGGAGAGGGGGAGGGGGAAGAGTGGGTAGAGTGGGAAGAGGGGGAAGAGGGGAAGGACGGGAATAAGGGAGAGGGAAGGGTTAGGGCCTCCGGTAACCTCACTCACGCGGCGAAATGCAATGCGAGCATTGCTTCACGGCCGGTTTTCTGTGAGGCCGTGGTAACGAGCGGAGTCGAGCCGCCCCATACGTGCCAGAGCATGGCTCTCCCACATAAAAGACATGCATGCTGTATAACGCCCAAATATGGGGAACCTGTCATTGTACCTACTGTACGTACGTAACCTATGTATAATAACATATTTGAAAAATAATATCTCTCTCTTGGTTTTGTGGATAATTTAATCTAAATTCTTATTGTTCTTTGTGTCTCAAAACATTAAAATGTATTACAAAACTTGTGTAGTGTGTTATATTGCATCTGGGCGAAGTAAAAGCGGCAAACGTCTATTTATGGCAAAACTTCCTTAAGACAAAGAAAGGTTAGTAAAATTTGCTAACAGTCGCTAAATAATACTGTCTAAGGATTGTTTATTATATGTACATATTTCTTTGAAAAATAAAGGATTTTTTTGTGGATTTATAAGCCAACAGTGTTGTCGCTAAGCTGTAAATATAGCTATCGATATCGATATTCACAGGTCGTTAATATTTTCTTTTATAACATTTTTTTAGGTGACCGAGAATATACTAATTTCATTTAACTAAGAAATAGCGCGGATCGGCGTAAACTGTTGAGCTCGCGCAACATGATTGTACGAGGCTCGTGTCAATAATTGCATCAACACTAACAATTTTATGAAATAAAGATATTCGTATTGAATAATTTTTTTTGTAGTTTTATTTACCTATTACTGCTAAAAAAAGTCATCGTAGATTTAAAGAAATGGCTGATGGTTATTTTTAATCTGTGGATTTGTCGATAATTCTATTATTAGAATGGACAACACTATTTTTATTTCCTGAAGGTTGGCATAATTTTTGGCTCCCATCAAATTTTAGTTTTTGTGTTGGTAAATTAAATTGGAACCCGTTTCATACATCGTTTTTTAGTATGAGAGTCCCGACTCTTCTAACGTAGTGTTTGTATACTCTTTGCGTAGTGTTTGTATACTTTTTGGTCACATCAGTCATCATGTCATCATCAAATACAGGGTGCCAGTAGATTTGGAGTTATGCCGTCCTCCGGTTCGGGGACCGAATCTGCGACTGATTTGTAATTAGCCCTGTGACCGCCCCACTAACCTTATAGAGCACCAGACGTCATGTATTTACTGTCGAACGAAATGTAGACGATTGATTAGTATGTACTACGATCGCATGCCTACCTGCTAACTTGGTTAGACGACCAATTTCCAGGTATCAAGGTAATCAAGGTACATAAAAATATTACTTACCTCACGTAAATTTTCCAAGCTGATTTTCACGTATATTTTAGACAATATTGCAATATCGTTAAAAATAAGTCGACAAAACTCCCAGACACTTTCCGTCGGCCGTGTTGCTTTGCAGACGCTTTAAAGCTCCCAAAATAATTACTGAACTTCACGTAAATTCTGATGCTCCTGGGACCCTGGGATCTTGGACTATTAGTAAGTATGCTATTCATGGTAATGGTACTGAAGTCTGTAGACTCGAGATGCCTTCCCTACATCAGCGGCTCATATTCAGTTTATCCTCTTAAAGATTTTTTAGGAGTACTTACCTAAATTCGAATTTCTTTGCTGATGTTCCTGCTTAAGCCCAAATAATAATTGTTCTTGTTGGTGAAGCTTTAATTATTGAACACCATCTAGTAGCCTTTGCTGTAAACTAAGTAGTTAAAGGCAATCTTTGATTCAAGCGGGTTCTTGAGTCTTGACATTATCTGCTACGTAGGTGCAGTGTATTCGTTAGAACAGAGATGTCGCTTTTATAAAATATTTCCCAAGTTAAAAATAAGAGGCCTTATCATAATACTTTAAACGAGCAATTCTTGTATGTATGTATTTATTTAAGTATGTATTTATATTTCGGGTATCTCAGAAACGGCTCTAACGATTTTGATGAAATTTTGTTTACAGATATAGTTTTGCATTTTAAGTTCAACTGCACAGTTAAACCTTCCTGTAAAACGCAATTTTACGGCCTGCGAGGTCTGTACGAGCGAAGCTCGGTCTTCCGGGTACTTTTTAAATTATTACCAGAGATCGTGTGGTAGTCGAATTTCGACCATGGTTTTTTCATTGGCTAGTATAACTTGAGTTGTCATTGTATAGACTTACTTACCATGACAGGGGATCACATATACTGGACGAGTGTAATTTCATTAAGCCGTTTTCAAGTAATTAGTTTTAATTTAATTAGTAGTAATTTTTAAAGTTGTAAGACATATTGTTTAAAAATTTTAGCTTTCTGCACTTCTTCTGTATATAAATTGTAAATATTCCAAAATTCACGTTACTACGTTCGCAAAATTTTCTTAAAAAGCGGTACAAAGAATTCTCTTCACGTATTAATATAATGATAATAGAAGCAACAAGCAAGGAAAGAGTGTATTTTTAACGTATTTTAAAAGAACAAACTTTTGGGGTAAATCGATCTCGTATCTAAAAAGTTACGCACATTGAGTTTGAGTTCGTGTAATTATTTCAATCCACATCATCAGCCGCCGATATAGGGTTGGTTATTTGACATTTTTCTTTTAGTAAAAAACTTTTAGGTTGTTCAATGTATGTTCATGGACTAGGCGAACTAGCTCCCATCATCAGTTTGGTTGGATTACAGAAAAATCAACTTGACGAAAACACGTGTACTAATTACTAACTAAACATTAAATTGAAAGACAATTTCACTATACTCTCAATTTTTCCCTGATTTTATTACAATGTCTTATAATTTTCTAATTTTTATCCATAAGTTAAAAAGCTTATAATATAATTTCTATTCGGATTTCGAATCAACATCATTTAGTATACGCCAGAGTGAGTTGTTGTAGGTGTATGTGTGTGACATGCATTTGTCGGATGTTCCTCTAACTATGAATGCATTGTTCATTAATAAGACAGACAGAGAAACAGACAATATAAAAGATAATTATTAGTACATTCGTTTTCTTTTTATGTAATGCATAACATTAATTACCGACTATAGATACACATCCTTTTCAGTTTTTTTTGTTTGTGTTTTATATTTATTTAATATGGGTTGTGACGTAACGAGATAGATATAATTATGTAATTCGCATTTTTTTATGATTCATGAATATAATGTTAAATAAGTACTTTATAGATATTTTGAATTAATCGTTACATTTTAAGAATATGCATTTTCAAAAAGTGTAGGTCATCCAAAAAAATCTTTATATATTATCGATAATATATTTTATATATAGGTACATAAACACCCACTTTCCTGAGGAAAGTAAAGACAAAAAATCTATAATTTCTTTACTAATATACCTCTTCTTTGCGGATTATAAGAAGAATACAGACAATAATTAACACTACATATTATAAAACAAAGGCCCCCGCCGTAGTTTTTGAGTTTATCACGAATAGACAGACGCGGCGGGGGACTTTGTTTGTGTATTGTAGTGATGTAATTCGATGTGGCACAGATGCAATGATATATAATAAGAGTCGCCCACGTTTGTAACACATATTGTTCAAAAATTTTACTTTCTGCAATTCTATGCATAAACTTTAAGAATTCCACATGTTTTTCCGTTGGGAAAAATTTCTTAAAAATGCGTACAATGCATTCACTTCGCGTATTAATAGATTACGTCTGTTGTAGGGATTTATATGAATGATAGATTTATACTTTAGATAATAATCTATGTAAATACGAATGTAGTTATGCTCTTATCTGTTTATATTAATTTCTAAGAATTATTGACATGTCTGTCACAGACGACGTTCGAAGGATTTCTATTCAAATAGATAAAACAATAGTTGATATAGAGTACTTTGGAGACCTCTATCGATGTTATTATGTAGGTCAAGTTAACAGTATACCTACACACAAACCACTTCTAAATCAGAGAATTATCTGTGATACAAAGTAGCAAGAAAACTTGACGTTATATGTAATACTTGTACCATACTCAGATACATTTTATTTTCCAGTTATATAAACACGCAAAACAATGGGAATCGACGAATTACTGCATATAAATATTTGCACTGAGCGGCAATGAAAGGTGCGACTCTCGACGTGGTATATCATCAGTCTGTGGATAAAATCATTTATATGTAAAACTATTGCAGTCGGGACAACCAGATACAAATCAAAATCAAAAAAAATCCGGGTCCGCAGCAGGCCCGCAGAGGTAGATTTCGTGTTTTTTTATTTTTTTTGAAAATCTGCCCCCCAGTCCCTCCAGTTTGGGGGAATATCCCCATTCACGAACTTAACCTTCATTTTTGCCCCCTTGATTTTTCGTCCAAGTTAGAAAGCAATCGGTGCATAATTGCGACCTCTATCGTGCCGGTAAAATTGAGGTACATACACACATACATACATATATACATTATATATATATATAAATATAAACTGTTTAACTGGCAGTTGTTTGGGGGTCCAGGGATCATAACTAGACCTCCTGTGAAGAATTTTTTGGGAAACTCGACAACTGGTACAAAACTACCTAATTTAAGGAAAGGCGTTGGTGCTGACGACTCTCATTCAGCTAAAGCTTTAGTGGCCCACATTATTGCCGCTTTGTTTTAAGGAAGAAAGTCTCTGTAAATATTTACCCAGATTGCCTAATAGTGACGGTAGAGACAGCATGTTAACTGATTAGCGGGTTAGGGAATTCAAGTACACTCCAGTTTGACGAGAGGGGAGGGCGGTTCACTGTCTTCAAGGGTCGCCAGAAATGGTTACCAGGACCACTCGGAGGTTAATGGATACATCGTGCTGCGTGTATATTTCTTCTAACTATAATAGATGTTTCGTCGTGTTTGAGTCGGCTCAACTTCGACATAATTGCTCGGCCATGTCCTTGGCTAGAAGGTAATCGGAGACTTTTACACGGAAACGAGCGTTGGACTAAATACTCCTACCAGTTTTATGTCTCATTATCTTTATATTTTATCAGAAAAATGTTAGTGCTATTCTACAAATTATTGACAAAACTTTGCTACGCCATTAGACGTTCATAAAATCTGTCGTTTCTCTATGCAACGAATATTTTGTACAAATTTAAGAATTTTGGGTTCATCGGCTTAAGATTTGCGTAATCTGTCAGTTCAATGACCCCCGGTTATTTGCAATCAAATAACCCCTATGACCCCTATGTAAATGTCAACCATTTTCGAGTAATTTCAAATTTTATGTTTTTTTCGAAGATATCGTGGTATAGAACTTTGAAAATTTATAAAAAAAAACTAAAGTGTGGAATTCCTTTTTATTGTTATTATCTGCTAAGTTTATTAAGTGTTAGCAACACTTCAGTACATAATTATCAACCATAAAATAAAAATAATCTGCACTTTTTAAAGCAGAGGTATAAAACTTTATACATACTCATTTTCTTATTTTTTAACAGGTTTCTTAACTAAAATAGTCGATTTCTGCAAAAAGCAAATAACTTTTTAGTCGGCAGATTTATAAAACATTTACAACTTTTTATAGCTATCTAGTAACATACAATAACATAGCAGAAGTTAGAAAATGGCGGAACAAACTTTAATAATCTATACTAATCACTACATCACTACATATTTTAAAACAAAATCCCTCGCCGCGTCTGTCTGTCTGTCTGCCTGTTCGCGATAAACTGAAAAACTAGTGAACGGATTTTCATGCGGTTTTCACTAATAGACAGAGTGATTCATGAGGAAGGTTTAAGTGTATAATTTGTTAAGGTATTGTGTAAATTCATTGAAATATGTTGATGATTGTTGAAGCTGTTTCTGCTACCCGTGCAAAGCCGGGTGGGTTGCTAGTATCTATAAATTCTAAGTATTACGAAAAAAAACTTTGGAGACCCTTGTCTCCAAAGTTTTTTTTTCGTAATGCGCATCAATCGTATCGCATTTCAAATTAATTTTATGACGTTATGACCACTCTCGTGTTTATTTTGTACCTACCTACTTATATAAAATTATATTCATAGGTATACTGGTATATGAATAAAATATTTACTCTGAATAGAGTGTTTTTACAAAATGGTAAGAAATTGCGGAAACTAAGTGGCATAACTTTATTGAAGAAGAATTGACGCTTTTTGCAAAAATACATTTTTCCTTTTACTGCTTCTAAAATTAGCACAAGAAATTTATACCCACACCAATAAATAATTTTTGTAATGGTAATAAGCTAAAAACTGAAAAGTTATAAAAAATAGCTTTTCAGTTAGACAATATAAAATACATATTATATATCTTGTGTGATCTACATCGGAGGCAAAATCTGGCCTGATGCCAAATGTTGGGTACCTTTAAATGAAGGAGGCGATTTTGGAATGGCACAGAGGAATCCAAGAAACTGTAGCAGATAATGCCTCCAATTTTGGTACCCCCTTTGAAAAAAAATCTAGAACAAATCCAGCTCCCCTTTCAAACAGTGCCCACAAGTCTCTGTTCTTTTTAATTAGCGGTCAGAGTTCCGATTAGAGTCGAAGCGAGATCAATGTGAGACCATGTATTGTCATCCCCTCTAAAACAATCCAAGGCGAACACGTCCCCCTTTGCGGTGTTCCTTCATTTTATCCTTTACTAATTAGAGGGACTTAGAAACAAGCGGAGCAATAGGTACTACTGCCTTGACAGAACATTAGCCACAAATAACAATACTTCCTTTAAAATAACCTCTTAGTCCATTGAAAAGTTACATTTGGGGTTGCGTTTTTTAGAGGACGCAATTTTATTTTTTTGATGTGTAGGGGGGGGGGGGGGGGTGTACATTTTCGCTTATAACTTTTTTATTTATAGTTCTACGACAAAAAAGTACTGGACCAAAGTTGTAGAGAATCCAATTTGCAACAAAAAATGTTAATTTTTTTTTATATCTGATAAATAGTTTAAGAGATATATCGTAAAAACCATTTCAACCCCAATTTTCAAGATGGCGGCCGTGGGACAAGGGTTGCGACCCCACAAACTTGGTTTTAGCTTTAGACCGACCCCCCCTACACATCAAAAAAATAAAATTGCGTCCTCTAAAAATCGCAAGGTAAGGCCTAATAAATGTAACATTTCAATGGACTATCTTTCCTTTATAAATTATCTCCTTAAGAGATTATCCCCTGTAATATATTGTTTATAAAGGTCTGAAATAATTAATAGATTCTCGAAAATTTTCAAATATTGTTTTTTAATCACGTATAACAAATGCTAAACTACAGAGGAATTACTTTTAATGAATCTAATGGTACAAACCATTATATATAAAAGCGCAACAATTAGTTATATTGTAATAAAAAGGAAGAGATTTGATAATAACAATTAATTGCAGCTGAATTTCCGTATCTAGATACAACCACATAATCGTGAATATTTGCATCTCATCTTCTCAATGTTAATAAAAACAGACTGGGATTCCCATCAAGGTAATAATACGATCGATTCTTGTAAATACACGACTAATAGAAACCACACCATCCGATTTTCCAACCACTTAATTACTAAGTATATATAAATATGTATGAGGAGGATCGGGTGTTATGTCCCTCCAACACAAAGGAATGATCATTCGACCAGACTAGGTGATCATATCTGGCGGACAGCGCTTCAACGCTTGATGTTGGGAAGTTGTATGTATACTAATCGGCGGGTGTGAGAACTTTCATTGCGCGATGCAGGATTAGCAGTTACAACGTAGTTCCGCTCGCCTTCGCTAGATGACGTTGAAGTATGTTTTTGCTGTGTGTGGAAGTCGCCACGTGTACATAGTCGTGTGTTTACAAATTAACCACAAACCAATAGAAAGGTAGAACCAACGTACTACTATAAGGGGGTATTATTTTATATTTACTATCTTTCGACCGTGTGCGTGCGTGCGTGCGTATGTGTGTGTGTGTGTGCGCGCGCGTGTGTGCGTGTGTGTGTGTGTGTGTGTGTGTGAGTGTGTGTGTGTATGGTTTGTTCATTAAATTAATTTCATTTGTGCTTAATTTAATTTATAATACCGGAACTAATAAGTTTATTAATTTACTCAAAGATTTTATGTTTCCGGCGTTTGGTTTCATTCATTCAAAGATCGTATTTTGATAGTGAGTGAGATTTTAGTACTATACGAAAAATAAAAAGCTGTCTAACTGTAAGGATTTCAAAATTCTGATATAGTTCAGCCGTAAGATATAAGATAGGTAGAAAAGACTACTACTTTCAGACCGCTCATTGGGCTCGTTGGATGTAATGCAATACCTACGTCAATATAGATTGGCACAGGGCGACGTAAAGTCACTTTTAGTACGTTTTTGTCTGAAATATTCTAGATGTCATCAAATCTATGTGAGCTTGAAAATTAAGATTTTTGTCAATGATAATCCCTAGATATTTTATTGTGTCCATTAATTGCATTTCCTTGCAGGTACAAGATGGTGAAGCGTTGTGATTAAAAGACGAATGTCCTATGAGTGGGATAGGTGCTTCAGGATGTAGTTTTTTAAATTGAATGCTATGAATTTAGCGACATTCAATGACAGAAGATTGGCACTGAGCCAGTTAATGCTGTTTAAAGCATACTGTGCAGATCTATAAGTGTAATTCCAGGAATCACCTTGAAAACTACAGCGGGGTAGTCTGTAAAGGAGGAGGACCCTCCCCTTTTTCAGTTTTAGCTTGCAGAGATCGTTAATAAAAATTTGCAATAAGGTCGGACCGACAATACTGCCTTGCGGCACACTTATGTCAATGGGAAGGTGATCACTGCGTACGCCATACGTCAATAACTTCAATAATACCGCAATCACTTTTTTCTTTTCGTCTGAACTGGTAACTACAGCGTTTGTTAGTTCGTGAACTGCGTCATCGGTTGACCTATTTGTGCAAAAAATGAATTGATTTTTCTTTTCGAGGTAGTTGAAAAGTCATTTATTAATATTTTTTTCATAATCTTGGAAAAAGCAGGTAACATAGAAATAGGTCGCTAGCCGTTGACACAGTCTCTGTGAGAATAGAAATTTGAAAGGCAGTATAGAGATTGATTGGAACCGTTCGACTAGACCGGTAGATCATAGTTAAACTATTACATGCAACTCTACCCAAAGATGGCTGCCTGTGTGTGCACGCGCATGCATGTGGATTTTGGCAATAAATTCAGGGACCGTCGGGAACAGCACTTTTTCTGGATGAATGTACCCTATGTCCTTCTCTATACAAAAAGGCAACCTTTATGTAACATTTCATGGTGATCTATTGAGTTATTAACACGTGAAAGTGTGAGAAACAAACAAACTCATATTTGCATTTATAATATACTAGCGACCCGCCCCGGCTTCGCACGGGTGCAATGATGATACTAAATATACTACAGAATGTCTTTATATACAACGTTCACAGCTTTTTTGTCATTAGACAATACAAACATGTTTTCTTCAGAGGTTACTCTTGAAAGAGCGACATATAACCCTCTGGCCAGTACCGCCGGAACCGCTATGTCCCTGCATTTTAAATCTGTAATATCTTCGAAAATATTTATTGAAATTACATACTGTAAAGGGCCATTTTGATTCATATTAAATTGGTTGCAATGTAAACGCAAAAAAAAGTGTTTATTTACGACAACACATTACCATACATACATAATCATTCTATCTATTAAAGAAAACCGCATCAAATTCCGTTGCGTAGTTTTAAAAATCTAAGCATACATAGGGACAGACGGACAGCAGGAAGCGACTTTGTTTTATACTACGTAGTGAAGTTAAAATAATATTAGTAATAGCGTATTTTATTCTATGAATGTAATGATCAGCATGATTTTTGGCAATATGCAACCGAAAATGTTAGTTTCAGTTCATACATTTAGAAATAAATAATTCATTTCTTTTTCCAGTAGTTCAGTTTTCAGTTTTTTTTATCTTTACTACAAGTATGCGAAACGCAGCCACCATGACATTAAGTCACGAGGTCAGTAAAAAGCTATGTAATTTGTGAAATTTGTTGTAAACTTTTCAATATTTTAATCCTCCTGTGTATTTTACTTGTACAACAGTTTTAGAATTTATATATCCCGATTTTTGTTCTGCCAAATTATGGAATATGTAAACATCGATAGAAGATGTATCGTATCCACGGAACATGTCTATTGGCATTGGGTGCTTCTAAATATACTATGTAATTGTATGTATTGACAACAAAAAATGGCTCTTAGTATGTTTATCCGTGTTCTAGAACCCAAAGTACAAACTAAATGCTTAGTTTATGCCAGTTGGTGTTCCTGTCTTAGTTGCCTCTCCAGTCACAGGAAATACTGGACATTTGGGTACACGACTCCGGCCTCTGCGAGCTACTGCAGTCTCAGTCCCGTGCCCCATCTTGCAGCATCCCTTACCCTAGGTTCCTCTCCCTACTCATTTTTCCTTATACAAATTTACCTTCTTCCTTCTTTCTTGTCTTAAAACGACTACATTCCTAAGAAGGGTTGGCGCCAAATCCCTTTAGTAACATTGCGCCTACCCCCTACCGCACCCTAATGAAAATTGGTAAAAGGGCAGGAAGATAATGCTTAGCTTAAGTGATTATGTCTAAGAACATTATATTATTAAACTGTGTGAGGTCTTCACAGATTAAGTGAACTAAAATTATGAGTATAGTATACTTCCCTGGTAACCTGAAATACAAGCCTTGAGCCTAGCTTAGGTACCAGTCTTCCCACAATATCTAAATGATAAAATTATGTGTAACCTAGATGTTTATCATATCATGTTTATATTGTGGTGAGAAATAAATATGTTTTATTATTAAAAAAAAAAAAAACTTCGAAAGTGGCGAATGCATTACACACCTTTGTGAGGTAGATAACATCTTTAAAACATTTAATTTTTATTTTAAAATTGAATTAATGGCAAACACAAGCGTAATCGCTACTCTGTTATGTTTTGTTCAATCACAAAAAAAAAATACGTTTCACGGGTACATCCTTCTCTTTACGAGCTCAATTAATTAGATAAGTATGAATTGCAGAATCTGCATCTATTGTTAGTAAACATTAAACAGAATCATGGTCTTTGTTGGTGAATAATAAAACCGTTCTTAATTATTTTGTATGAACTGCGGAGTCATGAGTTCTTGTCAGTTGGGTGATTATCAGAATTAAAGTTATTGTAAATTAGATGCGGATAGAACATGTCTAACATTGGATTGATGGCATTCACGTGTTTTTATTTCTAAGAATAATGTAAAAGAACTAATATGTAATTAGTTTTAGATATGTTTATACCACACCTCTTTAGAGGTATTTACGATTGAGGGAAAAGAAATTCACATGGGTGAATAAAATTATGTTCAATTTGCAGCTTTAAACTGCTTTTGAATCGTACAGCTGATGGTCTACAAACGTCGTCTAGACGCAAAAGCTTAAGAGACGACCTAATAACCCATCCCCCCTTCTATTTTTACTTATCACAGGCAATGTTATCATGGTGCGGCTAATTCGAAATATAAATAAATCTGGCAACTCTAAGACTAGGGCTGCCATCCGTCCGGGTTTCCCCGGTTTTTGTCCTAGTTGCGTCCGGGGAGCGTCCGGGCGGGGTTTTTAAAAAGTGTCCGGGCAAAACCCGGACACTGTGCCAAAGGACAATTATAATTGTTAGATGAATCGCTAACAAGCCAAAAACTTCAATGGAATCGGCGTTTTTTTAAGGAGTCCGGGAAAGAATCTCGATTTCACCCATTTGTCCGGATTTTTTAAAGTTTTTGTCCGGCGTTCGTAATTTAAGTGATGGCAGGCCTATCTAAGACCAGTAAGGGGTGATGCTCTTGTATCGACTTTTTCAGCTTTTAGTGTTATTTATGTGTCTGTAATATTTCGATAGTTCCTTCAGATGACAGATTAGAATAGAATAGAATAGAATAGAAATAAACTTTATTGTACACCAACAAAAATGTTTTAACAAGAAATATATCAGGTGAATATGTACAAAGGGCGGCCTTATCACTGAAAGCAATTTCTTCCAGGCAACCTTTTAGTGCGATTTATATGTAAAATTATGAGTTCTTAGCGAATCTCGGGTCTAATTTGAAATGAATTCGTGTACAATTACGACGTGTTCACAACAGGACGGATACTTAAATTTTTTTTTACTTATAACACTGTTACCGTACAATACAGACAACATTTCAAAAGTAGGTATTGAATAAAAAAACTTACCATGAATTTTAAATACATAACTACATACTGATGACATATTATATCGTGTGTTATGTTTACTATTATTTGCCAACTGGTCGATATTCGACCGAAATTATTACTGAAAATGTAATAATAATAACTTGAGACTTTTCACACATGGCCGTCTGATTCCAAACTAGGCAGGGACTGTACTATGGTAAACAGACTGCTAATAAACATACATATTATAGATAAATAACACCTAGACACAGAACCATTTGTTCTGTCCTGGGTGGGAATCGAACAGGACAGGATCACTAGGTAACCACTAGACCAACAGGCCAATTTGAGAAAAGCATTTAAGAATTTCTTTCTTTTTATTATTTTGTCCACTCTTATACATTCGTACATATACCTTGTATATCTGAAGTTAGGAAAAGTTTACAATTTTTTTTATCACAAATACCATTCCCGCGCAAATTATATATTTATATAATTTGCGCGGAACCCTAATTATTTTTCCAAAATAAAAGTAGCCTATGTAGTAACATAGCAAGGAGTACCTTGTAACACCAGCTATCTGCCAGTGAAAGTCCAATGAAAATCGGTCCACCCGTTCCGGAAATGAGCCGAAATAAACAGACAGACAGATAGACAGACAGACAAAAAATTTAAAAACTGATTTTTAGGCACAGGTATCCTGCAAATAACTGTATGAGTTGAAAAAAATCTATTATTGTGACATTACAAACAGACACTTCAATTTCACTTATTTGTACCTATTGATAGCTGCTAAACAAAAAGAAATATCGTTTGACCGACAGAGGAGAAATAGGTAATGAATTGTTCTTTATTATAAAAAATAAAAATAAGATTTTAATGGCAACACTAAAGCTCATTAATATCTACTAAACAAAGTAAAAAAAAAGGAAAACGGTAGAAAAACAAACGACACAAAGAAATCTTTTAGTTTTTGCCTGTTTATTTATAGAAGGTAAACGAACAAACTTTTCTGTACTACAAGTAAATCATTTACTTTGTAATGATTATAAAGTATTGAATTACTTATAAACAATACATGCACAGCTATCTTTAGAAACACATACGTAGTTATTAATCCTAGGGCTGTCAGTAAATTTTAAAAACCTCTAGTTTTTCTTTTTTTCTTACGAACAATGACGTTAGAGTGTAAATGTTAATCTTATTGTATGTGTACTTGGGGTAGGTCAGTAGGTCGCTGGGGTAGGTTACTAGGTAACGCAGTCAGTGGGGACCGAGCTCCATGACTAAGCTCTTCTACCGTAATCGAATAAACTAAACTACATGATTTCTATGAAATCTAGTATCGGCGGGCTACGCGCACAGTAGTGATCTTTTTTTTTGTGCCTGTGGAAACCCCCTCGGGCCTTCACCCCACCGGGGTTTTCGGTGGAACGGTGTGTCAGATTGTCGGAATCGACTAAAACCACACGGTGTGCCGTACTGCGCCTTTAATAGGAGGGATCCGGGGACCGGTTTTTTAAAACATAGAACCTCAGTATCTGAATTATCTACATCGATAAAGAGCAATGTTTAAAAGGAACAGTATTTTCCTTTACCCTACAGTTTCAATGGAAATGCTTTGATCGTAGCCAATTTGGGCCATTATCACATTCGAACTTTTTTAATTTTTTAATTATGGGATAGGGAGCAAACGAGCAGACGGGTCACCTGATGGTTAGTGACTACCGCCGCCCATGGGCACCTGCAACTCAAGAGTCACAAGTGCATTGTTGGCCTTTAAGGTCTGAGTAGAGGAAGGGGGTAAGGAGGGGAGAGAGGAGGAGATTGAAGGGTTAGGGCCTCCGGTAACCTCACTCACTCAGCGAAATACAATGGAAGCATTGCTTCACTGCCGGTTTTACGTGAGACCGTGGTATCACTCCAGTCGAGCCAGCCTATACATGCCGAAGCATGGCCCTCACACTTAAAGAACTTCTGAGATTTGTGTGTTTTTAACTTTTTATTAGAAGAATAGCTGTGGTAAAAGTTTAGACCAGTATAATAACATACTTATTATCATGTATCGAACATCCTTAAAGTTAAGTACGTCATTTGTAATATGTAATATCACAAAAAGTGTACCTGGGATTGGACCACTTTTTTGTGGAGCAATCATTTAGGCATTGGTTTTGTCGATGTCGTTTTTGTTACTGTCTTCAACTAGTGAAACTTGTTTTATGTGCCAGAACCTACTCTTAGTTTTTAATGCATGACAAAATATGTTTCTTTTAAATTACCTGTAAATTCTTCTCTTTTTTATTGTTATCAGGTAACTTTTAAACGATTTCAAAAAAGAACAAAGACACTTGGTCCGATTTGGAAAATTCTTCTTTTGTTTCAAAGGGTATACTTCCCAGGTGGTCCCATGGTCATCGGGTGATGATGGGATCCTGGAGAAATGGAGGGAACTCTTTAAATTTTATAGGCACACTTAAAGCGATTTGGGTATTTTGAGGCGCATTGAAGTCGGTGATACTTTTTGTAAAGATAATTACTATTATTGGGAGAGGTTCAAGTTATCTTCAATTCCCATCCCAGGAGCAGAAAACTCTACTGCAAAGCATGTTAGAGTGAAATTTATAGTCGTAATTTGAATTTATTGATATTTTGTGTATTAGAGAACTACTTCATGGGGTCAGCGTTGGTGTAGGAACCCGAAATAAATTGCCTGGCGGTCGAAACTCAACCACAATTCGCTCAATTTTAAATGTTACATGTATTGCATTAACCTATTTGTAATATAAATCAAACTTTTTATTTTCAATACCATGACAGGACAACATATACATATACTGGACACGTGTAGCTTGATGTAACGATGATTTTTTCTCTAAGATACAAAATATTAGAGAAAAATTACTGACTTAACCGCACGTCCGTTTAAAAGTTGACGGTAAATGATGGAGAAATCATTATACTAATAAGAATTCTTTGTACCCCTTTTTAAGAAAATTTCGCGAACGTAGTAACGTGAATTTTGGAATATTTACAGTTTATATATAGAAGAAGTGCTGAAAGATAAAATTTTTAAACAATATGTCTAACAACTTTAAAAATTACGTGAAAACGGCTTAATGAAATTACACGCGTCCAGTATTTGCATTGAACTGTCATGGTAAGTAAGTATAGACTTACTTCGATATAGTTGAGCTGTCATTGTATAGACAATGACAGCTCAAGTTATACTTGCCAATGAAAAAACCTTGGTCAAAATTCGACCACCACGCGATCTCTAGCAAAATATAATTATGTATGTGATTCCGTTTGAGGGTTCGGACTTTCTTCTTAACTACCTTACCCTTTCAATTTATTCCGATTTTCCCATCTAATTCCCAAAGTGCCCAGTTGACAGTAATAAGTTTGCCCCCTATTACGTAACAGGGGCTAAATTAAAGTCGGCAAAATGTAGGCATTTAATACAACTCTGCTTACTCCTTTGGGGACATAGGTGTGAGTGTATATGAATGTATTCTAAAAAAAAAGTGTTTGTGTTGAATTCACTCACGGCAGAAGGGAATCTTTAGAAAAACAGATCAAGAAATACAAAGAATGGTCTTAATAATAACCAGTAAGCAAACCTGAAGTTCAGTTACAACTGTACACAACTTTCAAAACAAATAATACTTTGTTTTCAATATAGGTTAAGGTTGGATTTAAATGTAAATTTGTAAAGAGTCAATTAAGTATAAGTGAAATATGGAGAAAAAATGCACAAAAATTACACCACGTTGCCATTGACATATAGTGTGCAGGCGCAAAGACAAAGATTATAGGAACTTTATCGTGATGCTTCCGTTTCATCCAATTTCAAGTCACAACGATTCTAAAGAGGTTTTACTTCAATAAAATGCATTCGATAATAAACATTGAGTCAGTTGGCTACTCACGAACTTTACATCATCTTCTAAAATTGGCTTCATTGTGTATTCCATGAATCGTGTCAATTAATCAATAACGATGTAAAATGAACGTGTGAAGAACTTATTAGAGAATACTAATGTTATAAATGCGAATTTGAGTTTTTGTTTGTTGCGCTTTTACACCTTAACTGCTTAACCGATGGTCATAGAATTTTGCATACTCGTTCACAGGTTGTAGGAAAGGACTTAGGGTACCGAGACATACCTACCTGAATTGATTGACGAAATCTAAATGAACACAAGCGAAGCCTTGAGTAAAAGCTAGTACTGCATAAAATTATCTACATGGATGTGGCACTATGATTTGAAAAGCTTTCTAAACGTTATTAGTTATTATGGTAATCTGTCTCCAAACACTGTCAGAAAAACTTATATTTAAATTAGGTTGTTTTTTAAAACTATCCATACGGTAAGTGCAGTATTTTTTTTAAAAATTCATGTATTAAAACGTGTAGAGAAAACTTCTTCACTTCTTTAGGTTTGTGCACTTTTGCTATGGGGAAAAAGCACTGAAGTCGTAACCGTCACGCTAATAATACATATATAGATCCACTAGAGGGCGCTAATCTAAACATTAAGTTATGTCAGCTCCTTATTAATTAATGTCACCAACCTGCTAATGTGACGTTTTAAGTTCGTCGTTTCGTTTAAGTTTTCACTTCTGTCGGCAGTCCCATGACTGCCTATTTCTTTTTGTACCTCTTTTCTCTTTAAGCAAATTTCGGTCAAGGATTAATGTGAAATTTAGAATACTCATATAGAGAAGAAGTATAGATGCTCACATAAAAAAACTATGAGAAAACCGTTACATCAAGCTACACGCGTCCAGTATCACTATATATTATAGAACAAGGTCCCCCGTCGCGTCTGTCTGTCTGTCTGTCTGTTCGCGATAAACTGAGAAACTACTGAACGGATTTTCATGCAGTTTTCACTAATAGACAGAGTGATTCATGAGAAAGCTTTAGGTGTTTAATTTGTACCCGTGCGAAGCCGGGGCGGGTTGCTAGTATAAATATATGTTGATCTGTCATGGTATTGAAAATAAAAAGTTTGATTTATATTACAAATAGGTTAATGTAATATATGTAACATTTAAAATTAAGTGAATTATGGTTGAGTTTCGACCACCCGGCGGGTCCTCCATTGACGCTGACCCGATGAAGTGGTTAATGTCAGAGTCAAATGGTCAAATAGTGTTTAATATAAACAGTAAGTAGACCGGATTTGAATTATTTATTTTGAAACAAACCGGCCACGTGCGAATTGAACTCGCTGGAGAGGGTTCCGTATGATGATTATGTATCTACCCGTTCTTGTTTTTTTTTTTAATCTGACAATTTGTTTGACAAACTTAAATTTACCAAATGTACATCTGTACCTAAAGTATTGAGAGATTTACCATGTTATTTTACAACCATAGACTTCGTATAGGTTTTCCAGTAATCTGCAATTAACTAATTTCTGTATGTTCCTAATATTTTATGCTTAGTAGCTCCAGATATGAGGGAATGATCAATTTTTATCTATTTTCTGAAATAAATTTAAATCTATCAAAGTCAAAATCAAATATTTTTATTTCATAAAATTCTTTGAAAATTGTTTAAAAACATCTTTTTTTAAACAAAAGTTTAAAAATTATAGACCAACACAATGTCGCCGCCACAATAGGTTGCTTTGTGATATGTAAAACAAATAATATATAAAAATAAATAATACCGCGTTTCAAATAGATAAGATCGCTATCTGCCAATGTCAAACTAATAAACTATAACTTAAAATTAAAATTTATAAGAAAATATATTTGAGACCTTCACAACAAGCCCTTTGATTTGATTCACGACACGGTAATAGTCTTACTAATATTATAAAGACGAAAGTTTGTGAAAATGTATGGATGTTTGTAACTCTTTCACGCAAAAACAGCTGAACGGATCTCAATGATATTTGGCACAGAGATAGTCTGGACTAGATTTCACCAAAATTTCCTCGTGAACGAAGTGTCCTGCTACAGCTAGTTTGTAATATTTTCTTATATAACCGTCAAATATTACCCCAATATTCAAAATTAATTTATTAGCCTTGCACATCTGTTTTTGGGCTACAGGATATGTGTACCAAATTTCATCTTAATCGATCCAGTAGTTTCGGAGCAAATTGGTCGTGTCACAGCCAACTTGCCATTTTTAACGGACAGACACACGAGTGATCCCATAAGGTTCCGTTTTTTCATCCGTACTTACGGAATCCTAAAAATATAGATGGGAAGTTAATAACAAAATCCAACATTATCCATTTTATACACTTCTTCAATAAAAAAAAACATGCAATTACATCTACTTCCTCAGTCATATAGTATCTTAATTATACAGATAAATGTTATTCATTTTATCATTTTTATCTGTTGGTTGATTCTTAAATACAGCCTTAGGATGTAATAAAAACCATTGAAGGAACAATAACTAAGGTGCATTGGTAAGTTGATTTTAGGCAGATGCACTTTGGTATTCTGAAATAAATGCTTGTTTAAGGCGAATGTACATCACCTGAAAGAACTTTTTTTTGGTTACAGACCAGGTCAAAAATGACGCATTAACACGTGTGCTTTCACATTAGGGTGGTATAATGCTATAATGGTATATTACTACCCCTATAGACAAAGTAACAATAACTAAAAATAACGTAACGGAATATGAGAAAGTTTTCTCCGGATCATCACCTTACCGGGGCTAACCTAACCGGTTCCATGGTATATTGAATCGACGAAAACCATACCACCACCGCCATATCGGTCTCTGTCAAGGTTAACCTAAAAATTAAATCCCTGTCAACCCGGCAAACTTGGCCGCCTTTCCTGCAACTTGCTACAGTTTTCCCTAAGAATGAGTTTAATGATATTCTTGCTTTTTTTCTTGCCCGTAAAGACGCTAGCCACGCAACGGGGCGATTAATCCACCAATCGACGGCTAAAATCTTCACTTTTCCTTAAATTTCCCAATTTTCCGAGACACTTTACCACCTTTTCTTTCTCTAAAAACCTTACTCAGACTATTATTAACATAATATAATAGAAAGAATTAGTCAAATCGGTTTCGCCGTTCTCCAGTGATGCCTTTACCATTATTCATCAAGTACATGATTGGTTTACTGCCAACAATTTAGTGCTAAATGGGAATAAAACTAAATGTATAAGATTCTCTTTGCCTAACGTTAAACATAGTGAATGTGACATCTTATTAAATAAGCAAAAGTTAGATTTTGTAAATGAAACTGTTTTCTTAGGGATATCGCTAGATTCGAGATTACAATGGGGCTCTCACTTAACATCTCTTTCGAAGCGGCTAAGTTCTGCAGCATATGCTGTAAGGAAAGTCCACCAATTCACAGACATAGATACTGCGCGACTAGTATACTTTAGTTATTTCCACAGTGTCATGTCTTACGGTATACTATTATGTGGGCGTGCTGCAGATATAGAATCGATATTCATTCTGCAAAAAAGAGCTATCAGAGCCATTTATAATCTACGTAGTCGCGAATCCCTTAAGGATCTATTTAAGGAAATTAATATCCTGACGGTGCCTCGTCAATATATTTATGAAAACTTCATGTATGTTAGAAAAAATCTTCATCTCTTTACAAAACGGCGTGAAAGACATAATTATGTTACTAGACATGGACATGAACTAGTTCAACCAAAATTTAGGTTAGCAAAAGTGGAAACATCTTTTATGGGGTACTGCGTTAAATTCTATAATAAAATACCTAATAATATTCTTCAACTAAGTGAGAAGAAATTTAAAACTTGTATAAAACGTACGCTATGTAAACGAGCATATTATATACTAGATCATTATTTAGATGATAAAAATGCTTGGCAAAATGCCGGTCCTGCTCCACAGTCACACTGTCAATGAGATAGATTATAGACTATTTATTTATCTTTTGATCATTATTATTGACATTGTAAATTTTATAGAACATTTGTGTTATTTTATACACTGTTGACATTGTAGTTATGGTACGCTTTTTATTCCTTGTTAATAAAAAAAAAAATTGAATTGTACATGTGAGAACTGTGTAGTCACAAGTATTACGTTAATTTTCTCTGTTGCCTAGCAGCTCTGTGATGTTCTTTTCCATTTTAGAACAATATTAATTTATGTTACATTGTCCTCACATTAAATTGCGCTTATAAGCAATGTAACAAATAATTCTGTAAAAAAAAACACGTTGGAAAAGAGTGTCCTTGGAGTTTCTTGCCTATTCTTCTCCATAGGATCTACGTTTTGGAACAGGCAACTAGCTTCACGACCGACTTATACTGACTGACTCCTCCTGACAATTCAAAAGTACCTACAATGGGTTTACTTGAAATAAATAATTTTGATTTTGATTTTGAACAGCATTTCATTTTTATTTATATTATTAAATTGACAATTATAAAACTAATTAAAACCGTTAAACTATTCTAAGATATTACATTACCTGACTTCCGCGAAATAATTTATTTTAAGCATAGGAATCTACCCACTAATTTACTAATTAAAAACTAACGAATGTTAAGTTATTTCAAAATTGTTAATATTATTTTGTTATGGCTAAAAGCTTAAGTACGGTTACACTTAGTTCTAACCGGCTAAGCCTAGGTGCGGTCGATAAAAGTTGGTTAAACCTATGTTAACGGCTAATACCACTATGTAGCCGGTTGATTTCGGTTAAAATTAGGGCAACCCCTTTTTCTAGTAGCTATAAATAGAAATAACCAATGCCTTGTGGTTAAAACTAGATATATAATAACAGGTGACTGTAGGTAGCTGCTTAACTCTTACCTCGTCGTCGGGTAATCAGTTTGGCACTGTTCCTTAACTGTTTTCTAGAAATTAATTCGCTGTATGAGTCGACATTTTTTACGTTCATATTGTTTCTCCTGAAATTTAATAATTACACCGAATAGCTGATGCCTAATCTACATTAGGAGGACGATGCAAAAAGAGAATATGTATATATATATATATATATATATATATATATATATATATATGTAGGTGTATATATATATATATATATATATATATATATATATATATATATATATACCTATATATATATATGGATAAATGATTACAGGAAGTTTTGTCAAAAAAAAACTAATTATTCTTAACTAAATAATATTAATCTATAAACCGTATACTACTTATATTTTGAAGTCAGGCTTACTCATTGTTCAATTAGATATATTACATAAGGTATAATTTTAATGTTGAATTTTTTGTTAATTTTTTTTTGTTCATAAAGTTTTATTTGATCTAAGTTTACACATGTCACGTAAAACCTAACCATTGTAATAAGAAAGACATGTGATATCTTTATTTAAGTTTTTTTTACTTTTCTACAGTTTTAACCAGAAGGTATTGGCTATATCTAATATGTCAACTAATTCGAATACATATGAAGTTAGATTGTGAGGTTTCACACGCATTGTTATTGCTTATCTAAAACTATTATTAAAAATGCGAAAGTGTGTTTGTCTTAACTACTCAACGGAGCATCATGAAATTTTGCAAAAGTCAAAAGGAGCAAAGCGGGCAAAACTGACAAAACCTAATAAAAATATCAAAATGTTTTTACGCAAATATTTTTGTCTGCGTTGTTTTATTATTGGGTAGTACATGTTTCTTACTAGATGTTATACATATATATACACATTTAAGCGATATACATATACTTAGTCGTCACCTTGATTTTCGCTAGCTTTAGCGCTTCTTACTCTAAGGTATATATAATCACTTGTAATCTATGCCTGGCACGTAGTATCACGCTGACGTTTGACGGAAGCACTTGGAATATTTTCGTGATTAATATATTCTTAACTGAAAAAACTAAAATGAAGTATTTGACGTCAGTATTCGTTTTCTTCTGCTCAGTCAGCAGTAGTTTATTGAAGGAATTGCGTGAGTATTTATACTTATGATGTGTATTTTTTAATATTAAATGTTTTTTAAAGAAATACCAGAAGAAGAAAGACATTTACTTTTAACTATACAGGGTGTATATATGACAAAGGAATACTTACTTAAATCACTGAAAGGGCATTACTCTAGCATGCAGTTACAGAAGTTAAGGATTAAAAAAAAATCTATCCGTACAAGTTATGATCGTTTGAAATTCCAATTAAATTTTTTTAAATAGTACATTTTTTTTTTGGAATTATTCACACACAAAATCCACTATTCAAAAAATCCACAAAAGTTAACTTAAAAAGTTTTCGAAGTTAGTTTTCATGGATTTTCTTAGTAATGGAATGAGTAATTGCAAAACAAAGAAATATGTATTATTTAAAATCTTTAACTTTACAAATTCCACCTGCTTTTATGAGAAACGGAGGTAATAATACCTGGAAGTTCAAACGGTCAGAACTTTTAAACGAATAGTTTTTTTTCAAAAAGTCTTTTTGTAAATGCATGCTAGAGTCATGCTCTTTCAGTGATTTAAGAATTCCTTTGTCAAATACACCCTGTATAACATTTAAGTACAATATATATATTTTAACCCTTTGACGGTTAACTTACTTTTCATCTTTGTACCCGTGGTTTCACTAGCGTAAGGAGTGTACATTCATTTCCTGATTTACCCTACATTGCCTTAGGTATCTTTTTCTAAAAGTACAAACAGTTAAAAAAAAAAAAATTGAATATTCAAGTTGTTATTAATTTTTATTAAAATATTCATAACATATGACTGACTTAGGCTATTTACACAAGCACGGATAGCTGCACAAATATTTAGTTATGACGCAAAAAAACAAAAAAAAGTATATAAGCAAAAGTATAAAATAAGACTACGTATCCTAGAGGACGAATAAATTTACACATACATTTTTTTTGTACGCCTGATATGCATTAAAACCGCACACAATCCCGCGACCCCGTCGACCGCCACGCCAGTGCCAAACTGGTCGTCAATTATAGACACAGTTTAATGTAAATACAAATAATTAGAGGGTTCGGACTTCCCGGCAATAGCCAGTTCGAGTTACAGAAATGCGACCCTAATCCCCTCGAGCCTACACTCCATTCAATATATTCCCAATTTTCCAATCTTTAATTCCCAAAATTCCCGGCTGATTTCAATAGGCAAGCCTATTGCCGTCAGTTGGAAACTTTGGGTCCCACTCGCATAATAGGGGTCAAGATTATTACGTGAGGGGAACAGTGGAAAGTGATGTTTAATACGCATCTGCCTACCCCTTCAGGCATACAAGCGTAAATGCAAATAAGGATAAATCAACGCATAGAATAATATATTTATAAACTCCAATCTGTATATCCCACGAAAACCCCACGATACTGCTGCCGAGAAATTCCCAATCACAAAAATTATTAATAGCAGCTTGCCTCAATCGGGAATCTAACCCAGGCCGTATCGATCGCTGGCTAAAATAAGTGCCAAGCAGGCATATATGATAATCATAATCACAGTTTATTTATGAGCGTAAGTGTGCAAGATCTTATCAAAAGATGTTTATGTCTGCCATATTGATGATGTAAAAATATATAATAGGTATATTTACATGTAGGTATAGTAACTATTTAATGCATTCTGTGAAACATTCAACAAACAAGCTATTACGATTTCTTAGATACAAACATAGTAATAGGTAGGTCACGCGTCGATCGATAAGTGGCATAAAAATGCATTTTGAGTTTACATTTTTAATTGATGAAAACGCTAGACGCCATGTTGTTTATTATTCGTCATGACGTCATGTCAATAGCAAAAGCGTAATTTTTTGCAATTTTGTCAATTTGAAACTGAGTTACTATCCTTGTTATTAGTTATGGAGATAATAATAATAATAATAACTTTACACAGCTCACACACGGCCGTCTGATCCCGAACTAGGCAGAGCCTGTGCTATGGTAACCAGACTGCTGATAAACACACTTATATATTTCTCAATAAAATTGTCGCCTGCGGTATTTCCCGACCTATACAACCTTCAAACCTTAAAGAAAAGAGTGTACTCCTATCTCAAAGGCCGACAACGCACTTGTGACTCTTGAGTTGCAGGTGTCCATGGGCGAAGGTAGTCACTTACCATCAAATGACCCGTCTGCTCGTTTGCCCCCTATAATATAAAAAAAAACACACGTATCACTATACATTATAAAACAAAGTCCCCCGCCGCGTCTGTCTGTTCGCGATAAACTGAAAAACTACTGATCGGATTTTCATGCGGCTTTCACCAGTAGACAGAGTGATTCATGAGGAAGGTTTAGATGTATAATTTGTTAAGGTTTTGTGTAAATTGGTTGAAATAAGATGATGATTGTTGAAGATGTCTCTGCTACCCGTGCGAAGCCGGGGCGGGTTGCTAGTTTTAGATAAATTACACCCAGACGTAAAACTAATGATCATGCTCATCACACAATTATTTGTCCAAGATAAAACAAAACAATACATCCTATATCGATTTTTAAACGTTTCGTAATTTGACAAAACAAAAATCAGGATTTATTGTAGTAAAAATCCTATCATGAAACGCAACTATTTTGGGTAGATTCGTACTTTATACCTATACTAGCAACCCGCCGCGGCTTCGCACGGGTACAAATTATACACCTAAACCTTCCTCATGAATCACTCTGTCTATTAGTGAAAACAGCATGAAAATCCGTTTAGTAGGTAGTTTTTCAGTTTATCGCGAACAGACAGACAGACGCGGTGGGGGACTTTGTTTTATAATATGTAGTGATATGTAGTGAAGATTTTTATAATATGATTTTTTTCATAATTAGCTCAGCTACATAATATGATGATGAAAAGTAAACAGAAACACTATTCGTTCCAAACAATTTTCAAGGGTTTCTCTCAATTTTATCAGGATCCCATCATCAGATGCTGACTTCCTTGACATGGGACCACTCTTGAGGTACCCTATCTAACAAAAAAGAATAATCAAAATCGGTTCGGCCCGCCAGCCGCTCTGCCCCCGCTTTTTAAATCTCTGATATCTTCTAAAATATTATTTTTAATAATATGCTGTAAAGGGCAATTTTGATCTACATGAAATGCACAACGTATCTAATGTATTTAATTGGATAAGGAATAATACTGTATTGTTTAAAATAGTTTGATAAATGACCCATAATTTTTTTGTAATATGTAAAAGATAAAAATGGTTACTGTGGGTTATCCTTAGGAGATAAACATATACCATTACGGACTTTTTTATTGGTCTTTTTAAGATATACAATTCCGTTGTACATTAATTTTATCTATCCCGTAAGGTTTAGCCAGCGTTTGCAATGTAAGCGCACAAAAATATGTTTGTTACGACATGACATTACAAATCTTTGAATTTCTCGACTTTTCTCTACAATAATATGCATGTATACTACATATAAACCTTCCTCTTGAATCACTCTGTCCATTGGTGAAAACCGCATAAAAATCCGTTCAGTAGTTTTTCCGTTTATCGCGAACATACAGACAGACAGACAGACGCGGCGGGGGACTTTGTTTTATAATATGTAGTGACAAAAACCGTTGTCCATGATTCTATTTAAGTAAAATACACGGAAGAATGTTCAAAAATGTACAGTAGTTTTTTACTGACGTGATGACGTCAAGTCATGGCAGCTTGTAGACATATAAAAAACTGAAAACTTTGAAATTAATCATATAATTTTATTTCTAAACTAGCAACCCGCCCCGGCTTCGCACGGGTAGTAGAGACATCTTTAACAATCACCATCATATTTCAACCAATTTACTCAAAACGTTAATAAATTATAACCCTAAACCTTCCTCATGAATCACTCTGTCTATTGGTGAAAACCGCATGAAAATCAGTTCAGTAGTTTTTCAGTTTATCGCGAACAGACTGACAGACTGACAGACTGACGCCGCGGGACTTTGTTTTATAATATGTAGTGAGTAGTGATTAATGTGCTGTGTTACTAACATTTTGCGATTCCCTATTGCTTAAACTATCTACTAACCATAAAACTATAACTTTCTTTGTGTTATCTATGTTTTTAACCCCCGACGCAAAAAGAGGGGTGTTATAAGTTTGACGTCGATGTCTGTATGTGTGTGTGTCTGTCTGTCGATTTCGATATATTTTTTTTTTCATTTAAAAGCCAGTTTCCTTGCGGTGGTCCTTAGCTATGTTTGGTTAATATCGGTCCAGCAGTGCAAGAGTATCAGCTCTTTTCCAAAATGATGTAATGCATTTTGTAATCATTGAAGGGGTTTTCGAGTCGGGGGTGTTTTAAATTTTAAATTTATGATTATTTATCATTATATTATTCTATTCGAGGTATAAAGAAAATAATTATTCGGGTATACATTTTTTATTTTGATTTTTTTATCGATAAAAATCAAAAAAACTACTTTTCAAAATTATCTTAACACCTTTATTTTATTTACAATGATTGATAAAAATATATAATAATAATAATAGCAGTCATCACGTAGACTATACATTAGACACTGTATAGCCATCATACATAGACTATACATAAAAATCTTACGTTATTGACGTTTTTTGCCGGCTAGGGTACCCCTCCGCAACGCCCCATAAGGAACTTCGTTCCAAAAATAACATCTATAAACAACATAATTCTAGCAACATGTTTCTAAGATAGGTACCTAAATTATATTTATCCTTTAGTTTCTAAGCAAACTATTAAAGGTTATTTACATAATTAAGGATTATTATTAGTTTCATTTAAAGGACTATTAACATTAGCCAGATTTTATCTAGTAATTGACACTTATCAAGACATTAGTATAAATTAATTATTAATATACACTTTTACTGTTTTTGTTGTTGAACGGTGACCTTTAAATTTTATAATTGTATACCTAAATATTTTGCAGTCTTAAGGCCCATGCACATATATCAGTGAAGTCACAGTGACGGCACAGTGCTCTCAGTGACAGTGCCGTCACTGACACTGAGAGGTGTGGATGCGTTCATAGAGAATAATTACTACGGTGGCGGTACTGTGCCGGTACTGTGCCGGAACTGTGATTGCACTGATATGTGTGAATCGGCCTTTAACCAGTCAAAAGCACGTCGAACTAACAACATCAGTCAAAAGTACTTTTGACCGCAAGCTCTTGAAATTAAAGTCAAAAGTAGTTTCGATCAATGGAGCTGGTTAAAAGGTTAAAAATGTCAATAAAATACGTAAATAGCAAAAGAAGAATGATTATTATAATCCACAGGGAGTCATGCCCTCATGACTCCCTGTGGATTATCTGAGTGGGTCTCAAGAGTGACTTTACAGTTTCGAGACAAAAAATATTATACTAACTTTTAAACTTTCGCGTTCGATGACATAATTATGTATTTAAACGGGAATTAACGCGATCACGAAAAGGTATTACATACCTCTGAATTGCCTGAAGTTTCGACCAGGTTGCTCTGGTCGTGGAGTCAGCCCGTGACCACGGCCAGTGCAACCGTTTCCGCGTTCAACCAAACAAACAAACTATTCAGCTTTATAATATTATTAGTTTAGATGATGTCCTCAGTGTACATATAATTTTATTATGAATTTAATTTGAAATTCATAGTCTAATCTATTTATAGAAATACCTCAAGGTTAATTGTTAAAGTATTTGCATTTTAGCAAAATATTTTCAAGTGAAATCAGTGAACAATAAACAAACTATCTTGAAAAATATACAATGATTGTTTATTTTTAATAGACTTGCAAACTTTGTAAAGTAACAACTTCTACATAGCTCTGAATTACTCTTTTGCAGAAGCAACATAGACGAAGAAAACTAGACAAATCTCCCTTAAAAAGAATGACTAGAGAATTAAAAATTACTAAAGGTGGTAAAATATCCTAAGTGTTTAATTACTTCACTACATATTATAAAATAAAGTCTCCCGCCGCGTCTGTCTGTCTATCTGTTCGGATAAACTCAAAAACTACTGAACGGATTTTCATGCGGTTTTCACCAATAGCTAGAGCGATTCATGAGGAAGGTTTAGGTATATAATTTGTTAAGGTTTTGTGTAACTTGGTTGAAATAAGATGATGATGGTTGAAGATGTCTCTACTACCTGTGCGAAGCCGGGGCGGGTTGCTAGTTATATTATAAATGTGAAAGTTTGTGTGGATGGATGGTTAGATGAATGTTTGTGACTATTTCACAAAAAAAAAAAACTGAAGGATCTTGTAATGCATGAAGGCATTGGACGTGGACTATACGTCCTGACCTGGGTCCGCCTGCGCTGGCCACAGTGTTTTATGTGGGAGAGCCATGCTTCGGCGCGTATGGGCCGGCTCGACTCCGCTCGTTACCACGGCCTCACAGAAAACCGGCCGTGAAGCAATCCAGCCTCTCTCTCCCCTCTTCCCACTCTTAGCCCCCTCCCCCTCTTCTCCTACTCCCACCTTAAAGGGCGGCAACGCACTTGTGACTTTCGGGTCGCAGGTGCCCATGGGCGGCGGTAGTCATTTACCATCAGGTGACCCGTCTGCTCGTTTGCCCGCTACAACATAAAAAAAAAAAAAGAAGGACGTCAATCTTCCAAACCCAACTACCAATTATATAATTTATTCATTTTTTATGAAATTATCGTTTCATTTACCTGTACTAAACGTGGGAGAGCCATGCTTTGGCACGTATGGGCCGGCTCGACCCTGGTCAATACCACGGCCTCACAGAAAACCGGCAGTGAAGCAATGCTTGCATTGCTTTTCGCCGCATGAGTGTGGTTACCGGAGGCCCTAACCTCCCTCTCCCCTATTCCTGTCCGTCCCCTCGTCCCCCTCTTCTCCTACTCCCACCTTAAAGGGTGGCAACGTACTTGTGACTCTTGAGTTACAGGTGCCCATGGGCGGCGGTAGTCATTTACTATCAGGTGACCCGTCTACTCGTTTGCCCTCTATACCATAAAAAACTAACATGATGAAGCATGAAAAATGCTAATAAATAACTGTAATTTTTTTTTTTCATCAGGGTCGATTTTTTTTTCTGACTCATCATCAAAGGTACCATTAGTACTATCGTCTGTCTCCGTTTTCGGAAGCGTTCACTAACACCCTGTATACTATGCTATTTCAATATAGACTTAGACCATATATGTAATTCAAGCCGTGACCTTTAGTATTTCCTAGATTTAATTAAAATATTTATTTCAACCGACCTTGTCATTGAAACTATTTGCATCAATCAATAAATATGATGATATGATATGACGGATTACAACCAAGTGCTAAACCAGGAAGACTGTAGAATTGACAGCTTCAAGCAATTCAGTGCTGAAGTTAGCCATCAGCAATTAAGGCCGTACTTCTAATAATATGAAGTGTGACTGCACGGATGGTGCAATGGTTCAAGTAGTCACCTTGCCACTACATCGCGCCGAGTGTTGTGGGTTCGAATCAAATACGGGACAAAAATGTGTGTGATCTACAAATAGTTGTTCCGAGGCTGGGTGTTCTTTGTGTTCGTTGTTTGAACATTTGTAAAGAGTTGTCTTCTGAGCTGATTACATCTTTATAAAAGACAAACTGTTGCCCGCAACGTTGTTTGCGTGGAAATTTTGGTGAAATCTATCCCACGAAACCATACTTTTTCCGGGATAAAAAGTCTATGCGCTATTCAGACTTAGATCTTGTTAGATCTTGCTTCTTACCAAATTTCATGATTCTATGTCAATGGGAAGTACCCTATTGGTTTTGATTTACCTCCGAAATGTTCAAATTTGGTCAAATCTAAGGCTTAAGTGAGCATATCTTTTGATTGCGTTGACTTAAAAGCTTGATTTTTTTACAACTTCAATTGACCGCAGACTTATATATTTGGTATTAATTTCAACTTGATGCGTCTACGGGTTCCCGAAAAAAAGGGCCTTGACTAGAGTTGGGCGACGGGAAAAAATTGGGAAGGAAATAAATGAGAATAAATGGAAATATTTCTAAACTTTCTTTTTTTCCCATTTCTTACTGGTAATTTATTCAAATGGGTGGGAATTTATTAGAAATATCGAGAAAAATGTAAAAATATCATTATTAGGGCAAGTAAGACAGATTTTTTTTCTATTTTTTTTTAAATATTAAAATATATGTTGGAATTGTTATGTAGATCTAAGATAATGACGAACAATGAAGAACAGTTAACGAACAATTAAAATACCACAAAAAAGATGTGAACGACTTTTCCCCGCCAACTTGAGGATATTTTTTTATTTTATTAAAATAAAAAACTAAGATCAAACAAAGAAAAATTTTGATCGAACAATGAAGAACAGTTGAAAGAGCAAAAAAAATTGAAAAAAACGACTTCTCCCCGCCAACTTCAGTTTTTTTAAGTTGTGTTTGTTGTTGTTGTAAGATTTTTTTTTGATAAACTTGATACTATAACTCTGCAAATATTGGTACTAGCGTAAAAATGAAAATGACCAAACTTGTGGGAAATTAAATTTCCAACAACTTTGAACACTACCGTTTTTGGCCTAAAGTTGCAAATTGACGAGTTATTTCAGAAAAACGAAAAGTTTTTACTTCAAATCAAGATGGCGGCGAATCCAATGGCGGGCTTGCCCCTAAAATCGAAATGTAGACTTCCAACCACGTTCCCCAACTTTAAAAAAAAAAATCGCGTCCCATAATTTTTTCTATTTAAGGCTATTTTTATGTCTATCCCGACTGGACTACTAGATAAACGAGCATTTTGTAAAATAAAATCTTGTATACACATACCACGTTTCATCGCAATCGGTTCAGTGGTTTTTGCGTGAAAGAGTAGCAAACATCCATCCATCCATCCATCCATCCATCCAAACTTTCACATTTATAATATTAGTGGGATTAATTGTTATAAAAACCAATTGTAAATCTCGTCCAGTTGATTGGCAATATTATAATACGACAATGAACATGTCATTGATTTATAATATTTCCTTTGGCATTATTTGTTTTATTTAAACCTGTAAACTCAAACGCCTGGATGCGTTGGTGTATGTATATACTTAATTCTAATTGAAAAGACTTATTAAAATCATGTAAATATACATTTTTGTCGAACTTAATTTCTGTCCGGTACGAAATATTTTTGCCTGGAAGTAAATGGGAAGAAATGGAAGTTTATTGCCATACCGGTAATTTACCGGTATGGCGCCCAACTGTAGTCTTGACACACAGACTATCCTATAAGGGTTCCTTTTTTCCTTTTGAGGAACGGAACCCTAAAAACACGAAAAAAGACCCCAAAATGTATGTACAATTTTATAACCTATTTTCGGAAAAGGTAAAACACAGTTATCGCTGAATATGAATAAAAAATACTTCAACGAATAGAGCCTCCTCCTTTTTTTTAAGTCCAAGACCCAAGACCAAGACTGCTTACCAGGTTTGGCATAAGCCTGATAGGTTTATGCCAAACTACCTTTTGCTCTCGGCTTGAAGGTTTTAGGTGTCCCTCGGGAGCTATACTTTTATCTGGATAACAGGTACGGTATGTTCTTTTCTCGTGACAATGTGTATGCAAAATTTCATGATTGAATAATCAAGGCGTGAAAGCATAACAAACAAACTGTCATTCTCATTTACACAATTAGGCTCAACTCACACTGGCGCAGAGTCGAAGCGTCGCGTCATGTCCGGTTTTTCAACTACAACGCACGGCGACGCAGGTCGTCGCGAGGCAACGCTTGCATTAGCGCGCCGGATCACAGCGCTGGACCAGTGTAGAGACTTTTGAACATTGGTGAGCTTCGATAAGTTTGGAAATTTCCTAAATATTTGAAGACCTCACATCAAAAAGCAAGAAACTAATTTAAGAATACCTATTAGTTAGTTCGGTACTGTGCTGCTTCTGGTGTGGTCGGCATCTGACGCGTCACTGCGCGCAATTTTATATTTGCAAAACACAAATATTTACCTTAAAAATGGGAAAATAGAGATGAATATGCTACATGCGAAAAACATGACGCTTCAGCTCTGCGATAGTGTGAGTTTAGCCTAAGAATTAAAAAATAATGATCTTTAAAGGCAAACTTCATTCTTTTTAAAAGTAATATCTGTACGTGAAACGTTTAAAAAATTGATTTTATAAATGTTCCACGTAAATATTCTCCCATTGAGATAAAAAATAACAATATTTTGAAGCATAATGCACAAATATAAACAAAAGCAACCTTGATCTTTGCAATCTGTTGAGGTCATAAAACTATAGACTGCCATATTTTACATAATACGGACATGTAAATTGGGATGGCCTATGACCTTGTTATTTAAATTACACTGGCCTAGATATGTCACAAAAGCGACTTTTTTTTTTGTTTTTTTAAAGACAAACTCCCGCATTAGGAATAACTCCTGTGTTGACATTGCTATTGATTATTAATAAAGATATTTAAACTTTGGTGTGCACATAATAACTTTAAACAAGCAATTCTTGTATATACAAGATTACTGTACATCCAATTTGCAACCAAATAACCCCCTGTGACACTTAAGCAGATGTCCCCTAACCAATCGTTTTCTAGTAATTAAATGTTTATGTTTTTGACGCGTTATGAAACAACGATGAGAGTAAATTTTTCCCTCCGGACCATCTGACCACCATGAAGTTGCCACTGGTGGTGACTTGGGATTTCTATATCCCAACTTACTACCAGTGACCAAATAACACAGTACTACTCCCATATCACCACCAGTGGTGAAAATTGTCTCATTTTACCACTAGTGGTAAAATAAAACAACATCAGTAGCACTTTACCACCAGTGGCAGGCTAGGCCCACTCCGGTCAGTAGGTATGAAGCTACAGGTACCTAGCAGCTTCGATGAGTCGGGCGAAATTCAGTGGGCTGCCACGCATAGATAAGATGCCACGCTCCGGCCAGGTAACACGCTGCTTCGATACTCACTTACGCGCTACGTCGGTTCGTCCGCTCGTAGCTTACGAATTACGATAATTATCTTTCGGTCGATTACCTATTACACAATATAGTACAAAAATAACTTAACTAAAATGAAGGCATATTGCACGGTATTTGGCTGTTATAATAATAACAAGAATCCGAACCTCGCGTTTTTCACACTTCCAAAGGACATAGATAGGTAAAGAAAAGCACGCCTAGCTATAGGTAATTAGTAGGTATCTACCAAATGCTGACTTTTGTTGTCCTTAATTATGTTTCCCGTATTTACGTGGTTAAATTTTATTATTATTTACTAGCAACCCGCCCGGCTTCGCACGGGTGACAGAGACATCTTCAACAATTATTATAATATTTCAACCAATTTATACAAAACCTTAACAAATTATATACCTAAACCTTCCTCATGAATCGCTCAATCTATTGGTGAAAACCGCATGGAAATCCGTTTAGTAGTTTTTGAGTTTATCGCGAACAGACAGACAGACGCGGCGGAGGACTTTGTTTTATAATATGTAGTGATAATCAGTAAAGGTAGATACTTGCAAGTTCTGTTTCCAAGGTCAAGTTTAGCTTGGATAAGTATATTTATTTATTAGGACCACAACAACTTATAAAATAAATTTGAAGTGTCCGTTTGTAATGTCATAATGACAGTTTTTTTATTAAATGCATCTGAATGTTTACAAGGTACTTGTACAAAAAAAAACACATTTTTATCTGTCTGTCTGTTTGTTCCGGCTAATCTCCGGAACAGGTGGACCGATTTCCACGGGACTTTCACTGACAGATAGCTGGTGTTATAAGGAATAACTTAGTCAAGTTTAGCTTTGATAAGTATATTTATTTATTAGGACCACAACAACTGATACACATATTCTGTAAAAATAAATAAATTTGAAGTGTCCGTTTGTAATGTCATAATGACAGTTTTTTTACCAAATGAATCTTATATTTACACGGTACTTTTACCAAAAATAATGTTTTTCACATTTTTGTCTGTCTGTCTGTTTGTTCTGGCTAATCTCCGGAACGGGTTGACCGATTCCCACGGGACTTTCACTGGCATATAGCTGGTGTTATAAGGAGTAACTTAGGCTACATTTATTTTGGAAAAAAAACAGAATTAGGATTCCGCGCAAAATATCTAAATATGTACACGAAGCCGCGCGGGAACTGCTGGTCAACCATAAAATAAAAATAATCCACAATATTTTTAAATCAGACAAAGCTTTACAATTTTCATATTTTCAACAACAGGGTTTTTTTACTTAAATGGTCGAAGTTTGCAAAAACATTTTCTTTCACAAACAGATTATTTACCTAAAGATACAGTATAAACTTCTACGAGTTTTGTCGTGCGTCAGTGCCGTCAGTAGCGTGAAACAAAATTACGAAATAATAAGTACACGCGTAAAAAAATAGAAAAAAAAACAAATTACAGGTAAAACCAAAACATCAGAAAATCAAAGTATTATTTATTATAAAAAAAATGTCTAAGCGCGCACGCGGTGGCCACATTGACATTGCGTCACTGTGACGCACTCAATGGATGTTTGTTGCTCTTTCACGCAAAAAATACTGAACCGATTCCGATGAAACTTGGTATGTAGATAGCTAGAGACCTGGATTAGCACATAAGCATCGGGGCTTACGGGGTAGAAGTCGCAGGGCGCAGCCTGCAGTATGACACAAACAACATGTTTCAATTTGCTTTTATGTTTGTATTCGTTAGTGAGTTCTTCATGGCGTTCGGTAATTGTTTAAATATTGGTAGTTTGGCTGCGTTATGATTTTTTTTGCAATTAATACAAGACCAGGGTCATGCGATCATTTTGAGAGTTTAGTTTTAGTTAGGCAGGTGTCTGTCGTTTGCAAACTGATTCATTTTCACGTATTCACGAAGGTGAGGTAATTTTAGGGTCCTAGTACAGAGCCTTGAGCCGTACCTTCCGCCACTGTGACATTTTCACTAAGCGCGTCACCAACTTTGACCATAAATTTTCTATTCTTAAGATAGTCTTCACACCACGCTAGTAGGTTGCCTTCCATACCACTGTCAAAAAGACACTCTGATGAGCCTTTCATGTTGGAGCATATCAAATGCCTTAATGTAGTCAATTTTTATCGATGATTGTATATACTGTCTGTAAAAGCTGTGTGACAGATGTTGTGTAGTGCTTTTACGAGGCTGGAAGCTATATTGTTTTTGAGGCAGTACTTTTATTGCAAACTAGCAGCGCCTCGCGGTTTCACCCGCGCAAGTCCTGATCCTGTGGGAATATCGGGATAAAAAGTAGCCTATGCGTTAATCCAGGTCTCCAGCTATCTACATACCAATTTTCATCGCAATCGGTTCAGTGGTTTTTGCGTGAAAGAGTAACAAACATCCATCCATCCATCCCTCCATCTATCCATCCAAACTTTCACATTTATAATATTAGTGGAATGTATCTTTCAGCAATTTTATCAATGGTTGGTAGTTATTAGTCTATAATTGTCATGTTCAGTTTTGCTGCCTTTTTATGAATGGGCCATTAATGGGAATTATAATTCCCATTTTAACAAGGAAGGATACTTGGCATGTTCTATACAATGGTTAATTAAATTACAAACTGCCAATATTATCGTTTTTGATTTATGTTTAAATGTAAATAGTTCTAATGCCGTTTACTACGAGAGCTTTATTGTTTTTTAATTTCATTAAAATTATTTTCATTGAGTTTGGAACAGCTGGTTTAAAATGCATTATTACATTAGTGGTAGTTGTATAGTCTCATTTTTTTTGTTACCTCAGAACTTTCAACTAGGTGAACTGATTTTGATGATTCTTTTTTTTATTTGAAAGCTGGTGCTTCCCTCGTGGTCCCATTTCAATTTGGTCCAGTTCTGACAATGGCATCCATGAGAAAACCATATATAAGTATTTTATGGAATAGTTTTTTTTTGTTGAAGTCGGTTTTTTTTTAAATAATTATTAGGAGAGGTAACGAGCATTTTGGAATTATTCCTTTTAGGTTATTAACAAATGTTTGTACAAAGTTATTAGCAAAAAGTTTAGATGTGTTATGAAAGTTTTTAAATGTTGTATATTGCTATATTATGGATGGAATGTTTGATTCGTCCTGCAATTCGGTTTAATATTATATAATTTATGAAACACCTACAACTTGTCAGCCATGCAATGACGTACAATAACTTACCAGAAGTTAGCAAATCTCGGAACAAACTTGAATAATAAAAAATAACCTAAACTTTATGAAAATTTTATTGAAATTTTTGGCTGAGCAATGCTTCAGAAATACTTTTTGGTTATTTTATATTAAACTAGCAACCCGCCCCGGCTTCGCACGGGTAGCAGAGACATCTTCAACAATCACCAACATATTTCAATCAATTTACACAAAATTTTAACAAATTATACACCCCATGAATCACTCTGTCCATTAGTCCGCATGAAAATCTGTTCAGTAGTTTTTCAGTTTATCGCGAACAGACAGACAGACGCGGCGGGGGACTTTGTTTTATAATATGTAGTGATTAGGAGAACACAACAAAAATGAACTTTAAAACTTAGCATTAATTACTTAAATTACCTACTTCATTATTTTTAATTGTAGTTTTTTGTTTGAATATAAATTTGAATTTTTATTGCATTTTATTTACCCAATTCCTAACTTCTGGTAGGTTATTGTATTTCGTCGGATAGCTCAGAAGTTGTACATATTTCAGAAATGTTCTGCCGATGAAGTACTTAAAAGTTTTGTACCTCTGATTTAAAAAGTATCGCAGATTATTTTTATTTTATGGTTGATTATTGTGTCCTGAAGTGTTAACAAGCAGATATTAACTATAGAAAGTAATTCCATACATTAGTATTTTTTTTTACCGTACATTACCCCAGCCCGATTGTAAAGCGTTGGGTAGAACATCCACGTCTTGTGCCGCGGTTAAGTCGTGTGTACTAATATGATAAGTCATTTGCAGTTATTATTTAAGTTACACTGTAGGTTAACATTCAAATGACTGTTTATGTGTGCGAAACTAATATCAGATGGGTAGCAAGAAGAATGACACATCAAAGAATAATGAGACGTCGTTTGCAGTAATTTGTGGTTAACTCCTAGCAATCTGATCTATTGTCCCTTAAGTACATCTAGGTTCATTGTAATTTTCACGTTTGACGCACCTTTGATGGGAAATGCATCAGTGTGTCTTTCAATGGAGGTAGAAGTTATAACTTGTCCATTAACATTCCTGTTTGTTGTATATGTAATTACTGATAGCTGACCCGCGCAACTTAGTCCGCGTTTATATATATATAACTAGCAACCCGCCCCGGCTTCGCACGGATACAAATTATACACCTAAACCTTTCTCATGAACCATTCTGTCTATGAATGAAAACCGCATGAAAATCCGTTCAGTAGTTTTTCAGTTTATCGCGAACAGACAGACAGACAGACGCGGTGGGGGACTTTGTTTTATAATGTGTAGTGATTATAAATAAATAAAATAACAATCTGTAAGAACAAAAACTAACAATAAAACAAAATTAATTAACAGTCGTACTTAGTGTGTAAATTCGCGATACAAAGGACATTTAAAGGCCAAGTGCATTTGGTCAACGATCGGCATTATTTGAAAAAAGAAACGTTTTTTGTTAGTTGTACCGTGTAGGTGCATTTTTTTTCTTTTTTTTTACCTTTGGAAACCCCCACGGGTCGTCACCCCACCTGGGCTAAGCGGTAGGGTGGTATGTCGGACTCGAACCGACTAAAACCACACGGTGTTCCATCCCAGTCCATATTACCAGGGCCTCAGGTGGACCCTTACAAGAAAATCCATGTGAATCCTGGCAAACTTGGCCGCCTGTTAAACAACAGGCGACCCCACTATGAAAGTAAGGTGCATAGGTAACTAAGGTCATAGGTAGGTTAGACTATTAATTTAGCATATCAAAAAGGTAGATTTTTCTAAAAATATTTGGATTTGGAATCAAAATGAGTTTTAATATGTTCAATGCAATTGATTTGAGGCACCTATTCCGCAGTTAGGCATCAGTATAAAGTAAGAAGTCGAGAGCTGACACCGAAAAAGTTTTTTTTATTATGGAAAGGAAAGAAATGAAACGCGAAGCTATTGTAAACGAAGTTTCCTGTTGTCTTGTTTGTCAACAGATCCATTTAAATCATAAACGTTGAATCTCAAGTTGATCTTAAATTTAAGCCCTGATTGGTTTAATTGGGTACATTAATATGTTCGTTTACACAATTATGACTGCTAAGCCAGAGGTCGTGAGTTTGATTCCCACCCAGATCTTGTGACTCTTGAATTGCAGGTGCCCATGGGCGGCGGTAGTCATTTACCATCAGGTGACCCGTCTGCTCATTTGCCCCCTACCATAAAAAAAATAGGAGAAATAATTGTGTGATGAGCATGATCATTTCTTCTCTGTCTGGGTTTAATTTATTGAGTTTAGTAGCTCTGCCTAGTTTGAAACTAGGTAAAATATAGGTAAAAAACGGTGTCTCAAGTTATTATTATTATTTCAGCGGGTTATATCGAAGTGTGCAAACGTGATCCAAGCACTCTCGACAGTTGCATACTTAAATCTATAGAAGCCCTCAAGCCCCAAATCGTCACCGGCATTCCAGAGATTGACGTTCCACCAATTGACCCTTTCTTCATTCCAGAGGTGAGTTTCCACATCTCTCATAAAGTTTAGTCTAGTAAGCTAAAGTCTAATCTATTGCTTTCGTTATTTCAGATCAAATTACTGACTTCAGACAATGTAAACGTGCGTGCTTCGGGACACAACGTGAAGGTAACTGGCGCTGGAGATTTTAAAATTAAGAGTTTATCGTAAGTTTATCTACTATTTACTTTAACTTGGTTATAGAAGATATCACGGAAATTGCCTCACAAGGTTTCTGAAAGACTGATCCAAATATTGTTCAACTAACTAACTTTTCTTCGTGGGAGAGCCATGTTTCGGCACGTATGGGCCGTCTCGACCGGAGTGATACCACGCCCTCATAGAAACCCGGCAGTGAAGCAATGTTTACATTGTGTTTCGTCGAGTGAGTGAGGTTACCGGAGGGCGGAGGCCCTTACCCTTGCTAGTAACTAACTAAACGAGCTAACGTTGCTAGTATTCTTTTGTCTAAAAAAAAAAGCCCTGAGAGCCCTGGTACTTATAACAAGCTTTATCTTACTTTGGGCTAGTACCCACAAACTGAAGCTGGTACCGGTGATGTTCAAAAAACTCATGGCCGTTGTTATGAAGTGTTTTTACCAGTATGTATCTTTTGTGGCAATAAACAATTTATTTATTTCACAGCAGGGTCAAGTCGAAAACGATGGTTAACTAAAGAGTTAGTCATTGTTTTCGATAGAAACGAGCAGTCAATGATTGCGTGTTATGGTCACTGCTTCGCTCCTAAGTGTCGGCGTCATGTTACATACCTTCTTCAATAAATATTTAATCCAATACAACAATACTTATTACTATAATATTGAACCCTACATTACTTTTAATGTATGTTTTAATGTAATGTAGTTTCGATTTAACATTTATTTAATACACATGCAACTATTATCAATTACCTATAGTTTACAACCTAATGCAATAGTGTAGTCATACATAAAATTTTAAAGACAAAAAAAACAAGGAAACCTAATCTATATAAAGTTATAACAGTTGGACAAACTGTACTCATTTTTTGGTTTATAGTAGTCGCCTATTTTATTAGCATTTTAATTTCTTTTGTGTTAATTCGAGACCTTTTATTTTATCGAATTAACTTCTCTAGTACACTCTTAAAGAGGCCCTCTATCGATAACTATAAGTATATGAGCATTTCCTCGTTTTAATTTTCAGAGTGGATTTAGACTCGCTGACATTCAAGGTCCGCGTCCGGTTTCCGAAACTTCACTTCGAAGGTGACTACAAACTAGACGGGCAAATACTTATTGTGCCGCTGAAGGGAGAAGGAAAACTCATTGCTGATGCCGGTAAGAAAAACACATAAAGTAAAGTAATTTGACGCAGTTTTTGGTATATGTATTTATTCAAATTGAAGTCCACCTTCTTCTAGAACACTGACGCTAAAATGGCGAAAACAGTCAACTTACTACAGTTCGGCAGGGAGAATCCACCTCCAGGATAGATTCCAGTATTCTTATCGCAGATAATATATATTACTTAATTCAAGGGTATTTATTTTCATTTTAGTGAAATGCGACGCAGAACTGCTGATCCACGCGCAGGTTTTCCAGCAGGACGGCGTGGACTACTTAAAGTTTAAAAAGATCGATGTTGATATCAACGTGAAAGACTACCGCATCAAGCTTGACGGGCTCTTCAACGGTGACAAGTCCCTTGGTTTGTGCCTTTGTACTTAAAATAACCTTCCTGTCTCACTTTCAAAACAATCTGTATTGAAAGTGAGAAAGTAAGGTCTTATATGTATAATTCATTTTAAGATGGCGAGTGTTCCGAAGAGCTCTTCCAATTGATCCCACCCTCTCCTTTTCTATCCAGAACAACACGTAGCGGGCTGAGGTGTCATCCTCTTACAGTGCAAAAAATCCCAACTAGGACCAAACGGTTCAGCACCTCCTTTCTTTGCCGCACTATTAAAATGTGGAATGCATTACCAGCACACGTGTTCCCTTCGTCATATAATCCCGGGTCCTTTAAGCGGGGCGTGAAAAAGGATCTCTCGAGGCCGTCAAGCTGAGGGCGACCATTATTGTATCATCCGTATCTATAATGGTGGTCCTCAGTCTTTGGACCTCACTCTAGCTTGCCATCAGGCGGTTTGAGGTCATTCTGACGTGCAACCATAAAAAAAATATTTTTTACCAAAGTTTTATATTCTTTTAAGTAATGAACTAAATCTTATACCTATACAGTTTCTTTTACCCATTCAACATTTAAGTTTTGTGTAAAGTACGAACTCCTCGGCCCAAATTCAGCAGTACCGAGAAGAACTTTGTTAGACTTTGGTAGTTCTTCCTGCATATAATTTTACTTAACTTACTTTAAAAAAAAACATTCCTTTACTTCACCATCACCAAAGTGTTAATTTCTGTCGATAAGTAGGGTCATAGATAGAGTTCTTTTGAGGCAGAGAGGAGTGGGGCAGGTTTAGCTTCTGGAAGTGCGAGGATTACTAGGCAAGAGTAAATTATCCGTACATTCTTCTGTTTGCAGGTGAAGCAGCCAATGCAGCAATAAACCAAAATCGAGGTGACTTTTTAAAGACAGCGAAACCATATGTGGAGAAAACTGTATCTAAGATGCTTTTAGATGTCGCTAACAAAGTTGTAGATGGACTCACGCTAGACCAGCTGCTGCCCAAACCCTAGATATAAAATCGTAGTTGGTATAAAACTCGGTTTTTAGTATGAAGCTCACTGTGATTTTTACTCATTAGAATAGTCGCGAATAGTGCGACAAAACTCATTGATTACGAAAAGAAAAATAATTAATATGTGTAATAATTAATATGTGTAATAATTAATATGTGTAATAAGAGTTCTAAAACAGTTTTCTAGGTTTGGTAGTGTAATGTAGAATGCCAAAGGCTAAGTATGTAAAAAAAATATAATTAAATTTGATTATCATTTAATGTTTTTTTGCGTTTGATTAAGAAATATATTCTACCTAATAACACTTTTGTTTACTTCTCCCTGTTCGATATTATTTACGATTAGCATGAGCCAATTAATGATATCGTATTATATAAATTAAAAATTATAGTGTTTATATAATATGCTTTGTTAATTTTCTTGTCTTAAAAATATAAAATGCAGTGTGGTAAAAACTCTTTATTATATGGCAATTTTTTACGGAAATTGAGATTAGTTTGAAACAGTTTTATACATATTGTATAAAATATACTCAGTTGGTTACAAAGTAGGACAAGCGCAAGCAGTGGCAGACGTGGCAGTAGATAATCGACAGCTGTTATTTTGTTTTGCTTGCTGTGAATTTGAATTTGTGAATAATTTAAATAAAATTACACTTTAAAACTTTGTTTTTAACGATGAGTTCACATATAAATTTTTACATTTTTAACTTCGAAAATGACAACATTTCACAGAAACTTTCACCCCATTTTTTTTGTGCCTGTGGAAACCCCCTCGGGCCGTCACTCCACCGGGGTTTTCGGTGGGGCGGTGTGTCGGAATCGAACCGACTAAAACCACACGGTGTGCCGTACTGCGCCATAAGTAGGAGGGATCCGGGAACAGCTTTTATTACGACATCCGGATATTTTAACCCCGGATTTTTAACTTTTGTTTCTAACCATGAGCTCATAAATCAGTTTTTTATATATTTCTAACTTCAAAAATGACGAAGTTTCATACAAACTTCCATGCCTTGTTTTGGTCCCGTATGAATTTCCAAAAATCCCTTCTTAGTGCTCACTTACGTCATTTAAGGAAACTTTGTGCAAAATTTCATGTTTCTAGACCCAGCGGTTTCGGTTGTGCGTTGATCGATCAGTCAGTCAGGCAGTCAGTTTCTTGTTTTATATATTATTTTATATAAAATATGTATGTAGATTACGGATCAGATATAACATAGATCCCATAATACTTACCGGTGGTTTCATGAACTGACCTATTTTCATATTTTTAAAAGAGGTTTGCTTTGCATGTTAATATTTACATGCTTATTATATTTTATAAATAACTAGCGACTCGCACCGGCATCGCACGAGTGCCTCTTGGTTAAAAAAACCAGACAAGTGCGAGTCTGACTCGCGCACCGAGAGTTCCGTAAGCAAAACTAACTTGTATCTTGAAGACTGCCCGTCTTTTTCGATAGACCGATGAATTATCGAAGACGAAAATAGAAGGAACGATCCAACCGCAAAATGTAAGTTTGTAATTACAAAAACAATTGTTTTATGTGATATAACAACAAATTAACCTTGCTTCTTACCAAATTTCATAACTCTAGGTCAATGGGAAGTATCCTGTAGGTTTTGATTTACCTGCAAAATGTTAAAATGCTTAATTGCCGTATCTTTAGATTGCGTTGACTTAGAAGTTTGATTTTTTATAGCTTCAAGAAACCGCTAATATATGTATTTGGTGTTAATTTCAACTTGATGAGGAACTGAGGAAAAGAGTCTTGACAGACACACAGACTGACAGATATAACAACAAATTAACTACTTTCGGATTTTTTCCCTTACTTGTGCTGTCAGACCTTGCTTCTTACCAAATTTCATGATTCCAGGTCAATGGGAAGAACTCTATAGGTTTTGATTTACCTGCGAAATGTTCAAATTTGGTCAAATATAAGACTTAAGTGGCCATATCTTTGATTGTGTTGACTTAGAAGCTTGATTTTTTTACAGCTTCAAGGAACTGCAGACTTAATTATATTATATGGTATATGGTATTAATTTAAAATTAATTTAATAAACTCGATGCGTCCACGGGTTCCTAAGGAAAAGGGTTTTGACAGGCAGACAGACAGACGGACAACAAAGTGATCCAAAAAGAGTTCCTTTTTTCCTGTCGAGGAAAAGAACCCTAAAAATGAATATTATCTATAATTATGTCTTATTGCAAGTTGTTACTACAGCTTATTAAACCTGAAAGAACTTGAACTTGGTGTATTGATCTATAGGTAAGTCTATAACTTTTAAGAATGAAAAAAAAATTAGGCTCTTATATTTACAATCTGAAACATAAACAACCAAAATGTATAATATTCAATCGGTGACGAAAAACTGCAACATGAGAGAGAATTTATTTTGTAACTAAACCTGGTACTATTATGTATTCTGTGACTAAACTTAAAATGTCTACAGTAATTGTGTTAACGAAATAAAGTTAAAAGTATAGTATTAAAATAATATAATTTTACAAAAAATACCCTAAAGATTATTATTTATTTTAGCATGACTGGAGTCTGCACCTGTTGCAACATCTTTACTGGTTGCTCCAGAGCTCAAACTTGTTTCAGTAGATCCGTTGTTATTGGGACTAGTATCATCGTCACTTGTAGTGACAGCACTAGATCCTGCGGCGGAAGCGCTATCATAGTCTGTAGCTGTGCCAGTGAAGTTTGCACCTGCTGCACCATCTTTAATGAATGCTCCAGAGCTCGAACCTGCTTCAGTAGCACCGCCATTACTTGAACCAGTGTCATCACCACTCATATTTGCAGCACTAGATCCAGTGGCGGTAGCGCCATCAGAGCCTATAGCTGCGCCAGTGAAATTTGCACCTGCTGCATCACCTTCACTGGTTGCTAAAGAGCTCGAACCTGTTTCAGTAGGTTTGTCATTATTGGGACCAGTATCATCGTCACTTGTAGTGACAGCACTAGATCCTGCAGCGGCAGCGCCATCAGAGCCTATAGCTTCAACAGTTGAGTTTGCACCTGTTACACCATCTTCACTTGTTGTTCGAGAGCTCGAAACTCCTTCAGTAGTACCACCATTACTTAGACCAGTGTCATTACTACTCGTATTTGGAGCACTAGAACCTGCATTGGCAGTACCATCAAAGCCTTTAGCTACACCGCTGGAGTCTTCACCTACTGCGCTATTTTTACTGGTTACTCCAGAGCTCGAACCTGCTTCAGTAGCACCGCCATTACTTGAACCAGTATCATCACTTGTAGTGACAGTACTAGAACCTGTGGCGGCAGCACCATCAGAGCCTGTAGCTACACTACTGGGGTCTGCACCTGCTGCGCCATTTTTACTGGTTACTCCAGGGCTCAAAACTGCTTTAGTAGCACCACCATTACTTGAACCAGTGTCATCGCCACTCGTATTTCCAACACTAAATCTAGTGACGGTAGTGCCATCGGAGCCTATAGCTACACCGATGGAGTCTGCACCTGCTGCACCATTTTTACTGGTTACTCCAGAGCTCGAACCTGCTTCAGTAGCAACGCCATTACTTGAACCAGTATCATCACTTGTAGTGAAAGTACTAGAACCTGTGGCGGCAGCACCATCAGAGCCTGTAGCTACACCACTGGGGTCAGCACCTGCTGCGCCATTTTTACTGGTTACTCCAGGGCTCGAAACTGCTTTAGTGGCACCACCATTACTTGGACCAGTGTCATCGCCACTCGTATTTCCACCACTAAATCCAGTGACGGTAGTGCCATCAGAGCCTATAGTTGCGCCAGTGGAGTCTGCCCCTGTTGCACTATTTTCACTCGTTACTTCATAGCTCGAACCTGCTTTAGTATCGCTGTCATAACTAGGACCAGTATTATTATCACTTGTAGTGACAGTAGTAGATCCTGCGGTGGCAGGGCCATCGGAGCCTATAGCTACACCGCTGGAGTCTGCACCTACTGCGCTATTTTTACTGGTTATTCCAGAGCTCGAACCTGCTTCAGTAGCACCGCCATTATTTGAACCAGTATCATCATCACTTGTAGTGACAGCACTAAATCCTATGGTGGTAGCGCCATCGGAGCCTGTAGCTGCGCCAGTGGAATTTGCACCTGCTGCACCATCTTCACTCGTTGCTTCATAGCTCGAACCTGCTGCAGTACCATCGTCATAACTAGGACCAGTATCATCATCACTTGTAGTGACAGCACTAGATCCTGCAGCGGCAGCGCCATCAGAGCCTGTAGCTACACCGCTGGAGGCTGCACCTGCTGCGCCATTTTTACTGGTTACTCCAGAGCTCGAAAATGCTTCAGTAGCTCCGCCATTGCTAGGACCAGTATCATCATCACCTGTAGTTGTAGCACTAGATTCTGTGGCGGCAGCACTATTAAAGCCCGTAGCTGCACTATTGGAGTCTGCACCTGCTGGGCTATCTTTATTGGTCACTGTAGAGCTTAAACCCGCTCCAGCTGCAAAACCATTACTTGTACTAATGTTTTCATTCCTTGTAGTAACAGCGCCTTTAGAGCTTGTAGCTGCACCCTTATCACCATCATTAGTAGTTGCATTGTTACATCCTGCTGCAGGGCCATTATGTTTTGATGCATCTGCACTGCTAAAGTCCGTGGTCACAGCGTTTTTATTGCTAGAATTTGAACTATTACTATTATTACTTTTATTTTTTTTGAGTTCTATGATCACATTAACTTTCGTTTTGTCATTTACATTCGGCTTGTAATTATAATCAGTACATTCATTTGAATGCTTTCTAGTATCAATAATTACGTTTGCCCTTGCCGGTTTAGTAGCTGTTGGTATAGATATTCTGACTTCATTTGTTTGAAGTCTTCCATGGCCTAGATTTCGTCGTTTATTATTATTATAGCATAAGGAGCATGATATTGGATAGGCATATTTTGGAATCCTTTCCACATAACTGATCGGCAGTCCTAATTGTATAAGTGAAGGTGGATGACAGACTGGTGCTGTCTGGTGAACATCCCACTAAAACAAAAAAAAGTTTATGTACTTAAGCATATATAATAAATTAACTACTACTAACGTTTGCCTAAAATAAATCTTTATTTTTTTATCATATTCATAATTGATTCCACAACATCCTAATTATTTAAAGAAGACCGCCAGATTTCGGCCTAAGCGCGGACAGCAATTTCGTAAAAAAATAGTAATAATTCTCTTTTCATCTGGAAGAAATAAATATCTCTGAGAATCCGGTTGTGGCCAGTATATTAAAAAAGCATTCATAAATATTTATATTGCCTTAAAACATACAATTCATTCTATCTGCAATGCAATTGGCTCGTATGTATTGCATATTAAAAGAATTGTGGAAAGCGTAAGCCAATACTGTCCATTAATTAATAAAAATCTCGTTTACAAAATATTTTTAAATCCATAATAAGATGTAAACATGGTTTTGTGTACTTTGTAAGTATTTTTTTTGAAATAAATAAAAAAATATATTGTTATATATAAATTGCTAAAACATATTTTAAAGTGTGTTGGGTAATTTTCTTATCACATAATGGCAGCACTTGACTAATCTGTTCTTTTATGTCATGACACAATTATTAGCTTTTCGCTTTCGCGCTCATTAATCGACAATCGAGTTTTCTTGGATTCTCACGACAACCATGGCTTTCTTTTGGACCCTGGAACCCCTTTTAACGTTGACTTTTTTTTTCCGTGTGGAAGCTCCCTCGGGCCGTTACCCCACCGGGGTTTCGGTGAGGCGGTGTGTCGGAATCGAACCGACTAAAACCACACGGTATGCCGTATTGCGCCTAAAATAAGAGGGATCCGGGAACAGCTACTATTAAGACATCCGGACCCCCCCCAACGCATGCCCGCATAGTGCGGGCACCACCTTCGGGTAACACCTTTTAATTAGGCAACGTCCGGGCATACGCGGACGCCGCCTCCTTCTGCGAGATGACATCCTCGCAGAAGGATGCGACCGCGGTAAAACTTCTCTCGCTACCGGCCATGGAGCGTATAACGACCGGTAGCGAGAGATCACCTCCGATTACTGCAGTGAGGACCCGACGCTGCATTGCCCACGCGGAGCAAACTGCCAGCGTGTGCTGCGCCGAGTCCTTACTGCAGTCGCAGTGGTGACAGGCGGGACTCAATTCCCTTCCTAGCGACCGAGTGCAGGTACTTCCCGAAGCAGCAGTGCCCGGAAAGAACCTGCGTCAGTCAGAAGGAAAGGGTCCCGTGCTGCCGCCCTGCCCCCTCGATGATGACTGTATCGTCGGCGTAACGGGGGGTAATTCACCACGAAGGGCCCAGTCGTACCCCATGTTCCACAGGAGTGGTCCAAGAACAGACCCCTGTGGAACACCGCACGACATGGGCCGACGTCTAAGATTTCCTTCCCGGTCCTCGTACATGACGGTACGCCCCTCTAAGTAATTCACCACCAGCCGCCTCAAGTACTGTGGAACCCCATGGCAGTGGAGCGCCTCCCTGATGCTTGTAACGTTAACCCTAGCATGTCTTTTGAAGATGAACCCGATACCCATAATGACTTGTGCCTGAACCCGATTTCGTCTCATGAATAAAATATACACTGCAATGTTAATCCTATTGATCAGATCAATAAAGTGTAGGCATGAAAAATAAATCAAGACTACTCGTTACTGCGTACTAAAGAAACAAGGTTGGATAGAAAAATCGACTTCAAAACAATAATCAATAAAAAGCAAAAAACAATAGGTAGTCATGGGAATGCCGACAGAAGTGAAAACTTAAACGAAACGACGAACTTAAAACGTCACATTAGCAGGTTGGTGACATTAATTAATATGGAGTTGACAGAACTCAACTTGACACTCAACATTGTCTCCCTTTTGTAGTTGATCAAGCCAAGCAAACACGTATTTCCATTCAAACTTTGCCACCCCTTTTCAACCTCTTGGGAGTTTCATTTTCAAAAATCCTTTCTTATCGGATGCCTAAGTCTTATAAGGAATACATACGTCCTCTAAATTTTACGTCTCTACGATCTACGGTTGAGGCTGTGCGTTGATCCGTCAGTCAGTCAGTCAAGACAAAGGATTTTATATACAGGGTGTAAGTGACACCATACCGAATCGTGAAATAGTGTATTCAGACTATCCTTCTGAGTGGAAAATCATTGGAAATTTCTGCCGGAAAAACATTGCATTAATTTTAACGGAAAAACATAATGAGTAAACAGAACATTTTTACCAAAAAAAAAAATCATTGAATACTCCATACGCCCAAAACTGCAATGTAATCAGTTAAACAACATTTATGCAATCAGCTGCTTCGACGGCGCTAATTGACATTCACCGTACCGCATAGTACGCGTGTTGCGTTACATTGCTCGTCTCGTAGCTCGAAATCAAATTATTGACTGTTAATCCTAAATCTCACATTTTTATGATGAACTGACTTTTGCATTGTGATAAGTATCCAAAGACAGACGTTTTTGTAAGTTTTCGCGATACTTACACGCTGTAGGTATATAGATGGGGATAATGATGAAAGCTGAAAAATAAATAGATATTCACTAAAAAAATCCTGTTTTATTTAATTTTTATCTTTTTTATAATTAAGTGGTCTGGCATTGACAGTGACATTATATATATTTTTGGTTTTTACATGGCTTCAGCCACTAAAAAATAATATTGTTATCTCAATATTTAAATGTCCGCACCTAGACCGAAATCCCATACAAAGTTGTCGGTGTCCTTAGATAAGTTTGAAATAAGAGTAAAATAGCTAATAGCGATATAGTTCGGTAATAGGAACAAAATAGCGAACATTGCTCTTGTTACCGCCATATTTTAATATGAAATTTTAGCGAAATTTAAGCTGACACTCATTAATTAAGTACATATATAAAAATCCAATATACTGCTTTAAGTGTATATATTCTATTTAAAAAAATGCGCTTTCAATACGTAAGGTATTAGAATACTATGGAATGTGCATTGTTTACGGTAACCGTCAACAATCTGTTCCATAACTGTTTACGTCTTGATGTACGCATGTGAGTGAGTGATAAATATTTGCGATTTAAATATATACATATAAAACAGCAACTTGTCTATGACACAAAATCTTTAAATGTATAATTATAAGAACATGACAGTAATAGGTGCAGATTATCGCAGAGTTGTGAAGAAAAGGGGATTAGGTGTGGCGAAATTGGAAGGCCTCACCCAAACACTTATGCCTGGATTCCCGAAGGGTTAGTCGGGGCGTAATAAGCACTAGTGTTTTAGCTTATTATAATTTGGTCTATTCACGTAATAGGTGGCTATTACCGCCACGAGTACTTTGGGAAAATTGGGAGTGTATTGAAAGAGAAGGTAGGCAAGAAGGGACGGAAAAGGGGAAAAGAATATTGTTCATACGGATGGATTAGGGAGTTTAAGCAATAGCTTGAAAATACATAAAAAACATTTTTTTTATGGTATAGGGGGCAAACGAGCAGACGGGTCACCTGATGGTAAATGACTACCGCCGGCCATGGGCACCTGCAACTCAAGAGTCCGAAGTGCGTTGCCACCTTTTAGAGATGGGAGTAGGGAAAGGGTAGAAGAGGAGGAGAGTTGGGGGGGAAGGGTTAGGGCCTCCGGTAACCTCACTCACTCGGCGAAATGCAATGCAAGCATTGCTTCACTGCCAATTTTCTGTGAGGCCGGGGTATCACTCCGATCGAGCCGGCCCATACGTGCCGAAGCACGGTTCTCTCACGAAACTAAGTTCCAAAACTTTTTAAATTAGATTTTATGGATTTTCTCAGTAACTGAGTCAATGATACCAAAATAAAAAAATATGTACGATTCAAAATCTTTACTCCACACATTCCACTTGCTGTTATGAGAAACGGAGATTATAATACCTGTAAATTAAAACGTTCGTTTTACGTTTCACAGGCTAACTGTCAGTAAGAAGAGTTAGCCTGTGACCACGGCCAGTGCAACGTGGTTGAAACGTCTGGCAATTCAGAGGTATGTAATACGTGTTTCGTGATCGTGTTAATTCCTTTATATATACATAATTATATCATGGAACGCGAATGTTTAAAAATTAGTAAAACATTCGTAGCATAAACAGATAGTTTTTTTTTTAAATTCTTTTAGTAACTGTATGCGAGAGTCATGCCCTTTCAGTGATTTAAGTAAGTGTTCCATTATCATATGACATCCCCGTATATGTATATAAAAAAAGATTCGGACGATCTGAAAAACTCCTCTTTTTTTAAGTCAGTTAAAATACAGTGAACTTACGATAATGAACGCAGCTAGCTAATTTTTGCCATACAACACAAAAAAAAATCGACGTATCGATAGATTGTGTATTGCTTTTGGTCCATCCCTGTGCCAAACGCGGTCACATTCACGAATGCAATATTTATTATCTAACACATATTTTTATACCTGTTTATTGCATATATTAATTGCAATACAAAACATTTTTTTTATATATATACATATTCTACGAAAATAAACACTGAAAGTAGTATTGAACTATCAGTAATTACCTGTAAAATATTTTTTTATTTGGATTGTTGCTGTATGTAACGCCATAATTTAACACACGAAACCATTGTTATTCTGTTTATTTATCCGTTAAAATATAGAAAGATTACATAAATTAAAACGGGCTACTATTTTGACAGGAGACTATTGGGCACAAAATTTTTTCAAACCGGTTTCACGGTTCGGTTTATTCTGTCTCTTTCTCACGCCTAGGTTGTTGTGTAAGGCTAAGTATCTCACTCGCACACATTGTTCGTCTATTACGCTAGTACACCAAGTTTATGACGTTTTCTGATTGGTTCGCTGTCTATTGCGCCATCGCAGCTTCACCAATAATAGCGAGGAAATAGACTCAATACTAGTTTGAATTAGTATGTGTGATGTAGTGTGGTAATAAACATGTCTGTGTACAAATCATAGCTCACCTGTAACACTCCTAAGTATAACATTAACACAAAGACTTGAAAGAAACCCATATTGTTTCAGTTCTAAGAGTTTTGAAATATCAGCCCTACTTTATATACACTCGAAGCCTCACTGATAGGAATGATTGACGTGTTTTTCATACAAATTGCAGGGTTTTTTTTGGTCCTGTATCTGGAGATGAGCACGTAGGGCTCGTTATATTGTACCGATAAACGCGGTCAGGTGTTAAAGTACCAGGAGTTTCAAGTTATCATCCGTTTACGTTATGAAGGTTAAAAGTTGCTGTTTTGAATTGCGAAAGGCAAGTGTGTTAAAACGTGGGTTTAAATACATTTAGTTTAGGAATAAACCTTACTTCCTCATCAAAAGGTTTTGCAAGACTCGACTGTAATAACTTTTCACGTAAGACACTAGAAATTTGCGACGTTGCCGTTTTTCAACGTCGTTTCATTTATTTAATTTGTTTTTGGAAGAAATTGCGAATTGGAAGATAACATATTGCAATAGTGGAGTGTTAATTTCTGTGGACAGCTGTGGGAACTCTTGTAATAAGACTTACTGTTGGGAGTAAAAGTCAACTAGAAATTATATGAAAGGGTCAATTCAATATTTAAAAATGGATTAATGGTTTAATGCAAAACCTTGTATTATATACTTCAATTATTTAATTCTAGAGTAGTCACGTTCAGTTTTATAAACAAAATACTTACACTTTTGTCACGTAAGTTCTGTTTACATAACAGATTTAGAAATACGAGTAAAGTTGTTGCATCGTCCAAAGGTATTTCATGAGCTGTGCAAAATCAAGTAGACGTATGTTATGGCATTAAATGAGGCTGAATGGTCACTGGTTGCTTGTTGAGAAACACAATACTTATAAGTTGTTAATTTGATATTCCGAAAACCGACGTCAACCGTGTAAAGTGCTGTAGCTGTAGAAAAATGGCTTAAATATTAAAAACTTGAGACACCTTATACACGGCCGTCTGATCTCAAACTAGACAGAGCCTGTACTGTGGTAACCTGATAAATATACTTACCTATCTTATTACTTTAAACGAGCAATTCTTGTATGTATATATTTATTTATGTATGTATTTATATTTCGGGTATCTCGGAAACTGCTCGAATGATTTTCATGAAATTTTATAGACAGATACAGTTTTGCATTTTAAGTTCATTGTATTTCCTGTAAAAACGCAATTTTACAAAAAAAACCTGTGTGGTGTCGTGGGACACCGGATAGGAACGAAATTCCATATTATAAAAATATTAATTTCAAGTTCTATTCGAGGTATAAAGAAAATAATTATTCGGGTATACATTTTTCATTATGATTTTTTTATCGATAAAAATAAAAAGAACTACAGAATTATCTTAACACCTTTATTTTATTTACAATGATTTATAAAAATATATAATAATAATAATAACAGTCATCACGTAGACTATACATTAGACACTGTATAGCCATCATACACAGACTATACATAAAAATCTTACGTTAACGGACGTTTTTTGCCGGCTAGGGTACCCCTCCGCAACGCCCCATTAGGAACTTTGTTCCAAAAACCTAAGGATTTAAAAAAATTACCTTTTTACAAAAAGTTACCGAGCGAAGCTATTTCTCCCAGGTACTATGTTACTAAATACATATCTAAATATATAAGAATGAATTTATATAGTTCCCTTTGTCGAGCCATAACTTGAGAACGACTTAACCGATATCATTAATTTTTTTTCAATGTTTCCTAATACTTTGTAGAAGGTTCTCACGGAACGAAAAATTAAAAAAAAAATGAGCAGAAAATCGGTTTCCGTGGGATAAATTTGAATTTCCACGTAAACGAAGTCGCGGACCACAGCTAGTTATTGATAAATTACACCTAGAACAAGTGATCATGCTCATCACACAGTTATTTGTACTGGATGGGAATTGAATCTACGACCCCTGGCTCAGCAGTCAGGATCACTAACCACTAGACAAACAGACCAGGATAGTTAACCTCATACACATACAAGACAATGTTCAGCACTATTATTCCTATGTGATACAGTTGCAGTATAAGCGATACTTTAAGTCATAGTGCCTGAAGTACAAATTCCTTAATTAACCTATGAACTTTGGCCTACCTAAAAAAACTAGTGCTGCCCACCGAGCTAGTAAGTTCCTTTTCCGTTCCTTTAAGTTTTAAAAAAATTGGCAAACTTACGCGATTTTCTTAAAAGTAATAGACCAATTTGCATAATAATTGGACTAACATATTGTACATATTTTCGGGTAGTTTTTGGTATTTTTTACTTCATTTTTTTTTTATCAATTTCTTTGATGTCGGTTTAATTTTTGTAATTTTTTTATGATAATTTCAAATATAGTGAAAACACTAAACCTCAATTTTTTTCTTCTAAACATTTTCAGGTTAACCGAGACTTGGATGTAGATATCTGGCATCAACTTTTGAGTCTGGATCAGATTACGCTAGCTGGCGGACTGAGGGGTGCGCTTCAGATTGTCCGGTGCCCTCTGTTTAGTAGCACGACACTTAAGAGTAAAGCAGTGACCATAATGCGCACACATGATGTCATGACTGCTCGTTGAAGTCGAAAACAATGGCTAACTTTTTAGTTAGGCATCGTTTTCGACATCATTATAGATTACAGTAACCGTTTCGTTACTTTCAATTTGTAAATAGTTTCTATGAAACATTTATTTGTTTGTTTATAACGCATATACAACTTTTATTAATAAAGTACTAGTTTCTGTAGATAAGGAGGGTTGTTTGAGTTCCATTGATGGAGAGGGGAGTGACACAGGTTTAGCTTCTGGTAGTGTGTGTGGAGTGCTAATAGGTAAGGGTGAATTTATCCGTATACCTAGACATGCGTCAGCATGTCAAGCCAAGTTCAAGCAAAAAAATAAAGGAACTGGTAAAACTGCAGCCGTGTGTAATATTACACGAAACATTTGGAGCCACTTTTGACGCTTTAATAACTCAAAATCAATTTAACATAAACACAAGAAATTGGGTTTATTATAAAAACCCCAAATTTCATAAATACAGCTCAAACGCCATTTTTATCACTGACTGACATATTGATCAAAAACCCAACCCACTTCCAGATGACCTACATACACACTTGAAATTTGGTGTCCAGCTCCGTAATTTTGTGTATACATAGAATAAAAATTGAATTGAATAAAAAAAAACAGAAAACAGTGAATTTTTACGATTTAAAAGAAATTTAAAGAAAATGCCACGGCAACATATCTAGCGCCTTTCAAAATTATACTAGCAACACTTTTTCTTTAGCAAAAAACTAGGTTCCAAAGAGAATAAACCAATAAGAGCACAAACCGCAACTGGCAGCGTGTGCGTGCAATTGTGTTACGAAAGTAATACATTCTTACACAATCTTGCTACTTATATTTGAAAATAGTAAGTCTGTGATTTGGATAAATTGAAGTTCAAGATTTGACTTGGCTAGTTTTTACCAGCCCACCAAAGAAGAAGAGTAGGATATGTTGACCTTATAATATAAAACAGTAACTTGCGTAAAATATAAGTAAGTTGATTAGCCAAATATAAGGTAACTTGTATATGAAAACTAGGTAAGTAAAATTTTGAGCTTCAATTTATCGAAAGTTTTCTGATTTGTGTAAAAAATTCGACTGTTCAAATTTAAAAACTAAATTTTTAAACAGTGGAAAACCAACAAAAAATTGTATTTTAAATTTATTTGAGAATGTTGTATGTTCTTATAGTCAATTTCAGGATTTACGTCCATTAGAGCACCCATTTAGATTTCAATTCTTTTGTCGGCGAAGTCGGTAACCACGTATATTCATTATTAAACTTGGCCCTCATTTTCACATTTATGTTTTCATGGGATTATATTTACAGATGAAGCAGCCAATGCAGCCAATAAACCAAAATCGAGGCGACTTTTTAAAGGCAGCGAAACCTTATTTGGAGAAAACCATGTCTAAGATCCTTTTAGATGTAGCTAACAAATTTGTAGATGGACTCATTCGCTAGACCACGCTAGACCAGCTGCTGCCTAAGATAGATTCTAGATATAGAATCGTAGTAAGAACAAAACTAGATTTTAAGTATATGAAGCTAGAATGCCAAAGGAAACGCTAAGTATGTGTAATAAAAATATAATTAAATTTGATTTTCATTTAATGTTTTTTTGCGTTTGATTTAGACATGTACTCCACCTAATTAGCACTTTTGTTTACTTCTCGATGTTTGATATTATTTATGATCGGCACAAGCTAATCATTGGCATCGTATTGTATAAATTCAAAACTATACTGTTCATAATATGCTTTGTTAATATTCTTGTCTTAACAATGTAAAATGCAGTTTGGTAAAAAAAATTTATTACTTTTTTTTTTAAGAAAATTGAGATCAGTTTGGAACAGTTTTCTAAATAATGAAGTATACTCAGTTACTTATAATTCTTATAAAATATAACAAGCGCAAGCAGTGTCAGCAGATAATCGATAGTAGTTATTGTATTTTGCTTGCTGTGAATTGAGAGATTTTTTTTAAATTGAAATCTTCTTTAGCGGCCTTGAGCACTTTTTAGGATGGGTAAAAAATGTTAACCTCGCGTCAGGACACGTGACCCTGATCGAAAATGTATGGAAAATGTGTCCTATATTTAAAAAAATATTTTTATGACGAGATCGAAAATTCGTAGGACGGAGGTGAGTTTCTTATATTTACATGTATAGCGTCAGAGAGACATAGAGAGGAAGGGAGGGCGGGAGGGAGGGAGGGGGAGAGATAGAGGGAAGGAGGGAGGGGGAAAGAGGGATGGGGAGAAAGAGAGGGAGGGGGAGAGATAGAGGGAAGGAGGGAGGGGGAAAGAGGGATGGGGAGAAAGAGAGGGAGGGAGAGAGAGAGAGGGAAGGGAGAGGAAGTTGTATATGCCTTATGGCAAGTTGTCACACCTAAAACACCTGTTGTTAAACCTAAAAGAACCTGAACTTGATGTTCTCTAGGTAAGTCTACAGCTTAAGAAACCAAAAAAAAAATGTAAGCTTATATTTTCAATTTAAAACATAAACAATCAAACTTAGAAAATACTTTGAAACTACTTTGAAAGATAAAAAATAATAGTATTTAAATTATAATTTTACAAAAAATCCCCTTAAGATTATTAAACGTTTATTTTCGCTTTTATTTAATGTTATTTACAAATTTAACCATCAACTTCACTTAAGTTGCATTTAACTAGTATTAGCAGCACTAGATCCTGCGGCAGCAGCGCCATTAGAGCCTGTAGCTGCACCAGTTGAGTCTGCACCTGCTGCGCTATCTTTACTGGCTACTCCAGAGCTTGAACCTGCATCGGCAGCACCGCTTTTACTTGCACCAGTATTATCATTACTTGTAGGGGGAGCACTGGGTCCTGCAGCGGGAGCCCCATCGGAGCCTGTGCCTGCACCAGTGGAGTCTGCGCCTGCTGCGCTATCTTCACTGGTCACTCCAGAGTTTGAACCTGCATCGGCAGCACCACCATTACTTGTACTAGTATCACCATCACTTGTAGTGGGAGCATTGGATCCTGCGGCGGGAGCACCTTCGGTGCCTGTGCCTGCACCAGTGGAGTCTGCGCCTGCTGCGCTGTCTTTACTGGTCGGTCCAGAGTTTGAACCTGCATCGGCAGCACCGGCATTACTTGGACTAGTATCACCATCACTTGTAGTGGGAGCACTGGATCCTGCGGCGGGAGCCCCATCGGAGCCTGTGCCTGCACCAGTGGAGTCTGCACCTGCTGCGCTATCTTCACTGGTTGCTCCAGAGCTTGAACCTGCATCGGCATCACCACCATTACTTGGACCAGAATTATCATCACTTGTAGGGGCAGTACTGGATCCTGCGGCGGGAGCCCCATCGGTGCCTGTGGCTGCACCAGTGGAGTCTGCACCTGCTGCGCTATCTTCACTGGTTACTCCAGAGCTTGAACCTGAATCGGCAGCACCGCCATTACTTGCATCAGTGTCATCATTCCTTGTAGTGGCAGCACCAGATTTTGTAGGAGCAGTACCATTGGAGCTTGTAGCTGCACCTTTATCATCATCACTAGTAGTAGCACAGTTACATCCTGTTGCAGGGCCGTTATCTTTTGATAGATCTGCACTGCTAGAGTCTGCGGTTTTGTTGCCAGATTTTGAACAATCACTATTATCACCTTTATTTCGTCTAATTTCTACAATCACATTAACATTCGTTTTGTTATTTACATTTGGCTTATCCGTAGATTCATTTGGACATTTTCTAGTATCAATAATAACGTTGGACCTTCCTGGTTTAGTAGCTATTGGTATAGATATTTTGACGCCATTTGATTGAAGTCTTCCAGGGCCTAGATTTCGTTGTCTATTATTATAGCGTAAGGAGTATGATATTGGGTAGGTATATATTGGAAATCTTTCCCCATACCTGATTGGTAGTCCTAATTGTATAAGGGCAGGTGGATGACTGACTGGTGCGGTTTGGTAAATATCGCACTAAAACAAAAAAAAAGTTTTGTAAGCATAATAGTATATGTACTTAATAGAATATTGATTTTTTCATCCTATTTATACATCAAATTTTAAATGAATATATTTTGGAACAACATCTTAGATAAATTTTAAAAGCTAAAAAAGAAACAGATTTAGATTTTCAAATAATACCTACTTAGTTAAACAAAAATTGTAATTAGCAATATCTTAGCGTATAGGTAAGGTGATACACACACGCAATGGGGTGTATGGCAAAAGGCATCGACGCGGTCAAATGTAGTGGGAAATGGTTCTTTCGCTCGGGAGAAGGATGAGTCATCTTTGGCAACTATTCTATCGAGGTGGGAGTGGCCTTATTTCGAACGGCTCTGTATCTCTATTTTTGTTCTGATTAGGACAAGGCAACTTGGCAATGGCTAAAAAGCCCAGATGTTGATCTTTTCAGGTCGTGGCGGTAAGGGAATCCCAGATCAAATGAGCAGAAGAGATGAGAAGGGATCGTTTGCTCCAAGTTGAGAGTAAGTAGCTAAGTTGCTATATCTTTATGTCGTTTATACTGCCTGGGATCTGGGATTCTAGAATTTTGTCTCTTCGACTCTGACATCTGAGTATCTTGTGGTCAGCCTATTACCGCAGGATCAAAAACGTACACTGGTAATATACCTAAAATATCTTAATTTATAATTAATATTTTTAAAATTAGAAATTAATTATCCATATCACTGTTTATTTTATTAACATGTCTGTGTACACATAATAGCTCACCTGTAACACTCCTAAGTATAACACTAACACAAAGACTTGAGAGAAACCCATATTGTGTTAGTTCTAATAGTTTTGAAATATCAACCCAACCTTATATACCCTCGAGTGTTTATTGATAACAATAACTGACGTATTCGTCATCCAAACTGTAGCTATTGTTAGTCTTGTATCTGGAGATGAGCACGTAGGGTACATTATATTCTACTGATAAAAGCGATCAGGTGTTTAAGTCTCACGAGTTTCAAGTTATCATCCGTTTACGTCATAAAGTTTAAAGGTTGCTGTTTTGAATTCCGATAGGGTGTTTTAAAACGTGAGTTTAAATAAAATGTTGTTTCAGAGTAAATTTTATTTAGCGTAGACTATTACGCATTACAAGATTGCATGAAAAAGTGTTTGTCAAAAAACGCAATAAATGTAATTCTACCATAACAAGGTGTTGCAAGACTCAACAACACGAAAAAATGTTTCTAATTTTGTACCATAATACGCCAAAGATTTGGATTGATTTTATTTGTTAGATAACAGATCTATTCATGTTATTGAAGCTTGCAATAAGTTGAATTTTAATTTCTGCTTCTATGGCTAACAATAACCTCGTGGTTTTATTCCGGTGATCTTATATTAGGACTTACTCTTAAGAGTAAGACATATTATATTGATGTCCGTGTATTCATTTGATGAATCTTAGACAGATTGAGGCTGGGAGCGTCATCATTGGTGGGTTGGATATAATCCTGTCTCGCCACGTCAGGGCCAGAACACATTAGGTACATATGTATATTTTGAAATTTATTTACCATAGTACATGATAGATAGAATAAGTCATTTCGCATTATTACTGTACTTGCAGTATAGGTAACGCTACATAGAGAACTGTTGGTTGCTTCTCTCACACAATGTTTTTCATACGAAATTAAATTAAGACCGCCCATTATAGGGCTAGAAAATACACAAAAAACTGTCAATGTGTTTGTAGTTAATTATTAATTTGTAACTTCATATTTCATTTAGAGTGCATTTCATAGAAGTAGTTACGGAATAAAGGGTGAGTGGACGCACGGGGACGCTCACACATTATAGAAACCATGGCAAGTAGCAAGCTCAGTACTTTTTCTTTACTTTAACTTGTTAACAATATATTGTGGTATTTATTATTAAGTATGATTTTATATCTCCATCCATATATTATGAAAATCAGGATCTTAACTGCAGTTATTCCTTATTTCAGGGTAGTCCAGGCTTACCATTTAACCTTTTAACCTGAATCGGATTGCGCTGGCTCGTACATCAGGGTGCGAATCTGACTGTTGTCGTAAATTAAGCAGTTTAATCTTTCGCTTACGTACCTTTTGTGGTGAGTGTGCGTACGCTGCATGGTTGAGGTGGGAAATAAATTTATAAAATTTCTTCGACATAGATCAGTAATTTAAATCTACAGACAATCACAGCCATAAGAAATAAGATATTTTTTGTTTAATAGCTAATTGCCTCTAACGTTCAAGCCGTCATCTTTGCCAAACCAGTACTTTCAGCATACCTACCTATACTTTTTTTCAAGGCTTCGGTGATACGTCAAATAGCGGAGTACTATCCTTGTTACTTTAATATGAAACATACACTTTGCTGAATCGTTAACGATCAAGTCTGCAATCGCAAACAGAAAGACAATTCAAATTTGATGCGTAGAAGTGCTTTATTGAGTCAGTTTTTGTAAAAATCTTCCGTATTTACGTTTAAATTACTCATGCATGTTCGAGTCGATAATGCATATAAAATATGATTCATGTTACTTAAAAACGAGTGAAAACGTCAATGTTCTTAAGTTCCTAACAATAGAATATTTACTTATTCAATTAAATAATAAAATTATCATGTTGCTAATGTGAACGTGCTGTGATAGCATTAGTTGCTAACACTTGAGCTGATTCAAATGACTAAGCAATAAGTAAATAAATAAAAAAACATATTATTTGTGATGGTCTACGTAATCTGTGTAATATTTAAAGAACATTTATATGTTTACTAGTGGTCGCTATAAGGAATTCTATATATAATTGTAAAATAATTTTGCTTACAGTAAAGCTAGGTAGCGAACAAAAACCAAAAGTGGGTTTTTGTTAAACCAAAATAATCGGTTGATAAACAGACGCGAATAAGCTAATGGGCTGTTTCGTCTTTACCTATTCATATATAGACAGAATAGTATAGTAATAGTAACAAGCTCAGCTCAGCTTATCTTAGATAGAGAAGAGGGCAAGCATCCTAAAATCCTTATGTGATAAGGAAAACAAAAAAAAAACAGTCTTTATAATTAGGCATGACCAACGCCTGAATCTAAAAATTAGCTATAAAAAGTGGTAGAATGAGTATATATAGTACAAATTGACAGGGGCTTCGCCTGAAATAAGCTTATTGATAGTCTTATCCCATGTAAAAACTTAATCGTGGGTATCAAAAATAATGTTTGAATTTATTCGTTGAATTGTAGTAGATTGATCTGGGTGTGATGACGTTATAAAACTACTAAAATTTCTGCTCAGTTAACTGAGTATGACAATATCGGTTCAATATTGTCAATGACTCGTCGCTCTTCCCCTTTTCTCTTCATTTTTGTAAAACTGTTGACAGGCAGATGGCCTGCTTAACGTAAGTGAATCCGGTCACTTCTGTTTTGTCATGCCTATCCCCTTTGTCCAAGGGTTCTGAGAAAAATAAAGAATAACAGTACCACGCTTCGCTCTACTGGTTCATTGGTATTTGGTCTTTTAGAAGGTTGGTCTAGATTAAGTGGATTATAAAGCGAGCAGAATTCATTTATGTATGCGTTCTTGTGCCGCGATCCCGTTTTGAGAGTGGCTTTTAAATGAAACGACTTTAAGGTGTCAGCTCTCGGCTCAGTGTTACTTTTTTATCGCTTTGTTCGTCCTCTTCTTTGTTCTCCTTCCTCTGCAGTATTTTATTAACATGTTCTCTATCAAGTTTATATAAATTATTACACAAGGTTCGAAGGGCCATGTCCGTGACCCGAATGGTAACCACTACAAGTTTACGAATGTTCTCGCACAATGAACATTTGCAATATTAGTCTTTTTATTTTCGTGTTGCGCATTAGCACGTAATAATAGTGTTTCAATTGCGTAAGCGCCATTGCGTGAATATATATTAATGGTTAGAAAATTGCGGCAATATTGGACTTCAACAATGTAATTTATTTATATAATAAATTTGTGTGAAGGTGAACTGTAAGAAAGTTTGTAGCATTGTTTAATCATTTGAATTAAGAACATGTTGTGACGTGAAGAGATGAGCATAATGTAGTGAAGAGACTTTGTACGGAAGTTGACGGTATAAGAGTACAGGACGACCGAAGAAAAGATGTGTTGTCTGCGTGAAAAAGGATATGGCTAGAGCACTTCACTGCTTACTGGAATTAATATACTTTTTTACAGATGAGAATTGAGAATAATGCTGTATTCATTTTGTGCCAAATCTGCAGTTTTGTTTATAAAACAAGTATGGATTCAAGAAGATGCGTTGACAAAATAATATGGCTTTTCCTTGCAGTCAGATAATAGTATTTAAGGAGGGAAATCCATTAGTATGCCGCGTTTACCAACGCAATCTTTGTAAATAATAGTTGTAATCCACGACATAGTGCAGAAAACCTAAGTAATCTGAATTGAGAATGGGAATTGAGTGACATCGCTCCAATTAACAATTAGCTTAAGCATCGCTTAGCTGGAGGCGTTAACAAGTATACTAGTAATGTGTGACCCACGGTGCTAGTTTACTTTTCTAAAACAAAAACATATGCACCGGTAATCGCTAAACGCTTACTTATTCTACAAGAGGTTCTATTGTTGATCCTCACTTCTTGTTTACCAGGCATTTTGTCCGGTATTTCCAAAATTTTGAGATCTTCCACTAACCTATATATTTGACACATTTTCTTTGACTCGTGTTTTATGGTTGACTTAATAGAATGCGGTCAAATTATTTAAATTGATTTTGGAATGACTGATGGATGTCATTTATCTAATCGATGAAATTTAAAGACAGTAGGTAGTTGTACTTTTGCCGTTTTCCACATGTTGTCATCACGATAAAAAGGAAACGTAACCAAGTACAACCAACCACACGGTGTACCGTCACAAATGAGTCTAATGTTGGTTCCAGTTCAACGGATCTTAGTTCACAGCAAACATTTGTTCTGCTCTATTATGCCCTCTATAGTTGAAGTTGAAAAGCATTAGACATAGGACATGTCTAATGCTTTTCAACTTCAACTTATATCAAGAACTTAATACAATAAATCAAACCAATAGGGTAGATGACTGCCAAGTCAAATCAGTATCTTTTTAGCAAACGTCAAAACGCTAGTGTCCGTACATTTTTGTATGAGATACTAAGGCGTGACGTCACGCCTTAGTATTGTCAAATCATTTACTTTTAATGTTAATTTAACAATTACAATCTACATTAAAAACGTTAAAATAAAACTGGACGAACAATTTTCACGGTATTTTAAGTTATTTTATTGCGACCCTTGGCGAAACAATTTATTTTGAGCATAGGCATCTACCCAATTCGCTAATAAACTAAATTACACATAATTCATAATCTTACACAATTGCGCAAAACAGACACGCATATACACTCACCCATTCAAACATACACTCATCCAAATATTCACACGTGCGCAGTTCTTGAGGTATTCGGCCAGTTGCTTTAAATTTGTTGGTATCTTACTAATATTATAAACGTGAAAGTTTGTGAGGATGTATGCATGGATGGATGGTTTGTTACACTTTCACGCCAAAACTACTGAACCGATTGCGATGAAACTTGGTATGTAGATAGCAGGAGACCTTGATTAACATATAGGCTATTTTTTATCCCAATATTCTCACGGGATCAGGACTTACGCGGGTGAAACGCGGGTGTTTTTTCTTATATTTTTATTATGTAAATAGTATTATTTGTAGTAATTATATTAACATTTCTGTATATTTTCTTCAACAAATTGTGATGTGTCTTAAATTACAGCGGGATTGTGTTTTAGCGGGGTGAGTGCCTTGGTGATCTGAGCTACAGGCTCACGCCTAATTTAGACACCTATCCTCTCACATTTGCTGTTTTAATGTTAGCTGTTCTGTGTATTTTGTGTATTAAAAAGACAACTCCCGCAGTAGGAATTACTCCTGTGTCGCGGGGGACTTTACAAACGTACAAACAAAGGACACAAAGAACAACCAGACTCGGGCGAGAATCGAACCCACGACTTATGGCATAGCAGTCAGGGTCACTAACCACTAGGCCAATAGGCCAGTGTTGCTCTGATATATACTAATATTGTATTAATAAAAAAAAACTAACCATGGAAATAAATAAATACTACAATCTGGAATTTAGAGATTTTAATTCTGTCTAAATACGTCAGAATTAAAATCTTGTAAACACAATGTCAATTTCCAAAAAAGTAATAATAATATCAACCGTGACTGAATGAAACATAAGGATTCAATCCCTAAAAGGAATTATTGGGGTTGAATCAATCAAGTAACCAAAGTGTGTATCAACATTAACTGGCCTAATGCGGGAGTTGTCTTTAAAAAAAAAAAAAGAACATATTGTCTAACAATTTACGGTTAAAATGAAAACTGTGTAAATATTACAGTTAATGCTAGCGAAAGTCAAGCATTACTTACTATTACAACACCATCGTATTTTAATCTGATTAACGCTATAATTACATACAATAGAAACTTGTTTAATCACCTATTGCAGTTACACGGATAATCAGTTCCTATACTTAGCATCCTTCCCGGCAATGTTTATACCGGAGTACGGGCCTGCTGAAGTAATATTCGAGGAAACTTGACGATTTATTGAACTGTAATTATGTATTATTATTGTATTAACATTCATTTATTTTAAAATATAACGTATTACATAATATACAACTTTTTCAAATTTAAACTTGAATTCCTCAATACGTCACGTATTAAAAAGTGGAAGTGCTGTATTCTTAATTTGAAAATATCGTAGTGAGAAACCGAAGAACTTTTGGGGTTTTCACAATGATAAATTCCTACATTATTCCTACATTATGAATGTTTTCGATTATTTTTAAGTCTATATGACCATATACAAATATCGACAAACCTAAAATTGAACTACCGCATTACATAAAAAGTACAGTAATGAGGTTACCGTAGGCCCTAACCCTTCCCTGACCCCCTCCCCCCTTCCCATTCTCCCCCTCTTCAACCCATCCCCTACTCCCACCTTAAATGCCGGCGACGCACTTGTGGCTCTTGAGTTGCATGTAGGTGCCTATAGGCAGCAGTAGTAATTTACCATCAGATGACCCGTCTGCTCGTTTGTCCCCTACACCATAAAAAAAAGTTTTTTTTTTGGGTTCCAGGAATTATTTCAATTTACAAAAATTGAAATACTTATGCAAAAAACAAAAAACAAAGCCGGAAATTTATTTGCATAAAATATATTTCATTCAGCTAATATCGTATCTATATATAGTCTCTATATAAATATAGTAGATATTTATATATGGAATATATATAAATAAAAATGAAATGCTGTTAGTTGGTAAACGCATCACTCGAGAACCGATTTGTCAATTTTTTTTTCAAAATGTTCGTAATAATCCTAATTAGGTTTTTAGGGAAAGAAAAATTGCAAATGTTCCCAAATTTTAAATCTGGGTAACCTAAAAGCGCTTTTTACACGAGACTTTTGTAAATTGGACAGGATTACGTCTGTCTGGTCAGCTAGTTAAAAAATAAATGCAGTAAGGGAGTATATATATGTACTAGAGAACAGTTAAAACACTTAAAAACTACTCTTGACAGATAGTCTTTTATAAAAAAAAACCGGACAAGTGCGAGTCTGACTCGCGCACCGACGGTTCCGTAAGCAAACAAGCTTGTGTGTGAATATTAGATTGTACGTCCATCTCGGGAATCAATTGTCGAAGATTTTTGCCTGTTTTTTCCATAAGAAAAACTTAGCAGTTCTAAAAATACTCTCCCATATATCGATTTACGACAAAGTCAATATTCCAATCGCAAAATATATATTCTTTTAATGTAAAAAAAAAAAATTAACGACTTTCAGATTTTTTCCGTTACTTGTGCTGTATCCAGGTTTTTATTTACTTGTGAAATGTTCAAATTTGTTAAAATGTAAGGTTTAAATGGCCGTATCTTTTGATTGCGTTGACTTGGAAGCTTGATTTTTTATAGCTTCAAGGGACCATAGATATGTAATGTTAATTTCAACTTGATGCCTCCAAATGTTCTTGAGAAAAAGTCTTGACAGGCAGACAGACAGAGACAGACAAGCAGACAGACGGACAACAAAATGATCCTATTAGCGTTCCCTTTTTTCCGTTTGAGGAATATAACCCTGAAAACAGTACGATATTGAGAAAACTCCATATATTTGTTTCTATCTGTCTAACTCTATATTTCACAAAAAAATGACACTGCCATAACATAATAGGACGATGTATCATTTCGCAAATGGATTCCTCTTAAATAGTGCTTGTTGCCAATCTGATATGTCAAGAGATGCAGATTGCCTTGACCAAAACGTTGCTTCATCGGCTTCTCGCACGTACCGCCACTGGTGCCCCCTAGTTTGCCATTCCTAAATATTACACCTATAGTAGTGTGTTGAAGAAAAGTTTGTTCATTCAATGATCCCACTAATATTATCAATGTAAAAGTTTGGATGGATGGATGGATGGATGGATGTTTGTTACTCTTGCACGCAAAAACCACTGAACCGATTGCAATGAAACTTGGTATGTAAATAGCTGGAGACCTGGATTAATGTATAGGTTACTTTTTGTCCAGATATTCCCACGGGATCGGGACTTACGCGAGTGAAACCGCGGGGCGCTGCTAGTAAATCATATTGCTTAAGTTTTACAAGTTTAAAATGTTCTTCTCTCCTTTTTAGGGCACAATACCTGGTTTTATTCATAGTAATTCTATAATTACTCCACACTTACTACTAATCTACAAACTTCCAATATCAATGGTACAAACTCAGATCTTATGCGTCTTAGCAAGACAGAAATGTCATTAAAGATACAAGGAGACTAGAAGGAAGGAACCGACCAGCGGACGGCACGAGGTATAGCGAAACATTTCTAAACGGATCTGGAAGTAAATTGAACGACGACGAATGAAGAAGAAACAAAAGTTTACATTATGTTGTCATTATACTATATATTAGACTATAACCACACGGTGTTCCATCGCGGGGTCTCGTTGCCGGGGCTTCAGGTCTGATGTAGAAAGAAAGATTAGGACACATATTTAACAACTTGCCCCTTCTTATGCAGAGGGACGGGGAAGAGGTTGTACTGCTGAGCCTGCTTCTACTATGGCGACCGTTAGCCCCTCATCCCCGCAGGGCAGTGGTTGTCAAACAATAACGCATCTACTTTTAAGGGTAAAAGAAATCACCTAAATTGTCTTGCTCTTGAAAACGTGTCATATAAAGTTATGAACGATAATAAAATGAGTGCCTTGCAAACTGACTTGAATCATACTTTATTAACAAATACATATTGTATAATTTTAGCAGTACAGTAATGGTGTTTTGGCAGTACATCAATCATTCTTTCAAATAGGATATTTTAACACGAATGAGTAGAATAACAAAGTAGTTCGCAGAAAGAATTGTAGTCAAAATCAAAACTTTCGTGAGTAGTATTCATATTATTTTGGTTTCCTGATGTCAGGCGTCATATCGTCGCGGCAGGTCGCTTTACTCCTTGATAAAGAGCCCCCGTCCGGTCCAAAACTAGTTTGGCATCCCCAAAAATAATACACACGTGAGCTAAACTGTATATCTTTAATAAACTTTAGTCAGCAATAGTATAGCAAAACTGATGTAAGTATATTTTGCTTCATAAACTATAAATTAAGTTATATTTACTCGTTCTGGTATTTAATTGCATTTGTTACGTTTTTGTTTATACAAATGGTTATGGTTATGAATGACACAACAACAGAAATAATTAAATAATTATATTAAAATGACGTTCTTCTCGAGGAATAGGTATCTTGAATATAGAAAAAAATATAAAAACACTGTTAACTTTTAATTGTTTAAAATTTTATTTAATTATAGTCATTTCATTTGGGACTATTTCTACGTATAAATGGATAAATTATGTTCCTCATTCGCCCCACGTAGTTTCCCCTCGAAAAATAAAGGACTTCATTTATACGGAATAAGTAATATATAAAAATACACATAACTATACGTTTGAAAATATAAGTATGGACTAAAAAAAAATAAAACAGAAAAGTCACTAAAATCGCATAGAAGCAAATAAATAAACCATACGTAATGTACAATACTTGATATAATTGTATTGGTGAGATCTGTCATGGAGGTCTTAAATGGCCTCCTTCCGGTTGATGTAGATACTTACTAGATGCTAGATGCGATCGGCAACGGCAGTTTCGATAAGATAAGATCGGGAGCTGTACGGGCAAGACCGTCTTAGGCTATGCCGGAGCCCTTGGGCTCACAAAATTCGAAAAGTAAAATTTATACATAAATACAGGTTTTGCGCAACAGAAATCCCGAAATAAACTAATTTTCGAATCTTCTATATCCTACAAATCTATTTTTTTTTAATTTGTTGGACATCACTTTTTATTCACGTAATTTAATAAATTAGTAAGTTGTGCATGTCAAATTGTAGTTGGTAAATCATTAATTATTCTCTTTAGCTGTGAGCGGTACTCCACTACGATTGGTAACCATTAAGCAAAGGATTTTTTTTGTAGCAAGTTCAACACTGAGAAAAATGCTTCTAATTTAACTAACTTTATTAGCTTTTGTAAGGTCCAGATGCTCATACACACAAGGAATTAGCGGATTCCTTTTGTGTTGTTTAGATACTGCCTTAAAAGGGGCCTTGCGGGGCACCCGCGAGAATGGGAGCCCTGGCCATGGACCGCATGTGCTCTTACGGTAAAGAGGGTACTATATACGGGCCACAAGCTAACCACTATTGCCATCTCCGTTGGGAGTGCAACTTTCACAATAAGGCCTGCTTAGATTTTACCCAGGTCCCCTACAGTAGGACCCCGTAATGGATGCATACGCATTGTGTGCTTATAGTCAGTTCGTCTCTGACACATTACATTACTATTAATTCCAGTGAATTATTGACTTATTACAGATATGGATAAAGAAGTGATAAGAATATTGTAACCATAAAACCATGGATAAAAAATTTCGACCTTCTTTTAAAGGCGAATATATTTCGAAAATATTACGTAGAAGTACTATCTATTATATACTTATGAACAGGCGGGAATGCCATGTAAACAAATCACGATTTGTTACATAAATAATGTGATAAACTAATTAGTAATTGCGAAAACATTTACTTAATTTAAATTTACAGTCAGCTCCTTTTGCTTCAACCGCGAAATTTTTTTTGTGTCTCAATCCAGTCATGACGTGTAAATTACTTAGATTTTATTACAATCAAAATATTCACATGCCAAAATTTTTAATGCAAACGAAAAAGGAACAAGGATGCGCTTCATTTTTTTAATTTTCGAACTTTTGTCAAGAAGTCGCAGATTCTGCTAAATCTTCTACTTATAACGTAACCGTTATTTAGAACCTGTATCACAGCCTCACACACTAAAAAGAACACTACGATTTGATATTTCGGATGTAAGGCAATTACTTGTTTATGTAACTTGCGATAGTTTTATACTAATAACAATATTAGCTCCTGTTGTTACAACACCGCTTTTTAATTACTGTGAACATAACTTTTTTCTTAGCCACCTTCTTGCTTAGCTCTTCTTGTTTATATATATTGGACGGTAATAGCATTCAAAGCGCCAAGTGAAGCTATTGGATATTCAAGTATTGCCGATCCGTTATCCTTTCACTGGATCGGAAGTAAGAAGAAGGAAGTAGAACTAGTTATTATACAGCTTACAAGTTTGATAAAAAACTTTCTTGCCTAAGGCGTACCGGAAAGTTTATGTTAAGTATTCATTTGTGTGTTAATGGTGGGGCTAGCGAATAAATTAAAAGTCACGCAGCGGGCTATGGAGCGAGCTATGCTTGGAGTCTCTTTAAAGGATAAAATTCGCAATAAGGTCATCTAACAAAGAACCAAAGTTACCAACATAGCTCGCAGGATAAATATGCTGAAGTAACAATGGGCTGGCCACGTATACCGAAGGACCGATGGCAGGACGCCCCCCAGCCAGATAGGCCGAGGACCTGAAGAAGGTAGCAGGCATAGACTGGATGCGGAAGGCGGAGGACCGGGGGCTGTAAAGCGCATTGGGAGAGACCTATGTCCAGCAGTGGATGACGATACGCTGATTGATTGATTAATTTGTGTCATCAGGTCAATTTGTTCCGATGACACAAATGAAAACTTAGCAAAACCTTTCTATTTCTGTTTTTGATTTGACCACAAATTTCTAACAATAAGAATTAGAAATAAATTAACCTATGGCTTAATATAGGACGCAGGGTAAAGCGGACTCCAAAACTTTTTTCTTTTTCTCAGGTTATGGGTATAAACCCAAGGTCCTGCAATAGACTCTCCTGTGGAAGAATACCGAGTGGGTTTAGGTTGGTTCAATTTTTGTACACCATATTTTAGACAGGTGAGCCGTCTGATTATGGATCCTTACCGTTAAAAACAATGTCTTCCAGGCAACCTTTGTATGAAAATAAGAGTAATTAATTAAATTTAAATTGAACCAAATTGCACTTTAAAAAATTTGTAATTTAAGTTAGAGGGCTCAGATTTCTCGGCAACAGCCAGCGACTCTGATCTGCTCGACCTATAGCTGACACTGCCCAATCCATCCATATAAGCAATACCCCCTTCCTTCCCTTCTTTCCAACCATTCCTATTTAATTTACTACCGGTTTTCCCATCTTTCATTCCCAAAGTGCCCGGTTGACGACAATATACTTGCCCCTTATTACGTGAGTGGAACCTAATTATAATTAACAAAATGTGGGTTTTTAATACGCCCTTGCCTAGTCCTTCGATGAAACGTGGACACCTACCTTAAAGAACGTTTCGAGTTCCTAAATGACACACATGCGGGGTTCCTGAGATCATCGGAAAATCAACTACTGAAAATACTTTTGCATTCCACAAATTTCCTTCACATATCTTTTACAGTACATGCAGCTCGCCTGTGGAATGCATTGCCTGAACCTTACCATCTGTCACAGTAATATTTCACTTGCTTATAATACTGGATATGTGTATATATGTGTATATATATATATATATATAAATATAAATATGTGTATGTGTGTATATAAATAGGTAAGTATATATAATTAATTATTCCTTTTCTCTTAAATTCATATAAGTAGCTACTTAGCTAAAATCGTACACCTGTTAACTGCCCTATTTGTTGTCTGTAAGAAATCGCAACTAGCGAAAAGACCGCTATTTGCACCATTTTTTTTGTGTCTAAATGTTTTAAACTACTCCTCATGGTGTACAATTAAGAGTATTGTATTGTATTGTACGTGGCGTGCGTGAATATGTAAATTTCTATCAGCAGTTTGTATGTTGCATGTTATTGAGGGAGGTTAACGTCTATATAGCATTTAAAAGCGCAATAGTGAGCACACAAACATTTAGAAAAACGAAAATTATAACTTTCAGTCTGTTTCGGACTTGACCCAGCTGCACCTTCAAGTAGAAGTGGACTAATTTAGTCACGTGTGCAAACGCAAATCGGCCGCATCCAGGATAGTGAACTCGCCCGAGTGCACTCGAGTTCCGCCGAAATGGGGAAATATGGCGGAAGAAGTCCATCAAGCATAATTAATTGAAGTGTGTAACATCGATAATAACGATGTGAAAATATGTGAAAATTTAATTCATGTAGGTAAATTATTTGCGCTCTTATTTCTATGTATAACGACCAAGTGTCATATCATCAGCGGTAATGTACAAAAACTTCACTTTCACTATAAATGCGACAATTAGTTCCTACTGCTATGTTAATATATGACATTTTATGGACAAAACATTTTATTGGCTACTAGCAGCGCCCTGCGGTTTCACCCGCGTAAGTCCCGATCCTGTAAGAATATCAGGATAAAAAGTGGAATTATTTTACACGTGTTACCAGTAAAATTAAGATGTCTCTTATTTGAACGAAAGTGCTAACTTCACTATATTCATCAAAACTGTCTTCAGATCATATTGATTATTATTAACCAGCGCCACTCGTAGTAAACTGACTGTTGATAAAATCTATTTATTTGTATGTACAGAGAATTCATTCTTCATCATTTCACCCCTTTTTAAACAAATTTCGCACACAGAGATATGTGATATTTGGAACAGGTATTTAAAGTTTATGCTTATAACTGTTCTGTGCAAGTAATCATAATCATACTAGTTTGACTCTTCCTGATCATCATTAATCGTAGTTGCCAGTGAATTAGACCAGCCCACCGTCCCTCTACGGTGACGGACTCCCCATATATATTACTAGCAGCGCCCCGAGGTTTTACCGGCGTAAGTCCCGATCCCGTGGGAATATCGGGATAAAAATTAGCCTATGCCTTAATCCAGGTCTCCAGCTATCTACATACCACATTTCATCGCAATCGGTTCAGTGGTTTTTGCGTGAAAGAGTAACAAACATTCATTCATCCATCCATCCATCCAAACTTTCACATTTATGATATTAGTGGGATGTGTAGAAGAAATGGGAAAGCTAAAATTTTTAACCAATGTGTGTTATAAATTGAAAAGTTATGTGAAAACAGCTATAGTTGATCTGTCATAGTAAGGAAAGTCTACACAGTCACATTTCAAGTCATAATGGACTATGAAATTAAACAAAACACTGAACACTTAATTAATTATAGTTGAAATTCGGAACCTGGCAATCTCTAATCAGTATTAACTAATAATTCCTTAGTTTATACATATCAGTTTTTACCCACAACATAAAACTTCAATGTCGGCTGACGTTACTTGGCCACTGAATATAAAGATATTTTTGTAACGACTAGGTCACTAGGTCTAGTCCGTCGCCTTACGCTTTAGCTAGTTGTTGTAGCATTCAAGGTGAGACTTAATAAAAATCCATGTTCAAGATACAAAATGTGTTTAACTCCGAACGAAAGTATTTTATTAACCTTTTCGTAAGTTCTTAAAGAAATAATTTTTCAATGTGTGGTTTATAGGGGTTTTGTTATAAAACATAGTATTTCGGTACAGAGTTCTATCGCAATGTGTTTTTAAAAGCCTATGAGCTTTACGCGGACGTCCTGTGGCCAGAATAATAATAAGGACTTCACACATCTGACATACGACCGTCTGCTCCCAAACTAGGCAGAGCCTGTACTATGGTAACCAAACTGCTGATAAACATACTTATATATTTCTAAATGCCTTCATATATATAAATTACACCCAGACACAGAACAAATGACAATGCTCCTCACACAATTATTTGTCCTGGGTGGGAATCGAACCCACGACCTCTGGCTCAGCAGTCAGGGTCACCAACCGCTAGACCAACAGGCCAGTCTGGTGATGGTGGTGATGATGATGGTGATAGAATTACACAAGTACGTATGTGTACGGCAAAAAAGATTCGCCGTATCATGCACTAGGGCGACTATTTCTCGCCCAACGATATTAGCATTAATTTGCGCTTTAGGTAATAGTGATGTCTTTTTGTGACTTGTTGTGTGTGACGTATTTATAGTTCAACTTAACCTCACTATTGCCGTGAGTGCCAAATGATTATGTTAAACCAGTCAATGATTCAAAAATGAGTGTTTTAACACAGCAGCCTTCACATTTATTTCGTTTATTTTGCAGATAGTATTAGAAGGTTATGCAATTATTTTACTGGATGTCTTCACTTGTCAAAATATTTCATAACTAGGCCTTCTAACGAGAAATTGGTTATAGGGAGTTACCCACACAAAGTTTACGTTGTAGAATTTCGAGAGCGTATTCAATATACTTTTCTTATTGAATATTAGAATAGGCGTTTGTCTTCCAACGCACCTGATGGAAAGTGACGATGAAGACCAAGATGGTACACGCCTATCCGAAAGAAACCTGTTCACTCTACTGTTAAATGTTCCAGGATCATATCATCATCATCATGTCCACTTTTGGACATAGACGTCCCTTAATGACTTCCAAGTTGGCCGTCGTGCGATCCTTACCAGGTCGTCTGTGCACCTGTCCAGGATTATAGTTGCCCTGAAAAATAGACGCAGGTAGTTAATTAAAGACTTTGGCAACTCAAACCGAAAAGGAGCTCTCAAAGGGCTTAGTTCGACTTTTTGGTGTTTCGACAATAAACAATGGAACCTCTGTCTGCGTTTAGTAGTTCGATGAAGGAATGGTGAGGATTGAACTGAAATTAGACCATAGGTATACCTTTTGCCATTCATAAATTCCATAAAGTGCTCTATAATATACATATAATTCAACTGTTTCTTTGCTTCGCGTAAACATGGAAGTTGTCTTTATGTAAAAGATGGTGGTCTGGTAGTAAACAGTACTGTTCCAACATTCAAGAAAAGATCATAGTTTTTTGTCCGTTACCAATCCCAGCTGAAGTTCTGGTGAGAGCACGAAGCACAACATCAAACAAACACCAAATTTAATTGGTAAAATTCAAACTCAAGACCGGACTTCGAACTGTAAAAGCGACTTAACGTGGAGTTCGTCTGACTTACTAAGTTAACTGAGTCCGTCCGATATGTCAAAATTATCATTAAAATCCAAAGACACATGACAAATTTGTCACATGTCTTTGGATTTTAAGCAACATTTTTGGTTATCTCATTGATTATTTATCGAATTGTCAAAAAGAAAGTAAACGAAATGACACAGTTTAGAGAGCACAAGTAAACAAAAATATGGAACACTGTTTTATATGACAGTACATTTAAACCACATAGTTATTGGGACATGGTTCAATATCTTACACATTTAAAACTAAAAATAACAGTGTAAATTCTGTAATATTATACTTTATTTATTTATATAATATATTTAAAACATACTTATTATATTATATCAGTATTAGTATTAGTTAGAGGACTGGGACTTCCCGGCAAAGGCCAGCTCGAGTTACAGATCGTCGTGGTTATAGAAAAACCACGGATTTGATTTTTAGTAATTTTACAGGAGAGCACTTTAAAGCTTTCAAATGAAGTTTTAGGTAATATTTTGAAAACTGCTGTTTCTGTTAATGACATCTGCAAATGTTACTGTGTGTATAAGCTTTGAAAAATATTTTGTTTTATGATAAAGTAAACTCCTCCCCACAGCGCTGCGAGACCAACGCGACCTATTGACCCAACGGTCACTGCGAGCATCCCTGTCGCACCATCTGTTAAGCCCTTGCCTATGATGGCACAGATTCGGGCTGATGAAGAAGGTTTCGTGACTGTGCAAAGGAGGAAGCACCGATCGTGAAACACTAAGAACTGTTGTGGTCAGGGCTGTGGACCCTAATGTAAAGGTGCGTGCCGCTGCACCAAACACCCCAGTGTACATGTCTCGCCTACGTTACACCACTGAGGCAGAAGAGATCACCAAGTACGTGTGCCAGAAGCTGAATTACGCGTCGAGAGTCCAGCTGCTTGAGTAGCGCCGCAACGTCAACTTCAAGGCGTTTGTGGTGCGAGTACTCAACTGTTATCTGCACCAGGTCTTAGATGAAAACTTTTGGCCGCACGGTGTGGTATTCCGTCACTTCAACGGACAAGTACCAACGGACCGCACAAAGGCATATTGCAAGTAGTGAAGTGTTACTAACTTAGTTTTAAGATATATTTACTGACACATAATGTTTTAGTATGTGTATTTAGATTAAGGTATTTATCTATGGGCCTATGCAGCCTGAAATAAATGATTATTATTATAATGGTTTATGTCAAAAACAAAAATCGTTAAAAAATCATATCCACCGTTATACTACGACTGCGACGAGATATGCGACCCTGGCATGCTCGAGCTACTGTTTACACTCCCCAATTCATCTATATAGGCAATATTCCTTACCCTTTCCCCCCTACCCTACCCTATTGCTTTCCTTTCCTTTCCCATTCAATATACTCCCAATTTTCCAATTTAATTAATAGAAGCCGGGTTGCCGGCCATAGGCTTGCCCGCAATTACGTGACTGGGACGTAAGTATAGTTTGCAAAGCAAGCTTACAGGCTTGAGTGTAGGTATTATGTAAAGCATAACAGTGTAATAAATGCCGAAAGTATTGCTCGACTCTTTCTCGCCCAAAGTTGCTAGAATTGTTTATTTATTATTCATTACCATGGGGTCGTCAATTAATCACGTGATATTTTTTATCTCTTTCTCTCCCTCATGGTGATACGTGGTAAGGTTTTAGACTAACCTCACCCCTCTAGCCAAAATCACGTGTATTCCTTCAGTTCAAAATATATATCCCCATGTAAGAAAAACGATTATTTTTACAAGAAATAGTTTTCATAATATTATACTAATTACATAATATAGAGTATAAATAAATACCTTATTGAGTAACTTGAACGTTTAAATGTAATTATGTACGTTTAGGTACAGTATTGTGTAGTGATAATCTTGTCATACGTGTACATATATGGCAATTATATCCTTGATCAATTGCTTCTAGATATAACTCAATGTCAATCGACTATATTATAAATTAATTAAATAGTCTAACAGATGGCTTACTTACATTCACAAGATATTTAAATAAGTAGCAACTATCGACAAATGAATCCCACTAATATTATAAATGTGAAAGTTTGGATGGGTGGATGGATATTTGTTACTCTTTCACACGAAAACCACTAAACCGATTGCGATGAAACTTGGTATGTAGATAGCTGAAGACCTGGATTAACGTATAGGTTACTTTTTATCCCGATATTCCCACGGGATCCCTCATCATTAAGCGTGAAAGCACTTTTTATTCTCGATTACTCTCGCGACGTACTGTGGCTGTCATTAAAATGTGTGTATTGTGTAACCCTACTGAGTGAACCGACAGTTAGGGCAAAGGTACAAAATGGTGACTCCGCCTTTTTGCACCGTCGCCCTAACTGTCGGTACCGATACATATTATATATATTTCTACTAATTTTATAAACGTGAAAGTTTGTGAGGATGTATGGATGTTTGTTACTCTTTTACGTAAAAACTACTGAACCCATTGTGATAAAACTTGATATGTAGATAGCTGCTTTTTATCCCGATATTCCTACGGGTTGGGACATACGCGGGTGAAACCGCGGGGCGCAGGTAGTATTAAATATTTATAGTGCACTTCAAGCTACCATACCGTACCTATGACCTTAATGCTAACACAATAATGTAAGTACAAGGTTCAAGTTACATCGACAACTGTCAATGATATTGTGTATTGTACAAATATGAGTGGTCCGTAAATGTTTATATATGAATCTCACGAGGCGAAAGAATAATATCTTAAGTTGGAACGAATAAATAATTTATAAATATGAAAAATTAAAAAAAAAAAAAAATGAATGAAAGGCGTTTAGCGAAGTTTAGTTTATGCACAGATAACATAATACTATGTTTATGTATCTATTTATGTATCTAACATCTAACTTTCAATATCTCTGCTCTAACCATGTCAGAAATCTCCGCTCTTCTAATAATCTTCTCCTTCTTTGTCCTTCTCATAATTCGAGAATGGTTCATTCCTCGTTCGCTGTCCTAGCCGTTAACCTCTGGAACGCGCTCCCACAAGAAGTCAGGATGTCCACTAACCGGTTAACTTTTAAGGTTAAAGTACGCAAGCTCTACAGAGATTTATTGGCGGAATCATCAGAATAACACTTAACAAGTGTCCTTATTATTTATGTATTTGTATTTGTATATGTATGTATATACGTATGTACATATATTTACTATATATGTATGTATATCTAGTACATTCGGCCTATTTATGTAATACATTTTACATTTTAATTCCTTTATCTCATGACTATTAAATATACACCTGCCACACACAGTTCTGCATCACCCAAAGGTTGACTGGAAGAAAATGCCTATGGCATTAAGTCCGCCTTTTGCAATGTATTTGCAGTAAGTATTAATAAAATAAAAATAAATAAATAAGTACTTACCGTGTATTTATTATTATTTATTATGTAAATTAGTGAAATTTATTTAATGTCACTAATTTATTTGATCATTGAAGACCAGGTAGTTACTTAGGTACTTTAGTTTAATCGTAATAATAATGTATGTTTCATAACATAGTGTAGTTGACACTAAAACATTTGAATTTTCGCGTACCATTTACAAACGTAACATCGAGATCGGTTGTATGTATACAACCATTCATTATTATTTATTAACAGTTAGTATTAAATAAATGCAATAATCATAAATTAAAAATTTAAAATACTTATCCCCACCTCGAAAATACCTTCAACGATTACAAAAGAGCTGGTGATCTTCGAACGGCTGAACAGATTTTGTCTGTATGTGGCATCATAGCTTCCAACTGGATGAACCGTTTTCAGTGCGGTTTTTTTGTTTGAAAGGTGACTTGATCGAGAGTGTTCTTAGATATAATTCAAGAAAATCTGTGCAGCAGCAGTGTCGCACCGGGGGTGCGATATATTACAAAAAAAAAGAAATCAATTGATATGCATAAATGTAAATAACTATGTCCCATCATCTTCCTGCGCTTTTCCCAATTTTCATTGGGGTCGGCCGTATGCGTATCATTGCAGACTGTTTTGGATGGTTCCTTTTATGGTCCTCCTCGAGAATGTAGTCGTTTTAAGAAGAGAAAGAAGGATAATGTAAATTTGTACAAAGGAATAATGAGAGGCACGGGACTGAGGCTGCAGTAGCTCGCAGAGACCGGAGTCGCGTACCCAAATGTCCTGTATTTCCTTTGACATGAGAGGCCTCTACGATAGGAACACTAGCTGGTATATAACCACATCTGTACTATTTAATACCTATTGAATAAATAAAACAATAAAATAAAATATTGTAGATCGAGTTAATAAAGGGCGTGTAAAAACGAACTCTGCCTTGCGTCTTTCATGAGCCTCATATTTTATAAATATTTTGTATATTTACCTTAGTGTACAAAAGTATTTATAAGAAAAAAATAAATAGCACGAAATCTTTGATGAAAAATCAGAAAAGTAATTACAAATGGTATTTAGTCCAGCTTAGGGCTGATGAACGTTCACATGTCCTTAGACAACTGAGTGGAGGTGAAGTAGTAAGTTATTGGCAGTGCCGGTCGACATCGCGACCCGGCTGGCCGATACCTCGGCTCTTTAATCGGTTTCCACATCTGTGCATTTTGCGAAATAATTCTGCGTTCATTGTGCAATATCTATCGAAATGTTGCCCACTACAGTGCTCCTGTTTGTGCTGCATTTTGTAAACGCTGATATACGTAAGTTTAAAAAGCTCATTTTACAACATGTACTTAGAATATAAATAATAATGTTGTCAGTAAAAAAGTTTTGGCCACAAACAATAAACAAACAAATAAAAAATATTAAAAAATCAAATTTTGAATTTGAAATGGTCAAATCCAAAAATTGATTTTATTTTTTTATTTAATAAGCCACAATTCGAACTCAAACTCAGTATTAGGTACTTTAGTGCTTTTGTAATTTAAAATCGATGTTAGCAAAATGTGATTTTATCATTCTAATAATTCTTTCAAAATATTATGGTGGTCAATTATTAATACATATTCAATTTAGGCACTTTCTACAGTTTTTTTGTTAAAGGTGCCCTTTTGCAGCCGTGAATTGGTACTTAGAAGCCGTTTATGTAGTACCAAACTTAAACCAAAATCGTTCACAAACCTTATGACAGGGAATAACAGAGAAACAATATTCATGTAAAGCAACAACTTTTACTATAAAACAGCGTATTACAAATATCTCGCAACTGTACGGGCGTAGATCAAGTCGTGTGTTGTGACATTCTTGCAGAACGTTGTGTTATTGCGATAAACGATATTATAGCCCACTGATTACTGACATAGATACAGATCTTATAAAAACAACATAAGTGCTCTATGGATTCCACATTTACCTTAGAATTAACTTCCGCGATCATTAATTTGAAACTATGATGAATCTGTGTCATCCACCATCTTACTTTCGGAAGCATACCTATGATAAATTTATTATGCGCAAAAGTAGCAAAAAGAATGATAGAAAATTCTGATAGATTCTACTAGGTTGGCTACCTATGCCTTTTCCAGGTTTTAAGAAAAAAAAAAATAAAAACAATTAAAATATTCAATAGATTGCGACTTATATTTAAACTTGAAATGCGCTTCCTGTCAGAAACGTTGTTGAAAATTAAAAGTCGAATACAGAAATTTGACATTACAAACTTGGTACTCCAAAGACTGCTTCTTCATCCTAAGAGGTTTTTGGTTCATTCCACATTCATGTCAATGTTTTTAAGTGTGACGTTTCAACACATGTACACAAAAACCAGTTTCGTCTCTCTATTGATCACGCGTCTATATTTTACCGTTATTAAAGAAAACAAGTATTTTACCGTTATTTATTAAAAATACCGTTTAAAAACAAACAAGTATAAGATTGTTCTAATATCATTTCAATAGATGAATTAGGGTTAAATTTATTGGTGTTGGTTGAAGTCTTCTAGTATTAATCTTGTAATTCTTAACTTGTATAATAATAGGTAATTACGTTTTCTTTTTTAAATGACTTGAGACACTTTACACACAGCCGTCTGATCCCAAACTAGGCCTGTATCTATGGTAACCAGACTGCTGATAAGCATACTTCTAAATACATACATATAATAGATAAATGATCATGCTCATCACACAATTATTTGTCCTGGGTGGTAATCAAACCCACGACCTCTGGCTCAGCGGTCAGGATCACTAACCACTACACCAACAGGCTACGTGCTGTAATTGTTCACTGCACGTGGTTTTTTATTAGTTGCATCAAACTGCACAAAGGTTTCTCATCAGCTCTCGAAGGACGATCGGAACGGAAAATTGGTGTATAGCTGTCAACTACGATTATATGTAGCTTTACCGTGTATATATAGAAGAACATAAAGTAGAATAAGTTACTGCATTAAAACTTTTAATTAAATTAATTGTTTATGTATTCCGTCGGGAAAATAATAAAAATTAAGTGTTTAAAAATAATAGGTAATAGAAAATTGTCGGTCGTAGGACTGCACGTCAGAAGTGAAAACATAACTTACATATACACACACAAACACACATCTGTATATGTATACATATCTGAGCGTGACGGTCACGCGAGTTCAGTGCTTTTTTCCCAGACCAAAAGAACCCAACGTGCCTAAAGAAGTTTTCACTTCAAAAATAAGTGTTAAAAAGTTGACTTGTTTCTTAGCTCTATACTGATCTCTGCCCACATAGTATAAAAAAATCAAGATTTTTAAAACATGAATATTACTCACCTTTCCCTGAATATTTTATGGTTGCTCATGTAGAAAATACCATAATAATATACCATTTGTCTTTGGACAAACACAAGAACGACAAAAAATTTAAAACAGTAAGTGAACTTCTTAACACAAGTTCAGTACAAGTAAATCTATTCAAAAATAAAAATTACGCAGGCTTGTTGTTAACCAAAACTGTTTCATGACCTAGAAGGAGTATGATGTCTAGTGTTTCTTCATAATTGGAACATATTTATCGGTTAAGAAATTGTGTAGGTTTTTGTGAAAATAGGTTTTGCATAAAAAGCACAAGAATAAGAAAGAATCCTAGTATCTTTTGAACGCATTCGCATCCCACTTTTTGTACCTTTGTAATTCAATCGTGGTAGTTTTTATTTCGCGGAAAAATATTATACGATATTTTTAGCAGCAGCGGTAAATGAAAAATAAATTGATACTATGGAAACGTGTACATACATGTGATGGCGATTGCATCTTTTTTCATTAGAGACATGCGTAAAAAAAGACTTGCCCAAAATGTGGCCTACCCCCACCTTGACAGAACAATAAATAGAAGCAGAATATCTTCCAGAAGCAGGAAGAGAGTTGCAACTTTTTCCAGCCAGGCTTGGCTCAGCTAGTGGGGAACTTGGGGGTTTTCGACAAACGATAACAAACTACAGGTTTTCTTATTTAATTATTACATCACATATTCACTACGGAACATTATCACTACATATTATAAAACAAAGTCCCCCGCCGCGTCTGTTTGTCTGTGTGTTCGCGATAAACTCAATAACTTTCGAACGAATTTTCATACAGTTTTCACCAATAGACCGTGTGATTCATGAGCAAGGTTACCTAAACTCATAAAGGTTTTGTGTAAAATGATTGAAATATGACTATGTCGGAAAAAATCAATATAGGCTTTGCTACCCGTTCGAAGCCGGGGCGGGTTGCTAGTTTACTATAAATAAAGTTATAATAATTTATTTATTTGTGAAACTAATTACAGTACCCACCTGTAAATCACAATTTCATAATTTCATATCTATCAGTGTCTCTACTTATACGTGACTAGCTGGTCCTTGAAGCTTCACCTGCGTTTGTGGTCATTGTTGTGCTCCTAAGGGTTGTAGCGTGATGTTACATAGCCTATAACCTTCCTCAATGAATACTCTAACCAATACATTAAAAAATTGCGAATCCGACTGGTCGTTTTAGAGATTAGCGCATTTAAACAAACAAAAATTTCAGCTTTATTATATAAGTTAGATTATTCTACGTTTAAGTTACTTCTTTGTAAACTTCTTTATTTAAGTGATTTTATCTTCATTTGAATTGTCAATACCAAGAGTTAGGTAAACAAAAGCAAATCTAATTATTTAGATTACACAAGTGCATCTTAATTTCAAGGGTTCCTGTTTTATTCACGAAGAAAAAAAATACTGGTTTAAATTTTAATTACAACGGATGTGTATTGAGACAACATCTGTAAGAAAAGCAGTAATATTCGACTAAAACTGATTACCGTATTTTATACAGTATTATATATGGTATCCCGTCACAAGTGGGTCTTTTGCAGGATCCTTGTATATATAGGGCACACTGAAAGTTTTGCGTTCCTGGCCGCTCATAAATATTTGAATTTCGAATGTAAAAATTTTTTAAACATAAGAAATTCAACCACTGCCACTGATTAAAAAAAATTGACGGGAAGTCGCGTGTCAATTGTTTTTTATTACAAATTGAAGTTCGTCGTCCGTAGCAAAAATGGAATTAACGCAAAAAGATTTTAAGGCGATGATTTTTCATAAGAGTTCACTGATTCCGCAAGACTGCACTGCTTGTCTTCAAAATGCTTTTGGTAGGGAAGCGCAGAACGCAGAATTCGATCGTGGCCGTGTTTCTCTCCATGATGAAATTCGTGAAGGTCGGCCCTCAACTGTGATCACTGTGGCTACTGTCAGGCAACTAATTGAAGAAAACCGGCGTATGACCTATGAGGAGATTCGAGGATATTTGGGGATTGGTATGAGCCAAATTCAAAAAATCTTACATCAACATTTAAAAGTTAGAAAACTTTGTTGCCGCTGGAATCCTCATGAACTCACCCCAGAACAAAACCGAACCGAACTGATTGGTGTAAAAAAATGTTGTTAAAGTACGATCACGGACGTTCAAATGCTGTGTTTGACATTGTGACAGGAGATGAAACATCCCACTTGAAAAACAAAAGACAGTTAATATTGAGAAGTACACAACCATTTGTTTTCCCAGTGTCTTCGAAAACGTTAGGGAAAAACGACCAAGAAGTCGCATCCTATTGCACCATGACAATACTTCGGCGCACACCGCGAATAAGACAAAGTCATTTTTGGCTTCTGAAAAGGTAGAGCTAGTGACCCATTCCGCACATAGTCCAGACCTGGCACCATGCGATTTCTTTATTTTCCCAAAAATTAAAGATTTGATGAGAGGTGTGACATTTACGGGGCCGAAAGAGGCCGTGATAGCTTTCAACCAGCACGTGAACATACCCTTAGGCAATGGTCCTCATGTGTGAATGAAAAAGTGTTTAAAATGTAATGGAGAATACTTCGAAAAGCAGTAAATAAATTACTTTACATGTAAATTGTTTTATTAATGAGTTACGCAAAACTTTCAGTGTATCTTACGTATATAAGAAGGAATAATCCGAGAGCCTCTGCAGACTTTGGCCGCCTGATCAGCAGGCGACCACACCGTGGAGTACTAACATTAGTACGGGAACTGCCACTGTTTTGACGGAATATAACAAAACAAAATGACCAACTTTCACTCTTATTTTTATAATGGCTTTTGTCAAGAATTACGAGTTGTGTAAGTGCTGAGACTTGAGGTCAACAAAATAATATATCTGAGTTTTTATATTTTTAAATGACGGCGTATAACAATTATGATCTTTTGTCTAGATTTTGAATATCAGTAATAGTATACCTTATAGAGCAATGAAAGAATAATATGAACGCTGATTCAATACCTACCTACCTACTTATTATTATTAAGTATTAACACAGAAATACCACAATGATCATAGCTTTGTGTAAAGCAGCTTTTTATGTAGGTAAGCTGACGCCCTTGTAGGTACTCCATGAAAATAGGTCGCTACCATTGATTACGCACTATGTGTGAGTACGCATGTGTAGTTATTGTCAACAATTGACAACGACAACAACGTCAAACATTCCTTGTTTGACGTTCTATGAAAATAGATAGGTTTTCAATTCATCGCGTCTTATTGTCATTCTTATTTTTAATGAGAAAAGTAAAATTTATTCATTAACTTTGGTGTTATTAAGAGTACGAACAGCTTTTCAAATTATATATAAAATATAAATATATCAAATCCAAACATGGCGCTGATATTTGTGAATTGTATAATCAATTCTTACCTTTATCGAAGAAAAAGTTATAAACAATTTTATAACAAGACGTAACAAGGTATTCACCACAGTAAGAATGTACACGTTTGTTCTTAATCTTTTATTTTCGATAGGCAATGGTCGCGCATTTTGGGGCCTTGTTGGTTTTCACCGCTTACGCGCGATGTAACGAATGACATAACCGCGCATGCGTGGTACCACTACTCAATTATCGAAAGCGGGGTATCTAACTTCCGTATGTTTTATACATACTAGTGATTGTCCTGAGGTTGAAATCGACAGTAATTTATTAAATTTCATTCATAACACTTTCAGTTCAAAATGTTTACAATTTTTTTATTGGCAACACTATTTAAAGCTCGTCAATAGTAATAATAATAATATTATACTAAACAAAAAAATCACTTAATCACAATCACTTTATCACTTAATCAGAAAATCACTTTTTGAGAAAATTCATAAACACTAACTTAAAAAAATATCTTAGTAACAGAATGAAAAATTTCACAATAAAAAAAATATGTACGATTTAAAATCTTTAACTTAGCACATTCCTACTACTTTTATGAAAAAACGGAGGCAAAAATACCTGGAAATTCAAACGGTCATAACTTGCAAACAGATAATTTTTTTTCAAAAATTCTTATTGTAACTGCTAGAGTCATAGTCACCCTTTCAGTGATTTAAGTAAGTGTTCCTTTTTCAAATACACCCTGTATATTTTTGTAAATAGTTACAACCAATGCAAATAGACAAATTCATGTTTACAAATGTTTGCAATGAGCGGGCATCCTACGACCTCTAACGATGGTCGCCTGGTCGCCACAAAGGTCGTCATAATTTTATGGTCGTATAGTAGACTCCGTAAATAACGTAAAGGGCTAAAAATTTTAGGAAATTTCGTGATTTTTAATAAAGAAATCTTGTTTTGAAACTGACAAATTGAATTTAAAAATTTACCGATATAGCTAATCTTTCGTAGGAGAGAGAGAGAGAGCAGACATGTATTAATGAAACTATGGGCAGGCATAAGTCACTCGATGTACTTGCGCGCGGTAAATACCCACGGTCGCTGCTCCGCCGGCGGACCTTATACGAAGTTTCACACACAGGGTTGCCGACAGTAGCTGTCGCGCACACACGCTTTTATTTTTAAAGAACAAAAAACGCAATTTGAGATCGTATTGATATATTCTTTAAACAGTGTAAAATTCATGGTGAAAATTTATATGGTTGTTTATGTGCAGTATAAGAATGTCGATAACCTTGTTTCCCTCAAATTATTCCTTAAAACGTTTTGTAAGATTTAGAATATTTTAGAAGATTTACCATACAATTTAATAATCGAGATTTTAGAAAAGGGAAGAAGTTTATTAATCTTTACGTACTTTACATAAGAAAAAACTAAATGTAGGATTTTTGTATATTTAAACATTGGAAATAAAAAAAAAATGTTAAGTACTCAATTTATATAACAATTGTAATTTATTTTATAAAAAAATCATTAAATAGGTAACTCTACACACATTTCAAAGCCCGGAAAAAGTAGGCAATTAAAACGGTAGGTATCGATATATTTGTAGGGAGTGATTTATCTGTTACGTAGTAACTACTTAGTAATCTGTGCTATGGGTATTTAGTACCAAGGATGTTCATGGAATATACAGATTTTTCTGAAAATGTCTGAATGAAAAAAATTTAATCTTTTATTTATTTATTTATAATCAGTATAATCACAAACAATTGTTACATTGTGTCGGATGTATTACAAAAAATATGCAATACAAATATCAATCATAATCAATAATGTCAATAAATTACATATGACAATTAATACATTGAACAACCACAATTAAATAAATTAAACAATCAATTAAAATCAAAATACAAACAATCAATAAATGGGTAATAAACTAAATTGGTAAAATTTTTAAGTCGAATAAATTGGAGTCAGAAATAATTATTGATAAGTGTCAGCTAAGGTCAGCAGAGTAGAAACACCCGTGTATTAAAAAACCTTTTAAAGTAATTAAAAACTCTCTTTTATACAGTAACATTTTTAGTTCGGTTGGTAGTTTATTGAATGACTTTACTGACCTATGGTAAGTACCATGTTTAACTACATTAAGTCTCGGTATGTGCTTGGTCTGAATGTCTTTGCGTCTTGTACTTTGCCTAACCAACCTCTCCTTTTCTGTTTCATACTCGTGAATGTATTTTTTAAAATTTGACAAGAGAACCAGGACGCATAGACTTGGGACAGTCAGTATTTAAAGATCTTTAAAATATTTTTTACATGACCCTTGTTGTCTAATGCGTACAATTGTGCGAATTGCTATTTTTTGTAAAATGAAGGCCTTTTGAATATTGTACTCGTAACTACCTCCTAGAATAAGATACTGTACCTTAACCTCGATTCTACTAATGCGTAATATACGGTTTTTAGTTGATCAACCTCAACATCATTACGTAGACTTTTAAGCACATAGCAGGCTGAACTAATAGAATTTTCAAGGGCCACAAGTTCATGCTTCCATTTAAGGTCTCTATCTACATGAACCCCTAAAAACTTAACGGCGTCAACCTTATGGATTTAAATGCCATTAAGACTGCAGTTGAGCTGGTCACTACCTTTCGCGGACGATCTAAAAAGCATGACATTAGTTTTTGCTGAATTAACTAGCAACCCGTTGACTGTGAACCAGTTATTAACACATTTAAGACCTTGTTCACTCGTTCATTGAGGGAGCTTATGTCTTTTGCTGGCACTATAGCGTTAGTATCATCTGCAAACAATAAAAGCTGTATGTGTTTGGTCATGCAATTCTCCAAATGATAAATCAGGTCATTTATGAAAATTACACAGAATATTGAGCCGAATATTAAGCCTTGTGGTTCCACAAGGCTTAATATTCGGCTCCGTAGTACTTTGAATCTGTTTCGATTTAAAAGCTTGAAATCATTGAAATTGTATGAAAATGTAAATCGTAATTATATAATTATATTTTTTTTTTCCAAATTTATAGGTATTTATTTCAAAACCAGCGGTTCCCGCGCGGCGTCGCTCGCGTGTCCATATTTATTTATTTTGGGCAAGGAGTAACCTCCTTGCCCAGCTATCTGTGAAAGTCCCGTAAAACTCGGTTTACCTGTTCCGGAGAGGAACAAACTGACAGACAGACAGACAAAAATTTTAAAAACTGGTGTTTAGGAATAGGTATCGTGCAAATAACTGTTTTAGCTTAAAAATATATGATTTTGACATTACGGACACTTCAATTTTATTTATTTGTATGTATTGATAAATCAACTATTTGTCGGCTACATATAATGCTCCGAAAATTTGACAACACCTTTCTCTAACACCCGGTATAATGTTGTTATACGTCAGTTAATTTTAATCCTTTTGTTACAGCGCCATACATCAAAGTGTGTCAGCGAAATGATCCTAATGTCGACAAATGCATCATGAATTCTGTTGAGGAGTTACGGCCTAAGATGATTGAGGTAAGTTCTCATCAAGTTAATATATTTTAACCCCCGACACAAAAAGAGAGGTGTTATAAGTTTGACGTGTCTGTGTGTTTGTGTATCTGTGTGTCTGTGTGATCGTCAGCTCTTTTCTAGTCGTTTAAGGGATTTTCGAGTCGGGGGTGTTTTAAATTTATCATTATATTTGATGTCTTGTTCACAAAGAAATAACAATAAGTTTATTTTCTTCACATCATCTTTCACTTACAACTTCCATAAAGATCTTCTACCATCTTTATAAAACTGCCTTCCTGCCTTGATTGATGAGAAAAGTTAGGAGTGTAGTGTGGTACTGTACTGATATATCTGACCCATCCAATTATAGACCTATCTTCCTACTATTAGCCTACCTTCTGGCTCCCGAAAATAATAAAACGCGTATACAATACGCATATACAATACGTTTGAAGGTCACAGCGTACTGAGTGACTGGTTCAGTATGACTTTGGCCATAAAGACTCCACCGGTGAACTTCTTGTGTATATTACACTACCCGTGCCCTGCGGTTTCACCCACGTATAATGTAAAAGAAATCACTGATTGGTGATTTGTATACTTCGGTAGACAATATTTTAGTAACTTTTCTTGGCATGGAGGCGTTCACAGTTCGTCCCTTTTTGGCAATACTTGTTTTTCATCGGGTGGCCAGGGTTGGTATGTGTCACCTGCCCGTTACCCTAGCAGAAGTAGGCCTGAGATGGTGCCGTGAGGTGTTCTGCGCGCCTCATTCAACAGGAATTGGGGCGATGATGGTGTCGCTGACTACAGTTTTAACTGCGGCTAAGGTCAGCCAGGGTTTTAGGTTACTTCCTTCCTAGGGTATACCTAGGGTATAACAGACTCACCTGTGACGGAACACCGTGTGGTTTCAGTTTGTTCGATTCCGACATACTGCTTCGCCGTTAGCCGTGGTATGGTGATGACCAGATCCACATGATAAAAAAATGGTGGTCACAAGGCTTGTCCGACCACTATAGTTGTAGACCGGAGCAGAGTATTGAATTATTTTAATTTTGTCTCCAGGGTCTCCTAAACTATGCGTCCAAATAACATGCTCTAAAGGGTAAAGTTTATATTCATACAATTGTCTTAATGATGAAGTAACTTTCGTTTGTAAGGATTAATAGGCCATGCCTAATAATAATAATCATAAATCACTTTTTAATTTTCAGCTGTTCAAAAACGCTTTTTCTTCCGACTTTCTTAAAAAACTGTTACTGTCTCTCATTAATCTGGCTATCATTATACAAAAATAATGTTTTGAATCCGTCTGGTAGTTCAACAAATAAATAAACAAAAAACTTATTAGACGTATTAGTATATTATATTAGTATACATATAGATTACTAGGGGCGTAACTAATAGTCGTAGTCAGCCTATAATACATTTAAGGCTTATTGTATGGTACGGAAGACAACAAACGGGTCTATCGATTTTGCCTTTGACGAAATTGCCGTCTTAGATACTAGCTAAGGGATATTAGATATTACTTACTTCATCAACTTGTATCTCAGAGATATACTATATTGTCATAAACTTTTGAGCGTATACATTGCGCACACTAATATTAATGAAAACCAAAAATACAATGAACACATTGTATTGTTGATGGCAAGTATGGTCGTAGTCCTAGTGAACAGTGATTGGTCTATAGTGAAAATGCGCAATGTATGTGACAGAAATGAAAATGACCACTTAAGAGCCTTCGAATCAACAAGTAAGGAAAACTAAATTAAGTGTAAAGTAATCCATAGTCCATGTGGACACAAGTATGTGCGTTCACCACTAACTAAACCCCATTCAGAAAACCCCTTTAATTTCCGAAAAATATGAAAAGTAAAATTAGTGTTTTTAAAATATTTTTTGGTCTATAGCAAAATACACTTTATCATAAATAAATTCAATGTAAATAAGTTTTAATGGATTCATGTAAATTATGTTCACCGTTATAATTCGTTTACAATTATCTTTAAATAAAGGTGTATTTAAATTAATAAATAACATATAATTTTAATCCAACCTAACTTAAGTGGCCTATTACTCATATTTTTGGAGTATTTTCTGGCGTACGTTTACATGAAGCCATCATACACTTTTATCACCACCACTGCTTGATGTCGAATTAGACGCGGTTGCTGCTGTGGAGTCATCATTTCCACTAGTACCTGCTGCACTAGATCCAGCAGCAACAGCGCCATCATTACCAGCAGTTGCAGCGTTAGACCCTGCGGCAACAGCGTCATTGTTGCCTTTAGCTACACTACTAGAGCGTGCACGTGCTGCGCCATCTTCATTAGTAGTTCCAGAACTAGATTCTGCTTCAGCAGTTTTTCCATTACTTGAACTACTATTATCACTATTTATAGTGGCAGCACCTGAACTTGCTACAGTGAGGTCATTAGTATCATCTTCGTCTAATTCATCAACATTTACTGTAACAGCTACATCTTGATCCTGATTCTTAGATTCAGACTGAGTAGTTGATTTACTTTCAATGAGTTCCCCATCTTTATTGTTAGTAGCAGAAGATTCAACAGTCGATTTACTTGAGCTATCACCATCACCCTCTTTACTACCTTTTAATTCTACGACGACATTGACATTCGTTTTGTCTTTTACTTGTGGCTTACAATTATACTCGGGAGTTTCATTTGGACGTCTTCTGGTATCAATTATAATATTAGTTCTTCCAGATTTAGTAGCTGTTGGTATAGATATTTTGACTGAATTCGGTTGAAGTTTTACATTACCTTTATTTCCTTGTTTCTTTTTGTTCAATGAGGAGTATGGTATAGCATAGTTTAGTATTGGAAACCCATCCATATAACTGAACGGCAGCCGTAATTGTACCGTTGTAGGCGGGAGGTTGGCTGGCGAAGTTTGATGTCCATAACACTAAAACAAAAAATGCCTATGTGTATTTGAATGTACTTTAAATATTATTTTCGTGTGTTTTCGTATTATTCACCTTTCATTACTTAAATAATTATAGTTTTATAAAATGGGTAACCAATATGTACAAGTATGGGATCCTTAGTAAAAACTCTATAGAAAAATAATTAATTGGGGTTTCCAAGAGATAAGAAAGGTTTTCATTTACACAAGTGCATGGAATTGCTAAGTTTAGTAACTAAAAATTGTTGAAAGTTTGAGGGTTAAGCGTCACGTCGCCGTCGTTTGTACACCACTTCTGCCGACAAAATTGCTCTAATGTCGGACACATCATTTGGTTCAAGTACGGCATTATCCCAATCCGGCGAACCAAAGCCTGATTTAGAAATGAGGATGCCCGAATTCGCAAGCGACGAAATATTGAGCAAAAAATCTAGATGCGCAATATACTCGATATTGCGCATAGATTTTTTGCACCAACGATAATGAAAAACGGGAAATTTGTCTTATTTATAGAAATTTATATTCCTAATCACTGCTCTCTTTTTAAATATTTTGTAAGTGAAAAATCACAGCTCACCTGTAACACTCCTAAGTATAGTACTAGCACAAAAACTTGATAGGAACCCATATTATTTCAGGTATAAGAATTTTGCAATATCGACCCAACCTTATATACACCCAAGTCTTCACTCATAGCATTAATTGATGTAATTGTCATACAAACTGCAGCCATTAATGGTCCTGTATCTCGAGATGAGCACGTAGGGCTCATTATACATATTATGCTTATCAGTCAGGTGTTGACGGCTATAAGTTATCATCATCATAAAGGATAATGATCCCTATTTTGAATTTCGATAGGGTTAGTGTAGAGTCAAAACGTAGTTTCAGAGGAAAGGATCGTTGATGCAGATGCTTTTAAGAGCCCTATTACTGGAAACTAGAAATCTGGGTTAAAATGGAATCATAAACGCTATAATTTTTTTTTATTTTTGTTGGTGGAATATGGCAGTTCTATTGGTGTTATTGAACCTTGTAATAATGAAATCTTCAAGTCTGCGTTTATAACTAACAGCAGCCTCACAGATTTATTGCAGTTTTTGTAATGGGACTTTATTGATAGGAATCTTTGTTGAAAATACATAGATAAGGATTGCGTTGGAAAGGTGTCCTTCAAAATTCAAAGGTGAATAAATGTTTTATTTTTTAAAGAGATATTCTGTAATGCGTTTATATGATTAAACTTATTATATAATTGATATATTTAGGTCTAGAATAGTCACGTTTACCGCTATAAGCAAAAGATTTTGTTTCGTAAGTTTTGTGTACATAGCAGATTTAGAAGTACGAGTAAAGATGTTGCAATGGCCAAAGGGACAAGTACTTCGTGAGTTGTGCAAAATCAAGTAAACGTATCCTTGGGCATTAAATTAGACTGAACGGTGACTGGTTACATGTTGGGAAACATCTTATACTAATAAATTGTTAATTTGATAACTAGGATTGCGTTAATCTGAGTTTCCGATAATTTGGTATATTTGTGTTGGTTGATTGGGCCGAATCGTTTGCCCAAACCCAATTTCAAAGGATTTTTTTCCTTTTTTTGATTTTAGGTCATATTTTTTACATTGCTAAGATTGCCAACAAGCATAAGATCCGGTTCATGGTAAGCAATGCCTTTATTCAAACCTATAAACTCACTTAGAGTTTTTAGCTTGCGATGCCAAAACTATGCCGTATGGAGGTATACCAATCGTAATTACTTACCACAATATAAGAATGGCAAGATTGGCGTGTTTTTTTATTACAATAATGCCACGAACATGAACACCCTGTAATATACCCCATAGGAGATCCCTAAAGGAATCAATTCCGAGGTTCAAGTAAAAAGAACGGAGTAAACCAAACAATGATTTATGGAGTAAATGTTTACTAACCAAAGACCCAGTATTTATATACGAATCCTAGAATTTAACAACGAATAATTTATGTTCTGACACAAGTAATATCTGAAACAATATCAGACACGATTTTTGAACTATTTTCATCATTTTAGAAACGAACCTGAATAAAGTTCATATTTTCCGCTAAAATGGATTTCTATAAAATATCTTGATACTTACTATTCCTATTTTTGATGTTGTAAGTATTATTTATTGTTCTCGATGATATCATAGTAGATTTGAAAGTATGTCATTGTCAATAGTTTCATAATAATATAGACGGTTGGTCTCAAAATTATATTTGCGAGTGTAAAAATTTCTCTATCACAATCTCAAGAATTGTTGTATTCAAATAATATTTAGTTTCTAAATTAATTAGATACTTTTATTCTGTAGCATAAACTTATTACACATTAGCAGGTTGGTGACATTAATTAATTAGGAGCTGACAGAACTCAATGTTTAGATTAGTGCCCTCTAAGGGATCCATATATGTATTACGAGGGCTACACTGAAAATTTCGGGAATCAAGGAAGTGACACAACATTACTATTTAAAAATGTATTTATTGCTTTTCGAAGTATTCTCCGCGAAATTTGACACATTTTCCATACGATGGAACCAATCATTGAAGCAACCATTCCATTCGGAAGTTGGGGTCTCCAAAATGGCCGTTTTGTAGGCGTCCACAGCTTCTTCAGGTGATGAAAATCTCTGACCACGCAATTTATTCTTTATTTTAGGGAAAGTATAGAAATCATTAGGGCTTAGGTCGGGACTGTACGGCGGATGGTCTAATAATTCTATGTTTTCTTGCTCTAAAAACTCTTTTGTTCTGTGCGCGGTGTGAGAACTCGCATTGTCGTGATGGAGCATGATGTGGCGGTTGCAGTTCTCTTTACAGAGTTCGGAAACGACCTGTGGCAAACAAATGCTAGCATACCATTCTGCATTAACCGTTCTTTGTCCCTCAAGAGGAATAGTCCCAACATGGCCGGTTTTGGAGACAAACGTGGTCACCATTTTTTTTGCAACACTCCGTGAACGAACAATTTTAGTTGCCTTTAACTCATTTTCGAACACCCAAACTCGTGACTGGTTTTTTGTTTCGGGTTCGTACGCGTATATCCAGGATTCGTCACCTGATACAATGTTGTTTACAACATTTGAGGATTATGCGTGGAATCTTTCGAGAGTTCTGACGCACCAAGTAACGCGAGCCGCTTTTTGCTCTTCACAGAGCAAATGCGGTATCCATTGGGAAAACAACTTTTTTACACCTAATTGTTCATGCAAGATTATTTGTATTTGACTCATGCCAATGTCTAAATTTGCCTGAATTTCATATATCACATATCGATCTTCCTCAATCAGCTCACGCACAGCATCAACGTTTTCTTGGGTGACTGCAATTTTTAGACGACCTTGACGGGGATCATCACTGAGCTTGACACGTCCACGTTGAAATTCAGCAAACCAGCGATAAATTGTGGTTTTAGATGGGGCTTCATCACCAAATGCAGAAAGCATCCGGTCAACACACTGTTTTTGTGTTAAACCGCTTCGAAAATCATAATAAATCATCGCCCTTGAATTTTCTCGAGTAAATTCCATTTTCTCAACGACTAAACAAGTTTGAGAAGACCTTGTGAGAAGACCGAGAATCTTTTTTAAATAAATGAATGGTATTCGATTTTTAAAACCAAGGAGTTTTCAATTAAAAAGATTTTAATGTGATAGGAATAGTGGAAATATTCCATTCCCGATACTTTTACTGCAGCCTATGTATTAGCGTGACGATCACGAGTTCAGTGCTTTTTCCGCATAGCAAAAGTGCACAAAAATGCCTGAAGAAGTTTTCACTTCAGAAACACAAGTAATGATTTTTTTTCTGCTATATTTCAGGGTATTCCAGAGCTGGACGTACCTGGCATCGAGCCGTTGAGCCTGGGTCAGATTGCGCTGGCTCGCGGACCTCAGGGTGCGAAGCTGACCGCTGTCGTCAATGACGTCAAAGTTCGAGGCCCTAGCAATTTCATTATTGAGGAGCTGAAGTGAGTATTTTGTTCAGTAGCTCCACTAAGTCCATGTAGAAAAAATTAAGCGCCCTCTCTCTGTTTATTGAAGGAACGTAAAAATATTAAATTTGCTAAAAGTGAAGGCTGTAAAATTTGGGTTTATTGAAATTTTGTGGTCAGTATTCGCAAATAGCAGCTATAGAACGTGAAATAGAGTAAGGGCGAAAACGTAAACGTGTCGTTTCTTTGTCTAAATCTTGGAACAGTAATTTAAATCTATCGAAGATCCGGCTAAAACTATCGATTTTCCTGAAGACGAGAACGTATGAAGGATGGCTTCCATTATTAAAATTCGCTAGGATTATGGTTGTCAGTTAATTTTGTAATAATAATAATAACTTCACACATCCCAAACTATATAGAGCCTGTACTATGGTTACCAGACTGCTGATACTTATATATTTCCAAATACATACATATTATAGATAAATTACACCCAGACACAGCACAAAGTATCATGGTCATCAAACAATTATTTGTCCTGGGTGGGAATCGAACCCACGACCTCTGGCTTAGCAGTCAGGATCACTAACCACTAGACCAACCAATAGTTATGGCCACCACTATGGCTAGAAACATCAAAAAAGGTTTGTTTTAATTTGACACGTAGATTTATTGAGTCAGTATTTTAAAAATGTTTCATATATTTTTTTTTACGCATTCATGTGCAATTATATTCTGGCTGATAAATCATGCAAAATATGAGTTTTAACGTTTGTGCCTTTATTATGTTTATTTCTTAAAAACTCATAAAACTTGTAATGTTTATGGATGTTTAAAAGCAGAATCCTTGTTTCTTTCAAGTAAGTTAGTTTCAGGTAAGTAGTTAGTACAGGTCCCTACAACATTAAAGAAACTTTCGTAAACGTTGCTAAATAAATAAATGTGAACGAGCCCTAGTATTACTTGCAATTCTTTGAGCTGATTTAAATGGCTAAGAAACACATCAAAGTAATTATTTATAATGGAGTACGTGATCCGCGTGAGATTTAAAACATATCTTTAGAGTCATTTAAAGTAAAGATACCTTCGGTGATTTAGTTAAACATGACAATTTGCATCAGGAATATGACAACATCTAGATCTTTTCAGGGCAATTTAAATGATAAAAAGGTATTAGTGAAATGCTAATTTACACGAACCTAAAAAAGCTAGTCCTTTCAATCCAACGGCACTTTCATCGCTGTAGGAGAAGTTATCCTGTCATTTAAACTTGCTAACTTACATTGGGTTTTACCCTGCTAGATGTAAAACTTCATAATTACGCTTATAACAGTTATTTTTTGTCTCAGCGTTGTCTTTATAGGCGATTATTGTCAGAGTTCTGAATATTAGATACTTCGGCCTCTGATCTAAACCCAAGTGTACCTTGGTAATCAATACAGTAGGTACACTTCGGCCGGTGTAGGTATAACAATAGAACCTTACAGGTGTATGTACATTTAAATATGTAGTTTTTACGTCTATTTGTGTGCACAACACAACAAGGAAATCAACACTCAAGTCATTGGTATGATAAACATCTCTACACTTCATTAACTATGATCTCATTAAACGTTACAGTTTAAAGGTAAATTTAGATTCCTACAAAGATTCCTATTATTCCAATGATTGTAGAAGAATAAGTAATGCGCTATGAACGTGATTATAATTATAACATTGTAATTAATATAGTTATCAGTCCTTGGTGGCGAGGTAAGATGACACGATAGGAATCCACCGCAGATTGCCTGCGTTAAAAAGCTGTCTGTCTATCTGTCTGATACTATTTATTCTAATCTTGCAGCACATGTTTAGATGCCCTATCCTAATGACTTGGTATAATCATTATGGATTGTTCCAACAGGGTCCCACACTGTCCCCTCCGCCGTTGGCAAAAACATGGTTTACGCCGATTGTTGTTCGACGGCCTGCTGATCTTTGATTGGGAGAATCATTCGGCTCGTTGGCCGTGGGGAGCAGGCCTGGGCTCGACAGCAACCCACTAAAGTTAAAAAAGCTAACTACCGCTTATTAATTAGTTGTTGTTGTATGTGTCAAAAGTAATCTTTGCTTTTATGTGGCGCGTTGGTAAAGATTTTGACTGCAACTTCGGGGGTTCGATTAAAACTCACTCTGTATTTTCTGGTTTAGACTATAAGTGGGTTTATCCACGATCTAGAACCCGTAGTACAAGCTATACTTAGTTTGAGTCAAAGAAACAATCACAAATTAAAAATTTCAAAGGTCCCCGACTCAAAAATCCCTTTAACGAATAGAAAAGAGCTGATGATCTTCGAACGGCTGAACAGATTTTTTTTAAATTATAACTAAGAACATTCTCCACTAAGTTACCTTTCAAACAAAAAGGAATAAGTCAAAACAAGACCACCCGCTTAGGAGCTATGATGCCACAGAAAAACACACAGATGCACATGTTAAACTTATAACAACCCTCCTTTTTAACCGACTTCAAAAAGGAGGAGGTTGTCAATTAGGATGTTTAAATATTTTTTATGTATGTTTGGGCATAACTCCGTATTATATAGACGGATTTGTGAACAATTGGGTCTATAGTTTGGCTTTTCCGATCATATGGTAGGTTTGTCTTTTTCTTCCACACCTACCAGTCTTAACATGCCATTTTCATAGTAGAAATAGAATTAGCAGTAGTAGTAATAGTTATAAGTAGGTCAATATTTTCAATTTGGACTTTAGATCATTATGTGTGTCATCTCCTATGTAAGCTGGCTGCAGCTTTAAATTTGAAGTTTGAAATGGTATAAAACTAATAATGATGATTTTATGAATTATAGGTCCGATCTTGACAAGAACAGGTTCGACTTTAAGCTGCTCCTCCCAAAATTGGACTTCGCTGGAAAATACAAGATGGATATTCAGGTTTTGCTGCTACGTCTTCAGGGTAGAGGAAACATTACGGGGACTTTTAGTAAGTTTTCATTCCATTCAAATTAATCAGCTAACGACCATATCTATGTCAAGATCATGACATAGTAATTGTATGATGAATAAAAATATCCAATGATATTAAATACTATTCAAAGAATAGTTAAAGTTAATTTTCTTTCGCCATTAAGAAAGAAAACAATAAAACACCACTTCACAGCCATTCCCTGAGCAGAGTAAATTATTAACTAAGATAAGTGTTAATTACAGTAAATAGTCGTAATGATTGAATATCAAACAATAAATGTCATTCCATTTCTAACTTTTCTGCTATTAAAGCTGGTCGGTTTGTCAATTTCAATTTGTTTTTTCTGTAGAGACAAATCATACATACGATTATACATTGATAAAGTAATTGACAGATCAAATAGAGACGAAAGATGATTTCTGAAGTTATACTTCTTTTGGCGCGTTATGGAAAAATGATGAGAGTAATTTTTTACTATGCGCGCACACACCGTCACGAAAAACCGACACCCTGAAGTTAGCTAGTCAACATTTTAGTTTTTCAAAAAAGTTACAAACTTCACGATAGTGATAAAAATGGTTTTTACATATTACTTTGAGTACGTTTGTAGAATTTGAGGTTAGGTGACGGTATGTATTATTTATGATAATTTACTGTGATTATAAGTGATAAAAATGGTTTTTACATATTACTTTGAGTACTTTTGCAGAATTTGAGGTTAGTAGGTAACTTTATTTAACTATATAAAACGATAACTTCTTACTTGCGTACATAAGTATACACACACTTTTTTTTTAATATACGCCTTTTAGTGTTGAATAGTTTCAGAACAAATAGTTATTACCTCAGCATTAATAAAGAGAAAAGTCGGTCACACTGCAGTTGCACAGGATGACGTTAGGCGCGCCAGCACCACGTATGCACGTGTCGGTGGCGTCACACGGGATTGCGGTCATCCAACTTAAGAAGAGAGCGCTAGCGATGTTTTGTTTTAAAATCTACTAGATTGGTGAAGAAAGCAAGGAAGTAATTCTCATGGTTAAAAAATAATAATTATGAATAGGGTAGGTGGGTGTCGAGTCAAATCTTTGTCTTTTACCAAACCTCAAAATTGTTAGTTCGGTACAGTTTTGTATCTATACTAAATATTATAAAACTGAAGAGTTTGTTTGGTTGGTTGAACGCGCTAATCTCAGAAACTACTGGTTCGAATTGAAATTATTTTAGTGTTGTATCCAACACTAAAATATTTTTAATAATATGGGCTATCGCCCATTTATCAAGAAAGGCTATATAATATCACGCTACGGCCAATAGGAGCGGAGCATCGATGAAAAATTATCCAAAAACAGGGTAAATTTACAAACGCAGACGAAGTTGCGGGATTATTTACCAAAATGTGCCCAACGGCTTACTCTTGACAAATTTCACAGTATTTTAAAATGCTAAATTGCCAGGCTCAACTGCTTATTATAAACATTAATTTATGAATTCAGCGTATACAAATAAAGGTCTTTGAACATTGTAAATACTATACAATAAAGTCAACATTTTTGCAATATTTATTCATAACCAATAAGTACTTGTACAACGTATTTTACTTTGGTCTTGAACATGTTAGCTTTGATAAACATAATAATTACACCAGACAGCAATGAATCCGGGTCATATAAAGAAACCTGAACATCTCAGAAACTAATAATGCTAGGCGTCAATTAAATACTCTGTTGAATGTAAATTTATTGTGTTTGTGTCTGTTTATTCTATTGCTATTTATTGTGTCTGTTTATAACTTAGTTTATTGGATATATATAGGGATATGGTTGAGATAATAGAATTGATTTTCAAAATATTATTGACTAGCTGCCTGCGACTTTGTTCGCGCGGAAATTTTGTATAAAATCTGTCCCACTGGAAACGTACACTTTTCCAGGATAAAAAGTAGCCCATGTACTATTTCAGACTATAATCTATCTCTATACCAAATTTCATCTAGATCCCTTCAGTCGTTTTTGGGTTAAGGAGTTACAAACATCCATCAATCCATCCTCACAAACTTACGACTTTACAATATTAGTAAGATATTAATTTTCTATGGCATTATTCAATCAATAGAAATTAAGTCGGTATCATATATCGGTATGTACATAGGTACGTACATATTTATTAAAACAAACTTTTACTTCACCATAAAAATTATCAACAAATTCAGTATCATCGTATGGACGTAATAATTACAAAAACGTGATTTATACAGTTTGCAATCTTACTGTACATACCTACGCTCTCTTTTGCAACTTCTACTGCGCACCAAAGTTTACTAACGGTCTGTGCAATGCTAAACATATTACGTACTAGGTAACTGGGCTTAAACATGCTACCAATCCGTTATTTGCATTGCTTATACCATTGTTCAAAATAGCACGGACGTCATGGTATGTAGAGTACCAAAGACAAAAAACATGAAATTATTGCACGTTGTCGACAATTTATAGCCTTAAATTCGTATAAACAAGCTCCAAAAAAAAATGAAACAACTTGGTTAAAAATACCTTGTTTTTTTTTTAATTGATTTAATTCATATAAATGCGACACAATCAATCAATAAGCCTAACACACTGCATTGCTGGACATAGGCCTCTCTCAATGTGCGCCATAGCATCCGGTCCTCAGCCTTCCACATCCTATCTATCCAAGCTTCCTTCCTGAGGTAGTCAGTCCATCTGGCTGGGGGCCGTCCTACCTTCCGTTTACCGATTCGCGGTCTCCACTTTAGGACCCGTTTACTCCAACGGCAGTCGGTCCTTCGGCAGATGTAGCCAGCCCATTGTCACTTCAGCATGCTTTTTCTGGTATGTCGGTATCTTTTTTTTGTTTCTCGGATGACATCATTATGAATTTTATCTATTAAACTCAAAGCATAGCAAATACAACACGGCGAGGTTTTACCAATTTTATATTTTCTGTATGTCACTTAGAGAAAATAGATGACAAATTCAGGAATTAGGACAGTTTGTTATTTGCCTTTATGCGCAAAAGATTTTTGATAGACATTGGAAAACCTCGAATTCAACTCAGATCTTTGGTGAATTGTGATGGTGTTTAACTGTTTATATTATATGTCCGTATAAGCATTGTTGACACGTGGCAATAAAATAAGCCAAAAGCGTAGTTTAACACAGCAAATGCAAGTTTTCTGCCAAAAAATCATGTTAGGTAATATGTAATACTGATGATTGAGGTATAAATAAATACCACTTTTTGACATCTCATTAAATACATATGGATGGGCCATATGTATTTAATGAGATGTCAAAAAGTGGGAGAGCCATACTTCGGCACGTATGGGCCGGCTCAACCGGAGTGATACCACGGCCTCACAGAAAACCGTCGTGAAGCTTGTGTTGTATGTGTGTGTGTGCGAGTGAGTGAGGTTACCGGAGGCCCTAAAATACCTGATCCCCTTCACCTACTTAAAGGCCGGCAATGCACTTGTGACTCTTGAATAGCCACTCACCATCAGATGACCCGCCTGCTCGTTTGCCCATTAAAAATAAACCTTTCTCAAAAAGTTTTTATTATTTTTGTGCATACTTTGCATAATACCACTCGAAAGTCTTAAATGTGATAAAAAGTTTCATATTTCAAATAATGGTAGATGTAGTGATTGATGGTTCTCAATCGCAACTAATGTTTTTACTTTGAAAATGATTTAAAGGAATCACAAAACTTTTGGAAGAAATTCGAATATTTTTTTAAATAATTTCAATTTTTTTACTACCCAAGCACAAAGAGAAAGATACTATTTGTTTGAAGAGGAGTACTCGCAATATTCTGATTTGAAACCTTTAACTCTGTCATACCAATAATTATATTTATTTATTTAATTACAGAGGACTACGCGTGCAATGTCACTATGAGAGGGCACAAAGAAATTCGAGATGAAGAGGAATACCTTCAGTTTGATCCCTTCAAAGTAAAACTTCGCGTGGGACAGTCTTCTATATACTTGACTAACTTGTTCGATGGCGATCCAGTACTGGGACCTGCGACAAACAGAGTAATTAATGAAAATTCTAACGTGTTTCTTGAAGAAATTAGACCCGTCTTAGAGAAGAGCCTTGGAGAACTCTTTACAGAAATGGCTAATAAGATAACATCAAAATTCACTTATAAAGAATTGTTTCCGTGATAAGTACTTATTTTAAAGATACAATTATAAGCCATTTGTGATTTCTGCACATTCGAATAAGTGTTTGTTCAATATAAGGGTTTGTGAAAATTCAAAAAGTGATTTTAGTGTTGGATAATAAAAATTAATCTCCGTCAAATTTCTGGTAAGTTCAACAATTTTAATTTTTCCAGTTATTTTAATCACTTCTGTTCATCGTTCCTCTTTTTATCCAACTCCATTGAAAGTTTATTTTGAACATCAGTTAATCTATGTGTAAAAAGGAAAGTATTTCTAAGGTATCGGTAGTGTAACTATTGGATTAAGATTGTAAATAGTATTTTAGGGTTATTTAACATGTAATTGACTGACAAAGTTTGAAATTGTACTAATTAAATGAAATTTAAGTGAACTTAATACGAATAAGAACCTAAATATATTAAACCTTTATGACTTGTTTAAATATCATTTTATTACTCTTAAAATATTAATTTTGTGAATTAATTGTGAACAATTTCAATCGTATTTAATAAGGTATTTCGACTATTAGTGTCCAAGAATGTAGTTGTGTCTCCTTTGTCTTTTATCACCTTAACCTTTGATTAATCACAGTAAACTTATTGTTTAATTGTATTCAATTAATTAATCTACATCATTATATTACTTTAACAAACATAGATTAATAAAATATTGTACTACTTGTCATTACGTCATTTCACTAAAAATATATTGTTTTGTTTTCAATTGTTATTACAACTAAATAGTTTTTGTAAGACACTTGCTATTTTTCTTTTAGTACTTCTATCAAAATGTTTCTGTTTAAACTGTTTTAATTATTCTTTAAATTAGTACGAAAACATGGTTTTTAATGAAGGTTTATAGATGTAATTAAAAACCTAAGCTAATTTCGATTATCTATTATAAAATATCATGTTTTTTTTACTATTAAAACAAATTATAAACAAAGATTTCTGAAATTATTTTATAATAATGTGTAAAGGAAACAGGACCAAATGAGAAAATATATCATTGTCAGCGATTTTTTTTGTTTTTATTTACGCCACTTAATTGTACATATCGCCTCCCGGCAACGGCAAAAAAAGTGTCATATCACAAAAAAAAAGTGTCATATCACATGTTAGGTACGTTTTGACATTTTTATAGCATTGAATAGCAAATGTTGCATTTGGTCAGCTGTAAAAACATCCTTATTGTTTTGTTCAATCCCAGACATAAAAGTCGTGTTTTCTCGAAATAGCTGTTTTTGTATTATGACACTTTTTTTTGCCGGGTGGCGATAAATACATGATATTTCCTTTATACCACATACAAGACATTTAAGGGTTGATTGTAGACACAATTAACAATCATCATATTCCTGTCCTTTTCCAACGGGTTTTAGCTGGTTTCTTTTACTACCGGCCGCCAACCTGACGTCAGTCCTCCTTGGGAATGTAGTCGTTTTAAGAAGAGAAATACTGGCGGAATTCCTGCGCTGATTTTTTGCGCGGGATAGAGTCCACAATAAAATAATATATTTAAGAAGAGAAATAAAGAAGCAGGTAATTTTGTATAAGGAAAAATGAGTAGGAAGATGAACCTAGGGTAAGGGTTACCGCAAGTCTTTGATTGTGAACAGGACTGAGAATGCAGTAGCTCGCAGAAGCCGGGGTCGCGTACCCGAATGTCCTGTATTTCTTGTGACTACTTGTATATTACTAGCATCGCATAGGTGTTGACTTTGTAGCCAGGTGGGGGTTAGCCCAAGGCCAGCGCTCATGGAGGCCGAAGATCGTGCATTTTTGAGGGAGAGCTTCGAGCGAGCTTGTTCACGTATGGGCCTGCTCAACCGGGTTGATACCACGGCCTCACAGAAAACCGGCGTGAAGCAATGCTTCGTTGAGTTTCGCCGAGTAAGTGAGGTTACCGGAAGCCCTAACGCCCCTCTCCCCCCCGTCTGCTCGTTTGCTCACGAGACTGAGGCCCTGCTACACCCACTTTGAGCACTCAGTACCGAATACAGTAGACACCTAGTACCTATTTCACTATTTAGTGCCATTTGTTAGTGTTTTTTTGAAGTCGGTTTAAGTTTTTTTAAAGTGTTAATTTTCCCATTTTCAGTGTAAGGTAGGTACTGAGGAGATAGGAGGTGTTTAGAACGTTTGGATTTCTACGTATTATTACTTATCTCCGTTTCTCATAAAATCAGATGACATGAGCGATTGCTCCATAAGAAAAGAACGCGGCTATACGTGGTCCCTCTATCCTTTTATAGGACGTGTAGGTACGTGGCGTGTGTGTATGTGTAGGTATGTTAACGCATGCGCAATCGCCCCTGAAAGAGACAGAGGGACCATGTATGGCAGCGTTCTCTTTTTATTCATCTGTCGCCTATCACACCCCCTTCCGCGGTCTATTCTGATATGTCTATCATTGTCATTATACCTATTGAGATCAGAAGAAGCTAAGCTTGTTATACATTTCACTTAATACAGGGATAGACATTATACTACTGTCTATCACTATAATTATAAGAATATTTTCGCTGCCCCCACAGCCAGATGTCGCTTGAATGAGAAAATCTGTGCCTACACAAAAAAAAAAAAATAAGAATATACAAAGTCTACAGGACGGAAATGTAGGTATATCAGCTGTAGGATGTGATTGTGTTTAAATATTGTGACACCCACTACAGCAAGAAAAAATATAGGTAAGGTGTTCTTTTTTACATTACAAGTAACGTCTGGTAGAAGTAGAATAATTATCTGTGAATTACATTCATGCTTAGTGCCTCCATGACACACGACACTCGACGCGGTATTATAAAGAGAATGAGGCAACCGTTTAAACCACGCACTATCCGTTTTCAGAAAGAGTTTCACTAAAAAAAACGGCGACATCTACCTTATAAGTCAAATAATTAATTAGCATTCACTTTACAATGATTACTACATAGGTATTAGTACATTCATAATTTCATAGAGGGCAGTAGTTAGTTTTTCATGAACAACAAAAATATTACAAAATTATTAACCTGAAGAGTTTCTGCCTGATACTTTATCCAATTTTTAGTATGAAAAGTCATATCATCTTAAATACATCATTAAAAGAAGCCTAATGATACTTAAAAATCGGTTTTATTCCAGTCCTTTAAGCCTCATTTGTTGTGACTAACTACTTTATTTAGCCAAACGATCGACTTCATACAATGAGGAATTTTTACATTCTTTGGGATGTTTAATGAACATAATGTTTGCCGATTACCGAATCTTTCTAGATACATCATTAGCTACTTATTCCAAGGCTTTTCAACTGAGACTTTCCACTAAAATGGAACAAAGTTACACCTTAAAGTTAACGTTTGTAGAAATGAAGTAAGATTAGAGAAAATAGTAGATTTTTTAAGTAAAAGTATAGAATGGAATAGTTGATAAAGTATGGTATATGAAGGCATAGATCGAATCTTTGATATTGAAATAGTAACAACCATGTATCGCTTCAGAGTAAGCGGTTAAGCGGTCCCTAAACGATCATGCGGCATGACATGCTGAATCATCATGCTGCATGAAGGGTCTATTGGGAGTCTATCATGTAGCATGATAATTCGCTTGGTATAATCATTTTATTCAGTCGATATAGATAGTACAGTGAAGAGATATGGAAATGTCTTTTTCAAAGGCAGATTTATAAATAAATAAATTTATAAATATAAAAATAAAAGGAATTATCAATCAACTGTCAGCACGTAGTTTGCATGTCATGCCGCATGATCGTCTATGGACCGCTTTACAGAAGCCTTTAAACAAAAGAACTCTTATATTGTTAACTTATTCACATCACGTAGTTTTAATCACTACCTTACATTTTTTGAATTGATTAGAGTTTAATTCTGCTAGTTCTTAATTTTCTTTAATTTTTCGGTAACTTTATTTTTTATAGATGAAGGTTTAGCTGATTGGACTTGTCAAGGAACAGGCTGTGATGGTCTTACAATGTAAAAGGACCTTTGGAGTGGAATATATTGGATCACTTGTTAGAAGGCACTCGGATTTTTGAAACAAGCGTAATTTATAAGAACTTAAAAAGTGAACGGTATATTTTCCAAAGAACTTAAAACTTATAATGCGCGCTATTTAATTAATGTGGCAGTAACAAATTGTAAAATAATCATATATCGGTAATATATCCCTGCTAAAATAAGGAGGGTAAGAAGGTCGGTAAAGTATGGGGGTTCACTCTACAATGGCCACATATGATTAGCAGACCATGTACATTAGCGGATAACCGTTTTTGTTATATTAATTACCTACAAAAAAGAAATAAAAACCTCTTAGTGGTAAACAACTTTAAGATGCGTATCAGGCAAACAATTATGTCACGGATATTACCCGTTGAATAACAAGTCGAAAGAGGGTCTATTAGCGGCCATCTTACATCTAGTTCGGAGCTCATGAAACACCAATCGCTCTTTGGCGTTCTCGGAAAATGTTAAGTAGCTATAGCCACAGAATACATAATAGTACAGGTACAGAAGTCCCACTCCGCCAAATCATTTAAATAAATAGCGACTCTTTTTCCTACACAATAAAGTCGCAATTTAGGTCACAATGTGCTAATTACCTACAGTTATATTCACCTAGAAGTTACCTCTTTTTCTATCGCGTAACGCTTATCTGTTCTGACGACGCTGCGACGTTAAGGTTGTTTTTTTTTAAAGAAATAATTAATCTGATTATTTTTTATATTTATCAGTAAGTTATGTGCCTATTACTCTATTTTAGTGAACAAATAAACATAGGCTAGGTTACAACTCGATAGTCTATATACGAACGGATGACGCGACGTAGAGTGTGAGTGTGCATTGAACTAACGTTCGGTATGGTCGGCGCAACCCACTGAATTTTGGCAAGTACAATTCACACCGAAGGGGCCGCGCCGGAGTGCGTTTTTAGTACGGTGATGGCAATTGAAGTTTATATTTATTACTTAAAATTTATTTTTGCATGGCACTTTTTGCTGCTGCAGGAGGTTGGCTCCGCCTACTTGTGCTCGGCTACCGAGACGCGACTCGACGCGTTCCGGCGCGGCCGTTCCGTGTGAATCGTACTTTATTAGTCGATCCCGCCGTGCACTTGCAGCTTTATACCTACACTGTGGAGTGGAACTGCTCTGCTATAGCTTTCATACGAATAATTTTAGCGCAACGAACTCCACGTGTGAGGGCCTCTATATTTTATCATTTCTAGGCATGTACAAAGCATTATTATTTTTAAGTTTACAATCGCATCCGGAATACCTATATTCACACCTGGTGATTGCAAATTACGTTATTATGTAAATCGTATTGTGTTCATGTGGCGAGTTAGATAAATAAAGTGAGACATGATGGCATCTTCCTAGTGTGTATGGCCGTAAAACACAAAAATATTATCTTATACCAAATCGTGTAGTAACATAAGGCCAACCTTATACCATTTAAAGAAAATGATTGTTTAAACCTGTTTTATTAATCTATATTTATTAATAAGGTATAAATTAAGCTTGTTTAGATGTTTTATAATATAAAGTCAAAAGCTAACTATTGGTTCACAATTACAAACCCCACCTAATCCCACTTATATTATAAATGTGAAAGGTTGGATGGATGGATGGATGGATGTTTGTTACTCTTTCACGCAAAACAACTGAACTGCTTGCGATGAAACTTGGTATGTAGATAGCTGGAGACCTGGATTAACGCATAGGCTACTTTATATCCCGATATTTCCACGGGTTCGGGATTTACGCGGGTAAAACCGCGGGGCACTGCTAGTATTATAAATGTGAAAGTTTGGATGGATGGATGGATGTTTGTTACTCTTTCACGCAAAAACCACTGAACCGATTACGATGAAACTTGGTAAGTAGATAGCTGAAACCTGAATTAACGCATAGGCTACTTTTTATCCCGATATTCCCATGGGTTCGGGATTTACGCGGGTAAAACCGCGGGGCGCTGCTAGTAATATATATTGGATATATGCACTTTAAAAAGGCCAATTTTTAAAACAAAAGTTTATACTTATGGTCGAAAAAAGAATTTTGAAATTCAACTCATTTTAAATGAGTACCTACAAATGGTGTCATCTAATTCACGTCTAAATCCTCATTAACGGCGCTGGTAGTATAATATAAAATCTATCAGACACTGAGAAGCACACTTGAGCGGCGACCTAGCTAGTATTACTTAACTTTGTAATATGCTAACCTACTCGATTACCACTTAGCCACGAGCCCCTCAATTAGGTTTCTCCTGTAATAAGGCAGTTTTTGTAGAGGCGGATAATGTAAAGAACATACGTATGACTTAATATTTTAAGGATAAGTAGGTATTTAATTCTACTTTACCTTTAATATGTTAATTTCCATATTACTAATATAACTAATATGGATCAAGTTTTCCGAAATAATTTATTTTGAACGTGAAAGAATTGTTTGTCAGTGTTTAACGAGTATATATTCGAGTATTTTCTTTAGTGAAAATTATTTTCTAAAGCTAACCAAAGCCCTTAATCAAAGGAGGAGCAAATAAAAATTAATATAAATTAGAACGAAGATCCATAACGCACGATACACTTTAGACGGTCGGCGAATGAGAATTAGCCGAAAAAAATTATGGCGCTTATATTTTAAATATTTTTATATGGAGCGAAATGAACTTCGCTTTAACAGGGTGTCCCAAAGACACGTTTTTTTTTACTATTAAACGTATAAATAAAACACGTTTTACTACATTGTATTATCTTGTTACTTTAAACGAGCAATTCTTGTATGTATGTATTTATTTATGTATGTATTTATATTTCGGGTATCTCGGAAACGGCTCCAACGATTTTGTTGTAATTTTGTATACAGTTTTACTTTTGCTTTTTAAGTTCAACTGCATAGTTGTATTTCCTGTAGAAAGGCAATTTTACAAAATTTTTTTTTTAAAAAGTGACGATGTTACAAAAAGCTACCAAGCGAAACTCATCATAATGCAAGGCCATTGGCAATTCCCTCACGTAAAACAAAAAGATTTAGTAATAAGGTCCAGCGGTCCTTACGTTTAAGTTACGAATATACTGGATCCATCATTCTAAACATTATTTTCAAAAACTAACAACACGAACATAGAACCAATTCACGTACAGCAAATAGTTTGACTGGCCTGTTGGTCTAGTGGTTAGTGACCCTAACTGCTGAGCCAGATGGCGTGGGTTCCCACTCAGGACAATAATTGTATGGTGAACATGATCATTTGTTCTGTGTCTGGGTGTAATTTATCTATAATATTATTAGTATTTAGTAATATATAAGTATGTTTATCAGTAGTCTGGTTAGCATAATACAATTGGGATCAGACGGCCGTGTATGAGATGTGTGAAGTTATTATTATTATAGCTTGAATACTTTCATACATATTGGCCACTGCATGTAAAAAGATGTTTGTTGCAACGCTTGCGTATTGGTTTTAGGGTTGTTGCATCTATTTTTATGACCATAGAGGCCTGTGAGAGCAGGTAAGTAAATTGTGGGTCTCTACGAACAGCCAGTCTTCGTGGTGCCTTTTCGGCATTAATGTCACGGCGCCATTCAGTTTTAATGTCGGTGCATTTTTCTCAATCTTCTGTCTTAATTCCAAAACTGTTTATGTGCCACTTGCAAGACTCTTTAAATATCAAGATCGGACGCCCCATAGGCCTTTTCACGTCCGCTATCTGGCCCACCAAGACTTGTCGGGGTAGTCTCTCGGGATGTACGTGACCGAGCCAACGTAGTCTAGTCGCTTTAGCATGTCAGTTATACTAAATAATAATTTCTATGCAATAATAATAATAATAATAATAATATTTATTAATTCAATTGAACGAGGTACAGCTAATCTATCTTAATCTAATATGTAGTGAACAATATTTGATACTTGACATAAACGATAGAGTTAAACGACGATGTCTGAGCTAGTAAAAACTGTGTGACAGACACCGACGCCATCCCCTACTGTACAGGTTGTTAATAAGAAAAGTTACATGGTGTTTAAATTGACAATATAAATTTTATCACAACAAAGTTTGTCTTACCATTAATATTTAAAAACATTAATCGACATAATTATTGGGAATAGAAACAAAAGAATAGTGTGTGTGTATAAGTACGTGTGTGTGTGTGTGTGTGTGTGTGTATGTGTGTGTGGTGTGGTGTGTGTGTGTGTGTTTGTGTGTGGGGGGGGGGGGGGTAGTGTAGTGAAGTGTGTGTAGAAAAAATAAAATTATGATTATCACCTGATGGGTCAGGGTTCACTCTCAAGAAGTCTCTCAGTCTCTTCATAGGTAAGTGATTGAAGACCTTCTATTACCATTTTTTTGCATTCGTGTTTGGGTAAAGAGAATATGTCGTATTTTTTATTTAATTTGTTATAAAGACGACAGCTAAGATTTTGAAAGTGTCTGCCCGCCACGGAAGTTTTAAATCTAGGCGGAGGACAAACGTGAAATTTGCGGCGTTTGTCAGCTTGTGGGCGAACATAAGAGAGTAATATATGGTTACGTAAGACAATTTGGAGTATACAGAGCTGCCTCACGGTTAGTACTGAGATGTCTTTGTATAGTTGTATGGTAGGGTAACGGAAAGGTTTATTTAGCATGACCTTTATGACAGCACGCTGTGCTCTTTCAAGTCGAAGCATAGAGGTTTTAAAAGTTCCTCCCCAGACTACTATGCAGTATGTAATGAGAGACTGTACTAATGCAAAGTATATGTTTTTTAATAGCAGAGTGTCCACAATATTTCTAAGTTTTTTTATAGGAAACATTAACTTGCGAACGCGAGCTGTAGTGAGATCTATGTGTTTGTCCTAACTAAGTGTAGAGTCTATTTGCACACCCAAGTACCTAACGTCTGAAGTTCTCTGAAGCAAAGGACACTGGCAGGTGTTGGGTGACATACTTGAGCAGCTGTGTGCTTTTAAATAGGTCGTCCCTGGCTGAGTTGTGGAGTTTGCTGTAAAAGTTATGTATCGAGTTTTAGACACATTTAAGGTAAGTAAATTAGTATTAAGCCAATCCATAACAATTTTAAGCGCCTTTTCCGCCGATTGGATTGCATTACTCCAGGACTCCCCACTTATAATAAGGGCAGTATCGTCGGCATAGGCTAGGAGTTTACAATTAGGGATTGACAGCATACAGAGTGTATTGACATAAACGAGGAAAAGCGTGGGACCTAGCACGCTGCCTTGTGGTATGCCATAAGTGAGGTTTTCGTCGTTACTTATGCAATCTTTCACCTTGACACGTTGACTGCGGTTACTGAAATAGTCGCGGAAAATATTTAAGGCAATGTCTCTTACTCCTAAAGTCTCCAAACTTTGCAAGAGGATATGTGTAGAGACCGTATCGAAGGCCTTGGCCAAGTCTAAGAAAATGCCTATTGTTTTAGTCCTGGTGTCTAGATTTTTAACAATAGAGTTGGTCAAGTCTAGCACGGCATCTTCAGTTGATTTGTTTTTCCTGAAACCGTACTGATTAGGGGCTAGAGCATTATTGTGTTCTAGATAGTCAAGTAATCTTTTATTTAGGACTTTTTCAAGCACTTTTGATAGGACAGTTAATATAGATATCGGCCTATAGTTTTCAATACGGTCCCTAGCACCACCTTTGAAAATGGGGTGTACAAGTGCCAGCTTGAAGACGTCGGGGAATACTCCTTTAGACAAACAAAGATTGCAAACGTGTGTGATGGCTGGTATTAGTACATGTCGGGCTGATTTAATAACTGATACAGGTATCTCGTCGTAGCCGACAGCACAGTTATTTTTTAAGCTAGAAATAATTGTGTCGATTTCGCAGAAATCAGTGTCCAATAACCCCAGGGAGTTACCTTGCGAATTAATTAAGTTATTAAGATGGAAGTCATGTCGTACGTGGCTTTGATTACATTGTATACTCTGAGCAAGGTTGGCTCCGACATTTGCAAAATAATTGTTAATGTAATTAACTGAGGATTGTTGATCTCCACGTATGTTCATAAGATCTCCCGTGACGTTTTCAGAATTGCTGTTTAAATGACTTATTGATTTCAGGATATTCCAAGTGGCCTTTGGATTACCCTTTGCTTTCTGGAGTTCAAGCTGGTCAAATTTACGTTTGACCTCCTTTAAAAGGTTGTTACAAAAGTTCCGGTACCTAGTATAAATTATTTTGTCTATGTAGTTGTCGGGGTCTATCTGTGATTTTTTATGTAATTTATCACGGTGACGTATGCATCTCAGAAGTCCCGGTGTAATCCAGGGATTTATTATCTTTTTCCTTAGCGGAATTTTCTTTACGGTGCTGAACTCCCTTACAGTACTTGATAACGTGGAGACGAGAAGTTCCGCACTATGGTTAGGGTCGCTGTTGTTTAGAATGTTAGTAAAATCGGTATTTTCTAAATGGCTAACTAGAGCCGGTAGTTCTATATGTGTTATGAAATTTCTAGGCTCCTCAGACGGGCGAACAGTATCAATACACAACAGAACAGGGACGTGATCCGTAATATATGAATCAAAAATCAAAGTAGTGGAGCTCTTATTTGATTTTAATAGCACATGATCAAGGCACCTATCAAGACGAGTGGGTAAGAGATGAGCCGGAAGCAAGCCATGATATGCGGTTACATTTAAATATTCCTCACTGTTTGAATCAGAACTGTTCGGAGAAATATTTATATTTATGTCACCGACGATGGCCACAGTGGAAAAGGATGAGATTGATATTAGTGTATCGTTCAAAGAGTCGATAAATCTTTCGGTGTTTCTGACAGAGGGCGATCTATATATTGCTGCAATGGCTATATCAGGAGCTAATTTTAGAATCATGCAATTTGCATCTAGAAATACCGGCTGAGTGATTGTATAATTTAAGGCAGAACGTATATATATAATAATACCGTCATTTTGGTTATTATAGGTAGAACTGGTGGAAGTATAGCCATTTAAGTTGGGTACATTTGTCACTTTACGTAACCAGCATTCAGTGAGGACAATTATATCACATTTGACGTCCATAGAGCATAGGAGAATGTTTAGACTGTCGAAATTGCAGTTTATGCTTCTGATATTTACTTGAAGAATATTCAATGTAGCTTTACTATGACGTAGATGCGATAAGCATTGGTTAGGGGAACATATGAAAGATTGGGACACGTGTAGGGATTCCACTGAAGCCGCTAACTCATTTACATTTGCCATTTGCACAACAAATTGATAATAGAGTACGGCTTAGGTGATCTGGGTTTTAGTGTAGGCTTAACAAAACTGTATTTCCCAAGAGTCATAACCAAGGATAAAAGCTTTATCGTTACATGCATAATCTTAATTTCTCTGTGTAGTTTATGTGTTGAGCTCTTGTACAGCAGGTAGTGACCTTTTGTGTATGTTAAGGAGTGACTGAATGTAAAAGTAAGGTTCAGTGTGTGACTGTGTGCATGAAAGTAACCGCTATGTAAGATAAGGAAAAAAACATTAAAATCTAAGTAATAAGTACATTGCTTCAAACATTTGGAATGAGGTTCTAATATCTTGTAATGTAACATGCATAGAAAAATATAAAAACTATATGTCACCACAGAAGCTAGTCATGGTTGCGCTATATAATATAATAGCTACTATGATATACATAAATAAACTTCCATCCATAGACTTGCATGTCCAAAAATCATATGTGTCAAACAGTGAGTAATATCTCGATGGTGTCAAATAATACACAATAGCGCGTTGCCGCGTTGCTAAGGAGCTTAGATTGTCAATTCGTGATTTAAGAGCCGTTAAAGCGAAAGCATTTTATCACAGGTAACAGCGCCTTTCATTATTTGAATACAATGTACTCGTATGTGAAACTAATTGCCATTATTATTTAATAATCCTCTTATGTCTAAGCTGTATTAAAAGATTGTACCTAAAATGGTGTACTGCCCTTTGGGCAACATATTTTTGGTAATATTTTAGTTCAGAAGAACTTATCGCCCGCAACTTATATAAATATATTCAGCAAATTTTCATTTCGCATTTTATTCACTTGGTTCATTTTGCATCATTTTACATTTTATTAAATCAAAAAGTTAGGTTAGGTTAAAACTGCGACCCCAACAGGGCGAACCGAGCGAGCGATGCGAGTGTGCTGCAGCCTCGGTCGAAAACGAACTGCTTCGAGATTTTATACTCAGTTTTTTTAATGCTGTGACTATTTTGGAAAGAGTATGTTATGCTAAAATGAAACATGATCAAGTATTAATATGCGTCTTTTTTTGATTTTTTTATCTTTTGAGTACTCTTGACTGAATAATTGGTGGTGCCATAGTTAAAAAATGTTGCCCATCGGATTTGTATCCTTTGGCTACCCTCTTTTCCGAAAATGCTTCTTAGTTTCCCAACTTACCCCAGCGAGGCTACTTAAAGTTCCGTGACATATAGTTAAATAGAACATCAAATTGTGATTATTGGCAATCTTATAAACCTGATCGTGCAAGCGTAAATAGGAAAGGTCTCTGAATAATATGAGTTTCATGACCTTTATCAAAAAGAGTTAAAATCACTAGATACTGCTTAATTATCTTTAGTAAATGTGTATAAGAATAAAAAATATTTATTTACATTATGTGGTCATTGAACTTGTAAACCAGGTCGTCTGATGTTTTGACTCTATTTTGAAACTAAACATAAGGAGGTTCAATATTAACAACAACAGGATGTCCCATCGCTTATTACTGTAGGTTTTTACGCAAAAACGGACACAGGTCAATCAACACACAGTATACGTATACGTATTAAGGACAATTTGATTGAAACTGTTTTTAGCTGCATATAATATGTGCAAGTAGTGTATTTATTACATAAAGTACATCTTAACATACATACATAAATAAATATGTCAACGAAGGGGCAGGTAGAGGTTAAACATTCGCATTTTGCCAACCAATATTGGGTCCCATTCACGTAAGCAAGGTTAGGCAAGCCTATTGGTTTCAAACGAGCACTTCAGGAATTAAGGGAAAATTATTTTTTTGTTTTCTTTTTTAAAGACAACTCCCAACTCCCCTGTGTCGCGGGGCACTTTACAAACGTACCAACAACGGACATAAAGAACACCCAGACTCAGAGAATAGCAGTCAGGGTCACCAACCACTAGCGCAACCGGCCAGTCAAATTGGGAGTAGATTGAAAGTATATCAACTGAAAGGTAGTTAAGAAGGGAGGCAATAGAAGGTAAAGGATATTGCTTATACGGATGGATTGGCGAATAGAAGCAATGGCTCGAGTAGGTCAGGGTCGCATGCCTGTAACTATAACTTCAACTGGCTATCGCCGGGAAGTCCTAATTCTAATTCTAATTCTAATTCAAGTCCGAGCCCTCTAACAACCTCTAACCAACCATAAATTGATGAGCAATATGATTCAGTGCAGTTGTCTTTTGGAAAAAGTATTCAGTTATTCTTTATTCGTAAATTCTTTATTGTACACAAAAATTACAATCTTATAAGTACAGGAAGGAAAATAGCATGTACGAAGGCGAGCTTAACCCATAGTTGAGTTTTCTTCCAGCAAACCTTGGGAGTGAAGAGAGGATAGTAAAGAATAAATAGAGGCAAAGTGTGTACCTTAAAGGGTATTGAATAAACATAAAATTAAAAACCTAAACTATAAATACATAATGTATACATGTAATGTATACTACAGAATAACAAGTACCTATATGTTCGCAATATAAATTTACATATATTACCACATATATACTAAGTAATATGTTAAACATATACATACATACATAAATACATAAAAATTAATAGTCTGATTATTAATGAGACAGAAAAAAGTCCTTGATTCTTTTCTTACCATTCCCCACTCAATTAGCTATTCCCCACTCTTATCCTAAATAGCCTTACCAGAACGTTTCATGTACCATTCTGTAGAACTAATCTGGGCATGCGATCGCCTATAAACAGAGTTCTCAATCAGTGCAATATTATTCAAACACGCAATTCAGACATTGACATCTTTGGTGATTCATTTAATAAATTTAAGGCCAAACTGCAAAAAATATTTTATAGTAGCTCAAATAACTAATATTTGTTTAAATTGTTAAATTTCTTAAGCTTGTTTTATTTGTTTACTTTTTGTTATTTTTATGTTGTTCTTTAGCACTCTACTGTAACTAGCCAATGTTATGTACACCGTAAGTGTCATACATATCAGACCGAAGACTAAACAACATAATTTATAAATGTATTAATGTGTATGATGTGGTTGTACTATTTAATAAATAAATAAATAAATAACAACCTTTACCTATATGTTTAAACACGCTTCTTTGATTTTGGAGTCTGTTGTGTCGCATGTTTCAGAAAATGGTTGCAAAAAAGTTCCTGTATTCAGCTCCAATTTTTAAGTTTCGCGACTATGTATATTTCGTTTATCTGGGACACAGCTCGAACGATTTCTATCAAATTTTGTACATAGGTAAGATTTGGCCCTTTAAGTTTGTCTATATAAGAGTCTTTCCTGAAACATGTATCAGCTTAATCCAAAGTAATATAATAAATGCAAAGTGATTTTTCTTTTTTTTTTGGGGCAAACGAGCATGCCGGTCGCCTGATGGTGGATGATGTGACTACCGTCGCCCATGGCACCTGCAACTCAAGAGTAATAAGTGCGTTGCCGGCCTTATGCCGGCCGTTTGTTTCTTACGTTTTCACGTGTTAATTACTAAACCGATAATCATGAAATTTTGCAAACACGTTGCAGGGGTAGAAAAAAATAGTTGCTGTTTGAGTTGTAGAAGAGATAGAAATAATATGTATTACGCGAGCAGCTGCCTTATAAATATTAAAACGATTAAGTCTCAATTTACACATCTAATGAATATAACATCGTCTTGAGAAGTTGCATTTTGAGACACATTATAATTTCGATGGCGTGCAATACTTATAATTATGTAGAAGAAACTTTTTAAATAGTGATAAAGTTTGCAGCATCTGTGTGTTAAGTTCTGACAACCTACGCGGCAGTAGCGCGTTTGACTGCGATGTCATATGTCGCTAGTTCGATTCTCTCTCTATTCGAGTCTGAATACATTATATGCTTAATTTGGGTCTAGAAAGCGCTGTGTAATATCTCAAAATATTATTCAATTATATTTTCATTTTAATAAAGCTACCTATAATTACTAATTGTGGGACAATACTAGAATTCACCAAGAAAAATGAATTGAGGAAACCATTACATTTTTTCCTGTATGTGAGCAAGCAATTCTCGTTAATCCTCGTTGCGATTACAAAGACAAAAAAAGGATGCAATTTTACGTATAGGATAACAAGATTAACCGGATAAGTGCAAGCTGTTATTATATTTCCTGTTGAAATGTACTTGAAATAAATTGAGGTAGTCTTATAGTTCGACTGTAACATCACGGGTTCGATTACAGTAAAATAAATATATAAAGACATTTCATATTTTGGTCTTGTTTTATATTATAGTAATCTGTAAAGATAATGGAATGATTTTGTGTTTATTTTTTGCATTTCATAATTTTAGCTATTGCACGACGTGATTGCGCGTGAAAATTTTGGTGAAATCTATCCGGGGGCGGGAACCATAATTTTTTCCGGGATAAAACGTAACCTATGTGCTGTTCCAGACTATAATCTATCTATGTGCCGAATTTTATCCAGATCCGTTCAGCCGTTTTTGCGTGAAAGAGTAACAAACATCTACACATTCAGCCATTCATCCATCCTCACGAATTTTCGCTTTTATAATATTAGTAAGATACATACGGCAGATAGTTACAGGATCTGAAGTTAGGTAGTAGCGAAAGTACGATCTGACCTCCTAGACTATTCATTTGATTGTACATTAATTTAAAAGCAATAATTGTCTACAAACCACTAAGAAAGATACGAAGTTCTTACGATCATCAGAAAATCTGATATTAAAAGTGCCGGTGCATTCAACAACTTTCTTTATGAATCTTTTATGGTTCTGTCCGTTCGTTTGTGGAATGCATTACTGGTACAAATTCGGTAAACTGAAACCCTTACAGCCTTTAAAAGTTTGGTCAAACAACATTATCTGTCACTATAATACTATTCTTCTATTCTTTACCATAACTAAGATCTAAATTGCTTATTCTATTATACTATATTATCTCCACTAAGTAACTGTATATGTGTATGAATGTGTAAATGTATGTATATAGGTATTGAAATAAATGATTATGATACTAAAAATAACATTACAAATACTTAAAAAAATAACAATAAGAGACTCAACAACATTTAACTGTGTGTATTGAGATGTTGGCCTTAAAGTTTTATCACACTTTTCTGTAAACTTCGGTGGGTTACAGAAAAGTGTGATAAAACTTTAGGGTCGTATTGTAGACCCCGTAAATAACGTAAAGTGATAACTATTTTAGGAAAATTCTTGACATTGAAGATAGAAATTTTATTTTGAAGCTATTTAAAGACAACATTTTGCAAGAGAGAGGGCTGACATGAATTAAACTATAAGTATTGTGTAACAAGAATGTTGGTGAAATGTCCAGCTATTTGTGAAAATGTCTGCATATAAAAATAAAAAAAAACAAAATAATAGAAATTGAGATGAATATTTATAATAATAATTTGATGTTAAGAAATGTATTACCAGCAAAAGCATTTTCCGAAACAAATAATTTTTGTTTTTAAAATCTATTGCTTTTTCAAGCTAAATCAACCATTTGTCGGCTACACATAACCTTTCTGTAACACTCGGTATATCGTTCTTTTGTGCTTCCTAGTTACAAAACCCCTGTGGTTTTGTGTCCTCATTTAATAAAAAAGCACATGATGAAGGAAAAAGGCTCGGAGGGAGCCTTTTTCCCTACTAAGTTGGGGTCGGCTTTCAGTCTAACTACGAAACGGCCGAACTTCGATATTGAAGCAACTGCCATCAGACCTCCACAACCCAAGTACTAGGCGATATCGAAGTTCTGTAGTTAGACTAGCTTGTCGGACTTTTTTTAAGGCTCCAGCGACCCGCAACGAATGCCACAAATGTTCGTAAAGGAACCGGGATCGATGGCTTAACATCTTCTCCGAGGCACGGAGACGTCTCAATGTGTTGAAAATGGTCACCCATCCTAAGTCTGACCTGGCTAGTATTACTTGACCTTGCAATGTGCTAACCTACTTGGTCCCACTTAGCCACGATGGCCGGTGCACAGGTTATAAATCTTAGAAGGCCCAAGCCGATATGACATCACGCTTTTAGCGCACCAGCAATTGTACGTTCAGTACTTCCCAATTTGTGTTTACGGTGAGATAACACTTGTGCAACCGATTGGCGAGTTGATCACTGATCAGTGCCACTTTATGCAATAGATCGCGGAACTACGCAGAGGTACCGAAACTGTTACAGTTGCTTTTTCTAGGAAACTGTGAATTTTATTTGACTTATAATTTGTTATTATGAGATATGACTCAACTAATAAATCAATCGCCTATGGAGTCAGCCCTGTAAAATCTTTAAGGAAGATTCTGAAATATGTTACTGGCTCGTCTGACTTTTAGGCGTTCCCTGCAGTATCAACTGATGTCAACGTTAATCACTTCCCCGGGAAGCAGCTCTGCTGTATCTTCAGACAGCAGCAGCAGCAAGATTGGATGTTAACATTAACGGCCGGTATGCATGGTGCCTACCGGCCGTTAATGATTAAAAACGTTAATTTGATACCTGATCTGACTTTTAACTTACCTACGTCCTACATAAGACAAGCGTCATCAAAAATAATTCCAAACATTTTCAGTTGAAAACACACCAAATAAATATGCATAATAAATGGCTGTTTAGTTAGCATAAGGTTATTATTGAAAAAACAAAAAATTTAATTAATGCAATGCAGATAATTAAAAGTAACTTAATTCATAATATAATATAGCAGATTTTCATGAGCGCAAATTCAGGATTCCGTGGGTATTTTTGTCATACGTCTAAGTCATCATGTTCACCATCCTTGTCTTAGCACTAAAACTTCTCCATTGATGATTGTATATTTAATTTTAATATAATTGACCAGATCGTATTTTAAAGTAAAAGAAAGAAAGTTCGCATCTTTTAAATCAACTAGATCGGTACATTTTAATGGTGAAGAAAATACTCCCAAGCGGTTACGGGTATCTATAAAGGAACCTACAGGATCATGGAGTACGAATTTTGCTGTGTCGTAACACAGCGTCTGGCAATGTTATTTAACTGCGATAGGGTAGAGGCCAAATAGCCCTTATTTAGAAATCTACCTCTAAAATCTTCATCTTTAATAACAGTAGTATTACCTAATACCTAATATTAACTACTAACTAACTGATAACTCTGCATAGTGGACGTAGCGTAACCTCTATTTCCAATGGGCTTGGAGATATTGAAATAAAATGCTAGGCAGGAGAAAAATACACTCTGTTACTGTTTTATCTGTCTCTGGGTCCCATAAAAGTACACGAAAACAGAGGATGTTTCACAGCAAAAAGTTTCAAACTCTCAAAATCAATACTTTATTTTATTTGGGATGCTTACGGCTTAAACAGTGTTAAAATGAAATACGTAGTAGCAGATGCCAATTGCAAGATTCCACATTTAATACATACAAATATACTTATACCAAGAGTCAACGGTTGTTGCTTGACTAGTAAAGTGACATCTAGGAAAGCACATCTTACAAAAAATCAAAGGGACGTTGTGCTTTTAGTCACAAAGATCTTTTTTCCCGTATGCATATGTCTTAATCTAAGAAACAATCTATGTGTGAAAACCCCAATCCATTTGGTGCAAGAGTGTTACATCAACGAATTTTACTAACACCAGTGCTGCGTCCTTTACACAATATAATAAATTTAGATTGATAAATTATTATGACCCTAAGCTACAACTGATTACCAACTATTTGTTACCGTCACAATTGTTTGACGTAACGCGGATGCTACACGGCAGAAAGTCCGGTTAATGTTAGACGAAGTATACCATATCTGTACTGATTAGATTTAAAAGTAATTTAATGTTATTACTAAGAAATACGTCTCCCTCTTTTCTTCCTGTTCTACCGTAATTGAAAGTACCATCAGCTTTATTTTAAAAAGATTTTTGACTGTTATGAATTTAAATCACTGAATGTTTGTTTTTTATTACATAAAACATATCTGCATTACCTTTTCGCAAGATCTTCGTATGCAACTTTAAACTATTCTAATGATATTTGGGTGCATACACCTGCTTAAATGTGTTAAACTTGAGTTGCATTATCATTACATAAATAAACTTTGCGTTTCCTTGGTTTAATTAGCTGTTTTTTCGTTGTTTATGCCGGATACTGCAAAAAGACGATGTCCATGTGTCCCTAGAGACCACTCACTAATACTTCTTAGATACTTGATCGCCTCTCCTGGCAAAAGGTATTATGTCGTTATCTCATTTAAGCTATGTGATTATTTTTATTTATTTAATACTTTCTGCATTTTAAATTGCACGGGGCGGACTTAATGCCACAAGGCATTATCTACCAGTCAACCTTTGGGATAATACACTCTGTTATATACAAGAGACAATTTACAATGCTACATAATAATAGATAGCCGCATACAAATATATATATAAAGATGCTTGCAGATAAATATAAACATATATATAAATACACATATATAAATAAATATATACATACATCTATACACACATATATAAACAAATACATACATACAAAATACACCTACGGTTATGAAGTCATGAGGATATTTCTGCCAATTGTTTTCTGTAAAATTCCCGGACCTTAGCTGTAAACGCGCCTCGGTTTGTTTACATCCTAATTTCAGGTGGGAGCGCATTCCACAGTAAAATAGACTGGACAGCAAAGGAAGAATGAACTAGAGAAGCAGTGTGATTAGGGCTTAGAAGTAAAAGATTATTAGTGAAGCGAAGATCTCTGTCATGGTTGGAACATAGCAGTTGAAGCTGTGAATAAAGGTAAGTGGTAGCAGTAGGATTATTGAGAAGAGAATAAAGAGCTGTCAATGGACGAAGGCTACGTCGCTGACGTATAAGTAGCCATGACAGTAGGGTTCGATAAGTAGACACATGCTCATACTTACGGAGATTAAAGATGAACCGAATGCTTTATTAATAATAATGATTATCATATAGCTTTTCCGACAGAAGACCTTTTGCAAGGAGAAGCGATCCAGTACTTTAGATATTAGTGACTTGTCTTTAGACACACATTGACCGTTTGTTTGTTACTTAACAAGACTAAGCGGATGGCAATGAAATTTGGCAAGGAGATAGGTTACATTCTGGGGGAGGATATGGGTTACTTTTTATCCCGGACAAATTTACGGTTCCGGTTATGGGAACGAAGTCGCGCGGAACAGTTAGTTCAGTATATTTTTCAAGCCTTTAAATAGTTAATAGGGTAGATGATTGTCAAGTCAAATCAGCATCTTTTTTGACGTTTACGTCAAAAAAAGTAATGTACTGAACGGTTCGGCACATTTTTGTATGAAATACTAAGGCGTGACGTCACGCCTTACTGTTGTCAAATCATTTTCAATCATTTTATTACCTGCAATTTAGTGAGTAAAGTAAAAAGTGTGTGGGAACTATTTTTTACTTGAATTACAATTAACAATTTAAAAGCTGAGATGAGATTTAAGTACCTACTATAAAAAAGTTAAAATTCTGAAAAAAAAAAATTCAAGACGTCCGTCGTTACGGATCATGAACAGAAATATATTTTTTATCTATGTTAAGTTAAGTAATTAATTAACTTATTCAATTATGCCAAAGAAATTCTTACAAATGGACACACAAAACTTTAGTAAAATCAATATGATTCAACTTTATTTCATAATTTTTCTTTGCTAAACTGGTGGCCAGTAAAAAGTATAAAAATCGTCCAGTTGTAAATAACACCAAGACCTATGGATCTTTTACCTGTCACCATTATGCTTACTGTCTATTCTAGGACTCCAATGTCAATCGTGGCTGCAAATGTATCTTGTGACCTTTTATGGCTCTGCCCTCCCCTATCGCTATTGTGGGCGTAAGTTTCGGGTATACATTTCATCATAATTTTGTCTATATAGTTCAATCTATCCTACTAATATTATAAACGTCACAGTTGGTGAGGATGAATAGATGTATGGATGTTTGTTGCTATTTCACGCAAAAACTACTGAACTGATTGCGATGAAACTTGGTATGTAGATAGCTGGAGACTTGGATATACTACTACTGGATATACATAGGCTACTTTTTATCCCGATATTGCCACGGCATCGGAATTTACGCGGGTAAAACTGCAGGACGCAGCTAGTGATTATATATTTGGTAGGCAGGTTTGGGTTAGCTCGCCTTTGTACATACCATTTCCTTGTCTTTATTAATCTAGTTTTAGTGTACAATAAAGAATAAATAAATAAATATTTATTTATCGGTAGGTAATCAGAAACAAAAGAAACAACAACTTCATTTACATTAAGATTGGTTAAAATTAAAAACTAGTTTGGTTAAAAAAATTAAACAAAGTTTCCATGTAATAAATTTGGATCGAATTAACTAAGCCACATCCTTAAACAAAATAATATAATTATACCTTATGACGTCAGTGTACTAAAAATAAATGCTAATATAATAAAAACATCAATTTTAGAAGGTCAAAGGTTAAACGTAGCCTTCTGATTGAGAGTGGAAAATTACTAGGAATCTAAAAATAAATAACTATCCTAAAAAAAAATATGGTCATCGCCTATAAAATTCGTTTTTAACATGAGGATTATCTAAAAATATATATCCCAAAAATTATTTTCCTGTGTTACTCAAGCGTATTTCATGCAGGGGCGGCGTTGTTTAAATAAGAGATAATTCGGCGCTGGCGCACATTCGCGGCAGCTCGCTCGTTGCAACCTGACCAATTTTCGCACCCCGTATATCATAAACTCGGGCAATATGAAAGTGTTCGTATGTCTGGTTGTTAGTGTTATTTGTGTCCAAGCCAAAGTTACTCGTAAGTATATTTTTATTATTTTACAACTTATTAATAAACAAGTCTCGAATGTGTTTTGATCTGGAAAGTTATTAAGTTATTTTTGGTATAAATATCTATTGAATTATCGTAAGCTGATTTTCTTAAATATTATAATTAAGTACATAATGTTTTAAATTAATTTGTTAATTTATTTTCCATTTTACTAACTTTTTATTGACAATGAGTTATTAAAATAAAACCAATATATTTTTAGATAGCGTGACCAATAGAAATACTCGTTAATCACATACTTACAACTCAAACTAGTTTCAATTACGTGTGGTTTCACAAAGAAAACAAATAGTTTAACCTTGGAACATCAGAACTTCGTTTACAATCCGTATCTTCGGTCAGGTTGTCATGATTAGTAATGAAAATTTAAATTTGTTTATTTTGTAATTGACCGGCATTAACATAGTTACATCTTAGGGTTAAGGTTATTAAAAAAGATAACCCGATTAAAGCTATAAAAAAGTTAAAAAGAATAAAATATTGTTACTGTGCTAATAAGGTTCATATTTTACTTGGTAAGCGGATTATAAAATAGGTACGTTAACGCTCTGGGGAAAGCCCCCGAAACAAAGTTGTTTAATTTAATTTAATTTTGTAAAACCTTGCGAAACATGCATCTGTATAGAATTAATTTAGTTGTTAAAAATATTTTATGTGATTTATATATATTCAACAAATACTACAAACTAAGTTTGACATAAAATAAAGCCGCCTTCGAACAGTCAACAAACGATTTAAATAATTAATTATTTTTTATAGATGAGTATTATGTTGATGAGTGTTATATTGATATCATGCAAACTTTATTGGTAGCATGAAGTTTAAATATAATCATGTTTACGCATATCTAAATCAAACCAAAAAAATATGCCTACTCGTTTTAGTTTATCATAAACAATACTAAATTACATTACCTAGTTTATCTTCGCTTATATTATATTACGTTACGTGTTGTTTTAAACACGCGTTCTGCTCTGATAGCCATCGATTGCGAGAGTGACTTTTCATTGTTGTACCCCATAACTCGCTCGACAAAAATAAATATTATTACATTCTTACTAGAATTTTGTAATTTTTGATGAACTTAATAGGCAACTATAAAGTTAACATAATTCTACGACATTTACGAATGTGAAACTGCGGGAAACAGGGCACTAGTTATTAATACTTATACTATAATATAATACTTAAGTGTGGTCATTCTCTCACATATGAAAAATAAAACCAGGAAGTAAGTTAGAAGGAATTCGTAAGATATACCAGCAACTCAGATGCCCTTGTGGCCCACTAATGCGGCACCGAAGTATTAACCTAGAGTTACACTTCACGCAACCGCAGGAAATACAAACAATAACTGCTGATAAGATCTGGAGGTTTCTCGAAGCCATAAGTTTGAGCAGTAAACTGTAACCAGAAATGGTCGAGGTGGCACTAGGCACTTAAAACAATAATAATAATAATAAAACTCAGATCTGATCTGACAACACGGTAAATGTAGTTTTCATTCCTCGGTACGGTTCCAGAGGAATTTCCAGCCACCAACGCTCTAGCTGTGAAATGAGCTTCCTGCTCGAGGTTTTTTCGAAGGACCACATGGGCTCTTTAAGAAAGGAGATTATAGGTTTCGAAAATGAGGGACACGCGCATACAAGTCTTCTGGAATTGCAAGCGTCCGTAATATACGGGAACCCCTTAGCAACAGGCGGGCCGTATGCTTATTTGCCACAAAAAAGTTTGACAATTAGAATCAGAAATATGATCGTCATGAACGTCACAAAAGTGATGATGTCGATTGAATATTGACATGACGAAAATGAACATTAATAATGAGGAAAAGAATATTGTTGAATTAAAAAAGAAAATTATGAAAGTTTAACCTTTTACTATCATCAAAATTATTAACTCTAACATTGGAAAATACTTCAGTTTGATTAAATTACTTTAATAACCAAGATAAGTTAAAAAATTTGAAGAGTAATCATAACTTCCACGTTCGAAATTGTAATCAAAAATTTACGACATAAAATCGAAAGAACTTTCGATTTCATGCCCAAAGTAAAACGTATGATCTCTAGGTTTCAAGGAGACCTGCGATTTACGCGCGTATGTAGGTCAGTTGCACTGGCTGGTTCTCAATAAATACTCGTTACGTGTACAAATGCTTTAAGTATGCACTTAAGACATGACGGCTTATTGTGTAGATCCTATTTAAAAGGAATATTGATATCGCATAAGTATGTAGTAGTAGATATGATGAAATGTTTATGTAAAGGTTATTTTATAGTATTTGAATTTTTAGAACGCGGGATTATTGTCAAACGTTTTCGCCAAAGCCGCTGTCGGAATAGGGAATTTGACGTAACTTTTATAAACCGATATTCATTACGCAGAAAGTAGGCCCAAATTTGACGACCTCTGAGGCGCGGCGGTAGTGATTTCGACTGAAACGCTGACGGTCACGGGTTCGATTCCCGCTCTATCTATATGTTTATTTGCATTGGCATATAGGAATATAGATTGTATGGCCTGAGTATTTCAATGTAAAAAGTGTATGTATTTACAAAAAAAAAAACAAACTGTCAGTCGTAGGACTGTACGTCAGAACTGAAAACATAAGTTACACATATATATATATACAGTCACACACATACACATCTGTATTTAGTATTATGTATGTGAGCGTGACGATTTCAGTGCTTTTTTCCCCATACCAAAAGTGCCCAACGTCCCTAAAGATATTTTCACTTGAAAAGTATGTACCTACGTTTATCAAGTTTGTTAGCAAAGTGTGTATTCGTATGTTTATCCGTCTTTTAGGACCCATGGCACAAGGTTTACTTAGTTTGGGTCAAGATAATATTACCCCAGGATATTATAAAAAATAGAATTATTAATAATTATTTTTGGGAATTTGTCTCCTAATAGTAATAATAATAATATTTAATAATCCATATAGCTAAGTAACTTATCTAATTATCTCAATCTTTTCAAATGTTATTTTTTTAGTGAGAACTGTTGACGCAAGTTCATGTTATTGAAAACGAATGTTTTTTAACTTATACGTGTCCTTGAGAAATTCCAAGATCAAACGTGAACGTTTAATTGTTAAGCCCAACTTTAATAGTAAATGATTACACGAGGCAAAGTACAACGTCAGTCAAAGTTTGATTTTTCATACAAGTTTCTTCAGAATGTACTATTTTGACGTTTAAAGTAAGTAGGTAAGTAAGTAAGGTAGGGGAAAAATATCGTGATCTTACAATGTTCGTGTACATTTAACTGCAATATACATTCGACCTTATATTCCCTTAACAAATCGTAATAACCTTTTTTGGATATCCTGGGATTTGAAAAAAACAAAGGTTAATAATCATTATGAATTGTTCATAAAAATATTATAGGGTTTTTTTCTTTTGACGTGTGAAAACTCCCACGAGTCTTTATCTCACAGGGACTGAATGGTAAGAACTGACTAAAATCACACGGTGTTTAAGTTCCGTAGTCTTATTGCCATGGCCTCAAGTGAACCCTGACAGACTTGCCGCCTTCTGCTGTAGAAGAAGAAGTAATAAAAATTAAACTTTAAAATGACTACATTTTACGGGCTAAATCCTGAGATTCGAAAACATTAACCAGAGTTTAGTAAAAATAAAAGATAGCGCTTACTTATCGTCTATCGCTGTCTTTAACTTGTGGTTAAACGACAGGAAACATCTACGGTTGGCTGCCCTATCAAATGACGTGTCATTGAAGGCACTAACTACCAATATGTGGGTTGCAAAGCTAAATCTTACGTAGGTACTTTTATAGTTGCTGTATATTACACGATTACCACACTTTGCATGAATAAATGCATTACGTATTTACTATGATGGAAAATAATAATGATAACTTGAGACATCTCATACACGGCCTTCTGATCCCACACTAGGCAGACTCTGTAAATCAGCCGGAGAATACTGTAGAATCTGATAAGTGGTGGAACAGTACCGTTTTCAAAATTCTTGTATGCGTGTTCCGCACTGTACAGCATCGAATCAATATAGGGTGGGTGAAGTGGTGGCAGGTAACAGGAACCATTTGTGATCCCAAATTTCCTATTAAGTTAAAGGGACAGGTGTATAAAACTCTCATCCGACCTGCAGTCCTGTACGGATCTGAAAGTTGGCCCACAAAGAGAACGGATAAGAGACGCCTGCACGTAGCCTAAATGCGAATGTTGAGATGGATGTGTGGTGTGACTAGGATGGACAAGGTGAGAAATGAATATATTAGAAGGAGTCTGAAAGTAGCACCAGTGGATGAAAAGCTGAACAGCAATAGGTTATCGTGGTATGGACATGTGATGCGGAGGGATGAGCAAAATGTGGTGAAAAGAGTTTTATGTTTGGATGTTGACGGGAACAAGAGAATAGAACGAACAAAGAAAAGATGGATGGACTGAAAGAAAGTGAAAGAAGATATGGCTAGTAATGGAGTAAGCAGTGAAATGACGAACGATAGAGTAGAATGGAAGAATAAAACATATTGCAGCGACCCCAAATAAAATCGGGACAAGGGTAGGCAGATGATGATGTACGTGTTCCTTAGACCTTTAGGAACATTCATCACCACCAACCTCTGCCTTGGTATGAAAAATAAAAAATAGGGTAGTTTTCCCACCCCCAAAGCACCTCCAGAAGCTTTTAAGCGTGATTTTCCATAGCCTATAACCTTTTTCAATGAATACTCTATCCAATACTAAAATAATTATTCAAATCTGATTGATAGTTCCAAAGATTAGCGTGTTTAAACAAACAATCAAATAAAAATCTCTTGAGCTTTATTATGTTAGTATAGATGTTTTTAATACATCATTCCATCAATAGCAATTGACGTTTTAGCAGCGTCATACGTTGGTAACGGCTTTTAACTAATCATACACTGTTAGATACAAGAGTCAATAATGGTATTGCAGAACATATACCTAACACAGCATTTAGATAGTGCTGTGTTATGTTACATGGCAAATAAATCTTACTAACAATATAAAAGTGAAAGTTTCTGAGGATGGATGGATGGATGGGTGTTTACTTCTCCTTCACGCAAAAACGACTGAACGGATCTGGATAAAATTTGTCACAGAGATAATTATGGTCTGGAATAGCATATAGGCTACTTTTTATCCTCAAAAATGCACTGTCCCCGTGGGATAGATTTCACCGAAATTTCCAGCTAGTACATAATAATCTATTGTGTAGTGCAAGTTATACTTAGATTCTAAACTCAAAGTACAACTAGTACTTAATGTAAGGAAAACGGTAAAAGTAAAAAAAAACACGGATAACCAAAGAGTTGTATTTTGTAATAAAGAATATATATATTACAATAGAAACACAAAAGTCAATGCAAAAATGATTTATTATAAAAATACTACGTCCGCATATCAATGAAATATCAACAATAGTACTATTTTTAAACATTCCCTTAACAATTGTAATATTTTTTTTCAGCTGACTACTTCCCATCATGCCAGAGGAGCGACCCACAAATCGACAAATGTGTTTTGGACGCAATAAACGCAATGAGGCCGCAACTGAAAGCGGGAATACCTGAAGTGGACATTCCTCCTATAGACCCATTCACTGTGCCTACCTTGAAACTGGATAGAACAGCTCCTAATTTACGGATCAAGGCCACTATAAAACATGGAATAGCTTACGGAGCGGAGAACTTCAAGGTTGAAAAATTCAAGTAAGTTGAGGATTATGTTTAACAAAATGGGTTCTTAGTAGTGGTACAGGGAACGAATGAGAGACGTTTGCATGTAGCTGAAATAAAAATGTTTGTGACGGATGTGTGGTGTGACTAGAATGGACAAGGTGAGGAATGAATACGTTAGAGGGAGCCTGAAAGAAGCGCCAGTAGATGAAAAGTTGAGGAGCAATGTCTATTGTCTATAATAAAATATAGTCTTATCATGGTATAGATATGTGATGCGGAAAGATGAGCTAAATGACGTGAAGAGAGTTTTTTAGAAAGATGCTGACGGGTACAAGAGTAGACCAAAAGAAAAGATATATGATTCATTGCGTGAAAGAGGATATGATATCTTACTGCTATGACAGATAGCTACAAATTTGGAAACTACTTCCAATCTACAGAATAACTTGATCAAAATAATATCAGATATTGTGATATTGCTCTTGTTTTTTCGGCACCGGTAACAGAGTGCGGTGTGTAGGGCCTTACAAACTTTTCAAGGATTGTATAGATAAGAACAGAATCATTTTTCCCTAAAGTTTTTAGATTTATATAGAATTCGTTGGGCATGTGTGATACTCCGAGTAATAATTATCTTATGTATAATGATACAGTGTTAGAAGGCATTAATTTAATCGCAAGCAGTAATTCCCCGAAATATATTACATTCAATAACTTTAATTGATGTCTTACAGCTAACCACTAGGTACACGCATGAATAAATTCAGTTGTGTAATTACAAATATGTGGGTATGTCATTTGGTCTATTTTTAAACCAACTTTTTGTATCCTTAAGATGATGTAATATGCAGCGAAAGGGTTATGTTATGTCAGACAGATTTTTAGTAACCGGTAGCATGTTACACGGTTATGACATCGTAATACTGGAAATTTAAACCGGCTACTTTGTATAACTTTGTAATATAATGCTTTCAAGTCAAGTGTGACTCTTCGTAAGTACTGTCACCTTAGTTCATGTAAAAATAGGTGTGTGATGGAAATATTCTCGTGTCAGGAGAGACTTTACGAACATACAAAATACCATAGTACACCCAGACTATGTGTGAGTCTCATAAAATAGTAATTTGTCTACTGTTACTGCAATGCTCGATGTGGTGGCATGGGAATCGAACCCACGACCTATGGCATAGCAGTCAGGGTCACTAACCACTAGGCCAACAGGCAAAATCATAACAGATTTTTTTTTATCAAATATTATTGGAATGAAGTTCATTATGGCACGTTACACTTCAGACGCTCGGCGGATGGGGGTTAGAGGAAAAAAAGTGTTAGCGCAACGAAAAATGCTGACCGCGAGTTGATTTATTTTATTTGCGCCATCTGTGAATTCTTCGCGATACTTCTGTACTTCGACGCTGTTTGTATACAAATTATCCATTATATATCAATATTTATTTCGTTCCAACCGTGTGTCCCAAAGACACGACACGCGTTTTTCTTTTTTAACTTTTATAAATCGTCGTATATTTAGAACTCATGATTAATTCTTTTTTTTTTCAATTATTTCAGGCTGAACCTAAACAACAAATATGCTGCGGAAGTGAAAATAGTAATCCCGAAGCTGAAGGTGACCGCTGACTATGACATCCGTGGTTCCAAGATCCTGACCCTTGACATTAACGGCAAGGGCAAGGTTATTGCTAATCTCAGTGAGTTGGTTTAATAAAGTCTTTTTTGTTATGGGATAGGGGGCAAAAAAAAAAGACGGGTAACCATGAACACTTGCAACTCAAGAGTCATAAGTGCGTTGCCGGCCTTTAGGGTGGGATTAGGGGAAGGGTGGGAATAGGAGAAGGAGAAAGCCAAACCCCCCCCCGGGTTCGGACCTGAAGTAACCTCACTCACTCGGCGAAACACAACGAAAGTATTGCTTTACGGCCGGTTTTTTGTGCGGCCTTGCCAGCCCATACGTGCTGAAGTATGGCTCTCCCACTTGATAAACACCTCAACCGGTTTAGGCGCACCTTAATCATGACAAATTGTAATAAGCTGTATTTTTCATTCTTAGAAGTGCAATATTTTCGTTAAATTCAAAATAAAACCATCCTTGAGTAAAACTTATTCAATTAACAAATTCACGAGTCACTATAAAGATACCCAAATTGCTTCAAGTGTGCCTTTAAAATTTTAAGAGTTCCCTCGATTTTGCCAGGATCCCATCATCAGATCCTTTTATTCTTTTTTTGTGCGTGTGGAAACCTCCTCGGGCCGTCACCCCACCGAGGTTTTCGGTGGGGTGGTGTGTCGGAATCGAACCGACTAAAACCACACGGTATGCCGTACTGCACCTTAAGTAGGAGGGATCCGGCAACAGCCATCATCAGATCCTGACCTGACCATGGGAAGTTTAAGTTAAGAATTTCCCAAATTGGTCCAGGCGTCTTTAAATAATCGGGGAACATACATAAAAATAGGATTCGACGTATTGTGAACCACCCCCTTTTTTTAAGTTGATTAACAGATAAGCTAACGTTATACGTCATTTTAAAATTTTACGAATTCATCTTGACCCTGATAAATTAATTTACGTATCTTTCTAAAGAACGCTATAGTTATAACACTGCTTTAGTAAGCAACCTTTTATTTTTTATATTTGTGAAATAATATTAAACTGGACACTTCCGTATATTTTCAATTGTTATAAACATAATATTTTTCTGAATTGTCAGACAAGTTAAAAGTGCAGTTTTTTTACAATACTTATACGTGGAGGCTGTCAGTGTTAACACTTTTTATATACTTATGTATAAAAGTGAAACGGGAAATAAAAGTGTTAACATTGACAGCCTAGAAGATAGCCCATTTATCGAGGAAGGCTATAAGGCTATATAACATCACGCTATGACGAATAGGAGCGGAGGATCAAAGAATATTGTTGCTATAAAACGGGGAAAATTTACAAACGCAGACGAAGTTGCGCGGGTCAACTAGTACCAAAAAAACACCTTCAATCAAAGATAGTATAGTAGATGAAGAAAACATAGTAGGGCGGAATATGAGATGAACTTCAAAAATATACATTTGACTGTAAATACACATAGCAAATATTCCTATTAAATCGCAAATCGTTCTCAATGTCAGTATTAAAAAGTTAAATAATATTTGTCAACAGACAAATCTTTATCGAATTGCGAAAATTTCCACATTCAGGATTGTTCAGGGCCATCGAAATGTGCATAATTTATTGTACTTGCGTTAAAAAATAGGACCAAGTGCGAGTCTGACTCGCGCTTCGAGGGTATCATACAAACTATTACAAACTATTACATACGTAGATAGATAGTTCGTCCATCTCGGGAATAGATTCCCAAAGATCTTTGCCCGATTTCTTCGAAAGACAAACCTAACTGTGCCGTTCTAAAAATATTTTGTTAACAACTTGATACCTAGACGTGTTCCTGAGAAGAAAAGTCTTGACAGACAGAAAGATAGACGGATGGACAATGAAGTGATCCTATAAGGGTTTCTTTTTCCGTTTTGAGGAACGGAATCCTAAAAACGAGAATTGATCCAAGTTGATGTAATGTATAATGCACCAGCTGTTTCTTGTGGTTTTGCGCCACGGAACGCGTTATTTGGATTATCAATCTCTCTTCTAGTACTGGGCAACTGTTTACCAGATCGGTTGTTTACTACTTCACTTCTATAAGTTGTTATAGCCTTCGCAATAAACGGCCTATCTAACCCCAAAATTATTTTTCCAAATAAGACTAGTAGTTCAGATAAACAGAGTAATAAAGCCTTTAGTTTTACAATAGCAATATATGAAGTGGGTTTAACATAAACACTCTTATGCCAACTGGTTCGATCCACCAGCAATCAAATAAACTTCTCGAAGTCTATATGTTTATTAGCCATGTCGTGAAATGAGCTTGACTCATCATTTGTGTGCTGTTAATTGCTTTAAAATACGTATGCCTATATATTACGATGATACAGCTATGATTTTTCTAAAAGATAATATCGATGTTACAAATAATCTTCTTCCACAGGCGGTATCACGGTGATAGGGAAAGGTATCGCCAAACCTGTCATCAAAGACGATGTGGAGTTCCTGCAAATTGACAAAATCGTAACCAAAGTGAGGCTCAACAATGCTCAAGCAGAGATCACTGACAGCCAGAGACCAGCTGCAGGTAATAATTTCATTATATATTATAACTTACTCACTTAAGATGAGAGAGACCAGCCTGATGATGAGACGAAGAAAGAACGGAGTAGTGAAAAGAATAGAGATACAAATAGTTCTGCTCTGGATAGTAAAATACGAGACAGTTATATACCAGCAAAACTGGACAAGTGTGAGATACCTTCTCAATCTAATCTTTTATTCATTCATCATACCGCAAGGTAGCTACAGAATAAAGCTACTAGAACAACTGGCCCTAAAGTAGGACAGTGAAACATTAGGGACTTCTTACGACAAGAAATCCACGAAACATATGACAAAGTTGGAAATTCGTTTACCTTTGCAATTTATTTTAATAATTAACTAGTTATTGTTTTTTATAGCATCCGCAGCAGCATCCTTCTTCAATGCAAGTCCACAAGTGATTCTCGACATTCTGAGTCCCCTCATTGATGAGACCAGTGCTACAGTGATCAAGGCTTTCGGCAACAAAATATTGGCGAAAATACCTATCAAAGAAGTTTTAACACAAAAGAAGTAGATTATTGTAGGTTAAGTTGTAAATAATACTGATTAGCTTTAAGATGGAGAGGAGTTGATATGACAAAATTTGAAGGTGAATTTATACAAAATAGACTATTTATAATTAGGTTAGACTATAATAATTTTATGAAATGTGTAAAACAATAATTCAAATAATATGTTTCGAGTTGATACACAAAACATTTCACATTTATCATATCATTATAATACATCCAAGGGCCTGGATTTTGCTAATTTTTATTTATAAATATTTCATTTCATTGAATACATACAAAATAAAATGAATTATACAGGTCTATATCTGACAATGCGACACTTGCTTAAATCACTGAAAGGGCATAACTCTAGCATGCAAATACCGTAAGAATTTTTGAAAAATAAACCATCCGTATAAAAGTTACGACGAAGTTAGCTTTTATGGATTTTCTCAATAATGAAATGAATAATTCCAAAAAATAGAAAAATATGAATGATTTAGAATCTTCAACTTTGCACCCTCCATCTGCTTTTATAAGAACCGGAGGGTGACAATATCTGGAACTTCAAACGGTCATAACTTATAAACGGGTGGTTTTTTTTTTCAAAAACTCTTATTGTAACTGCATGCTAGAGTTTTGCCCTTTCAGGGATTTAAGCAAGTGTCGCATTGTTAGACGCTGTATATTATCTAAAACTAAATGCATAAATGATGTGTAATAAGATAATTAAGGCATTGTTACTTTGTAATAATTACATACATAATTATTATGTTGACGGGAATTGACGCGATCACGTATTTAATAGGTGACCTTTGATTTGCCTTAACATAATTATATTATCACTAGCAATCCGCCCCGGCTTCGCACGGGTAGCAGAGACATCTTCAACAATCATCATCATATTTCAACCAATTTACACAAAACTTTAACAAATTATATACCTAAACCTTCTTCATGAATCGCTCTATCTATTAGTGAAAACCGCATGAAAATCCGTTCAGTACTTTTTAAGTTTATCGCGAACAGACAGACAGACATACACGGCGGGGGACTTTCTTTTACTATGCAGTGATGGAACGTTAAAAGTTATTATAACAATACTATGTATTATTAATAAAATTTTAGAAATTTCAAACGCCGTGTCATTTAGAGGTTTTGTATATTATATACTAATTTAATTATAGATTTATAATGTAAAAAAACAAGCATTCGCTTTTAATACTTCTTTTTATACCAAGTCCATATGTTATTTTGTAAAATTTAAATATTTTTTTTTGTATTTTTTTTACATGAATATGAAAAAGGTTAGAAAACTATGAAGTTTAAACATGTAAATATGTTTCTGTGATGTTTATTTTTAAATATACTACATTTGAGTATGTTATTATTTTACAATTGCATAATATATTATCGCGGAAGCATCTCAAGTAGATTGCTATGAAACCGCAATGGTGTCCGTAACAACGTACAACTGCGGTTTGTGATTAGAAAAACTACTGGTGTGTAAGACGTGAATTTAGAAAGATTCGACAAAGAAAGATGTTTGATGAGCAAATAATAATCTAGTTTTAGAACTAATTTACTATTGAATTGAGTCCTCGGGGACCAAAATGAGTTACAAATATAAAGTTCTGATTAAAATTGTAAAATGTTATTCAAACTTACCGAGCCATTATATTTTATATTGTACTTATTTAAGTTAAGAAAGGCTGTCAATAACTTAAGATTGAATTCGTAAAAAGGAAAATGGAAATTTAATAAATTATGGTACAAGTTATATGAATTTTATTTAACGATTCCCTGTACTCTCAGAAATACTTTTTGAAGTGAAAAAAAACTTCTTTAGCGGCGTTGTGCACATTTTGGGATGGGTAAAAAATGTTAAACTCGCGTCAGGACACGTTACCCTGATCGAAAATTCGTAAGACGGAGCCTAGTTTCTAATATTTAAAAAATATAACATTCGAAATTCAAACATTTATGAGCGGCCAGGAGCCTAGAACTTCCAGTGTACCCTATGTATACATATAGATATGTTATTAGCTACTTTTTATTTTTAAATTAATTATATATATACAGATGTGTGTGTGTATGTATATGCAAATACATTGTGAAATTGTATTTTCCCTTCTGATGTGAAATTATAGTATGGTCATCCGATTTACATACAAAGTTTCATTTCAATACAACTAGAAGTAGGGCACCTGGAACTCAAGAGTCACAAGTGTGTTGCCCGCCTTTAAGGTAGGAGTAGGGTAGCAGAAGTGTCCGAATGTCTTAATAAAAGCTGTTTCTGGATCCCTCCTATTTAAGACGCAGTACCTACGGCACACCGTATGGTTTTAGTAGGTTCGATTCCTACACACCGCCCACCGAAAACCCCGGCGGGGTGACGGCCCGAGGGGGTTTCCACACGCACAAAAAAAAGGATAGTAGAAGTGGGGGAAGAGTGGAAGAGAGAAGGGTTAGGTCCTCCGGTAACCTCACTCACTCACAAAGCATTGCTCACTGCCAGTTTTCTGTGAGGCCGTGGTATCACTCCGGTCGAGCTGGCCCATACGTGCCGAAGCATGGCTCTCCCACTGTCCTATTTCACCCAAAGCCACTGTGTCGGATGTTGTGACAGATCATTTATGTAATTTGTGACACTACCGGTTGACCTATATTATCTAAATTTAACGCTGTGGGTTTTGAGCGAATCAGCAGCCGCATCATCACAACAATCTTTGATCAACTTTGACTGTAAACTCTCCTAACAATCATTTTTCATTAAATTCAGGAGTTTTCTTACTTTTACTTTAGAGGTAAATGTATCTGTTTTTCTCTGTCTCCAAAATGCTAGTATTCTGTGTGAATGAATAGGTATCTGACTTCATTCACAAAAACAAAATATCAAAGCCCATTACAGTCTAGGTACAGCTACTATTACAGTTGCTGGCTACCTCTCGCTCTCCTCAAAGTGACTTTAATAATAAAGTATACAACATCCAAAAGTGTACATTTTATTTATTTAAAACTTTATACACATAGAGCACAGAGGCGGACTTAATGCCTTAGGCAATCTCTGCCATTCAACCTTCGGGTGATGTAGAGGACACAGGAAGTAGGTGCATTAAAAATATTATAATTATCAGGTAAATATGCAAACTAAATAACAGATAAAAAATGCTTAAATAAAATATTAAAATGAAATACACGTCACTAACACACATACAAATATGTATACAAGCAAAATATATAGGTACATCTCAGAGGCGACTTAATGCCTTGAGCATTCTCTGCCATTCAACCTTCGGGTGATGCAGTGGAAACAGGAAGTAGGTGCATTAAAAAAATTATAGTTTATTAGCTAAATATGCAAACTAGAAAACAGACAAAATGCTTAAAAAAGTATATAGAATAAAATACACATTTTTAATACACATACAAATATATATACAAACAAAATTTATAGGTACATCTTTTAATCATCACTCAATTTTAGTACCGTTTGACTTCTTTTTTTGTAGTAACTACTTAAAATCAGCCAGCTTAGAGGCTTGAATGAGATCCTACTCATATAAATAATCTTATTACTTTCATAGCTATCAAATTATTCAAATATTACAAATAGGTCGCAAATACTACTCGATGTCAAAATATTGGCATATTATGGTCTATTTTTATCTGGCGGTACCGTCGCTTGCTAAGGATGAATGGCACCAAGACCACGGCAGTCGTGCATAAGGTCGTGGCCCGTTTGCACTTTTCCTGTTTTCCGCAATAAATGCACTTCCTCAATACGCTCCATTTTTAGCTGTGCGTAAATGGAGCAAAGCGATATCGGAATGTAAATATGTACAATACTTTTTTTTAAATCCAGTTCTTTTATATTCACAAACAACTTTCAAACCCAATACAAGGTTAAAAAATGCGTACAATAGCCATTATGATTTTATTTGTTATCAAAAAAAACATTGAAATTCTTAACCTATAAGTAATATGCTTTGTTGCAATTATCCACTTTCAAAAGTGATACATATAATACCTTGTAGCAATTTATGTTAATTAAGGTTGAATTTATGTTAATTAAGATTGAATTTCATCCGAATTGAATTACACATATAACGATGATGAATTGTTTGGTTAGCACTAGCTTACCATCTAGCCCTAATATTCGTAACGTCCCTATGTTTGTGACGATCGGCATTGGTTTGTTTACGCTCTAATGGTGACACTAAAGTGTGTCTTTTTTTGTATGGGATCACTTATTTAGGAACATCTACATACAGTAAATATAGTTAAGCGTCACCTAACGAAGATATGTCCAACTACGTGGTGAATACCGATCGTGGAATTTCTTGCCCTGATGAGTAAAAGTTAAACATCCTGTTGGATCGTTCTTTGTATTGGATTAAGATCCCGTTGTGTAAATAACTAAATAAATACAATACTTGTTTTTCTTTTGTTAAAAAAAAATAATAACAATCACACTTACGACTTAACAGTAATCTTGTTAAGTCCTCCAGCTAAGCTTATTGCTTGTGTAAGGAATGGATTCAGTAGTGCACTAGGTAGAGTTCCTATTCAAGTCCGCCTTTTCGTTAAAATATGTTTCATATTATTATAGTAAATTGTTTGATTACTTACTTTGTGGCAGACTTTAATATAAGATTATTCTAGAATAAGTACTTCTATTTACATATTGATCTAGGTACTTTATTTGATATGTGCATAATTGAAATGTTTTTCTGTCTAGAATGATTTGCCTTAGCCCTGTAGATCTGATTCGAGGCTTTTACCACATATGGCAACTCGCTCACACATCGAAGCTATTATAAGACACAATTTCCTATTTAGCTATTTAGAACAACGTAGATTCTAAGTGAGATCGGTTTAATATGCGACTTTTGAAGTTAATATTTGTAATATTTTGTGCTCATAATGTGATCGCAGGACGAGTTCGTACAAATGAAACTCAAAACAGTGACTATAATAAGACATTTACAGGTAAGTTTTAAATCACAACATAAGTAAATGGATTCATTCATTTTCTTTACTCTTTCTTATCACATAGCCCAATATTCTGATTATTTTTAGGATAGCGCAATATTCCATCCAATCCATATCTGTAATGAAAAAATGTTTTATTCCAATGTCAGTAGTCAAAAAGTATTAACAATACCTTACCATTACCAAATTTAATCACTAAATATTTATAAAACAAAGGCCCCCGCCGCGTCTATCTGTCTGTTCGCGATAAACTCAATTACTACCGAACGGATTTTCATACGGTTTTCACCAATAGACGGAATTAAAGGAAGGACCTTCTATAAGGAAGATTTAGGTGTATAATTCATTAGGGTATTGTGTAAAATTGCTGCAATATGACGATGATTGTTGAAGATGTCGGCAAAAATCAATATATGCTTCGCTATCCGTGCGAAGTCGGGGCGGATTGATAATCCATATGCATGCTAACAAGCACACTACCTGCCTTTATAAATGGTTACTAGACTAATGGTTATCGAATCGTTTCTTGATTATAGGAACCAGGCATTAATTATTAAAGTATTTCAGCTTGATGCGTCAGAGTTCAAATTTATCGCAACTATGTTAGATTGTTTCCTGAAGACATAAGCGATTTGCTACCGAAGTTCCGATGAAGTATTTACCAAACTTATTAACGTTACTCTAGAAAAATCAGCATGCCACTACTCCGATCCGAATGTTGCTGGATGCATTCAGCGCATTGCAGAGCAAGCCAGGCACTTGCTCGTTCAAGGAGTACCTTCCCTTAACATCCAGCCATTGGAGCCTCTGAAGATACCGAGCATCAGGCTGAGGCAGCACAACATGCCCAAGAATGCCTTCAAGTATGACGCCTGGTTATCTGATGTTACACTACAAGGTCTGACAAATTATACATTCAATAAGTTAGAGTAAGTATTTATTGCAATTAATCTAACCGATTCCATTCAGGGTCTTTTTTTTTTGTTGACGTGGTGGAAAATCCCTTCGGATCTCCAGTTCCTCGGGGACGCAGAAGCCAGGAGTATGTGGCGTTTCCACTAAAAACCACCCCCACGGCCGGTCTCAGGCGCCCTGCTCGGGGAAGGACCCGGACCATGTTATTTCAGGTCCCCCCCGGATCGCCTAGCCAAGCCCTATCCCGCGGAAAGCAGGCTTCCCCACGCCTATCGGCCTAATCAATGTGTGTTGCCGCCATCCTATCGCCTACCGCAGCAATTAATCTGCCACCAGAGGTCCCCACTCTCCTCGTCCTCTACGCTCGGGATCGGCCCTCTCCCTCCATTCAGGGTCTACGTATCGTGCCGTATAATATCAAACAAATATTGCTAAAATAACATGTTTTTGTAGGTTCATGAAAGCACATAGTGTCTTCATTGTCAATAAACACTTACTTTTACAATGTTTACTATTATTAATTTACAAAATGATTTGCCTAAATTCATGTAATAAATTCTACAGTATCTTTTCTTCTCCATTTATATCTAATAATAAGAATAATAAATGGAACTAAATGACAAAAAACGCGCCTGAAGTTGTATGTAACTATGTATATTGCGAAGACTAATAGTGAAGAGAGTTATGAATATGTGTAGAAAGACATACACAAAGACCTTTTTATAAATACTTTTATATATCCAGCTCATCAAAATAAAGATTTCAAAGGCTAGCCGTTATACTATGTTTTATATACAAGTAAATATAAATAGCATAGCTATTGATTTTTAGTTATTTATTTTCAAATAAAGTAATAAAAAGAAATAATCGGAGATAATAATAGAGAATATTAACAATAATTCTTTAAAAAAAACCGACATCAAAAAAACTATTCCATAAAAGACTTATACGGTTTTCTCATGGACGCCATTGTCAGAATTGGACCAAATTGAAATGTGACCATACGGGAAGCACCAGTTTTCAAATAAAAAAAAATCATCAAAATCAAAAAGAAGAAAATAAAAAAGAATCATCAAAAACGGTTCACCCGGTCGAAAGATCTGAAGTAACAAACACGAAAAAAAAAAAATACAGTCGAATTGAGAACCTCCTCCTTTTTTGAAGTCGGTTAAAAATATAGCATTTGTGTTCAAATTTCTATTTCATAAATTTCTTTTTTCTTGGTGTTTGTTTTTGATTACCTCATTCTATTGCAGTGTATACCCTGAAGAAATGAAGGTTACAGCAAACATCAGTATACCTCACTTACTCATGGTTGGAGAATATGTTGTGCTTGGAGAGTTCCAGATGCTGCCAGTTGAGTCCACCGGCAAGATGCTCGCAAATTTAAGTAAGACTGATATTTATAAGAATCAAAATATATAGAATTGAGCGAAAAACACATTTATAGACACACACAAAAAGGTGAAAAGTAATATATTTTTAATAGTGTTCTAATACGACCGTTTAATCAGAAGTAAACTTGTTCCTAGTCTGGGTGTTCTTTGTGTCCGTAGTTTGAATGTATGTAAAGTCCTCCTCTATGACACAGGAATAATTCTTAGTGCACAGGCGCGGTCGCGGCCAAAGATTCGGGAAAGGGGTTGCATTAATAGTAGGGTCACCGGGGTTCAGAGATAAATCGGATAAGTTTGGTCGGATTACAGATATCCGGCCAACCTGGAAGCCGGATATCCGGTCAACCTGGAAGCCGGATATCCGGCCGCATATTGTAAATTCTCTTCAATTGCCAGTCACTTAGGTATATCACAGTACTGTTATCAAAGCGATATCTCTGTTTAAATTCGTCATCCGAAACCATTTCAAGAATTTCTCCAATCATCTCAAGTTTATAGTAATTGATATGATATGAATAAACTCTAGTACTTCCAAATCTGACTCTGATGAGCTGCTCGTATTCATTACACTTGTACTCTCCATTGAACAATTTTAATATTTAGCTTTTTCTTCCACTTTGTTTTAAAAATAACACGATAAAACCTTAAAACTGGCGCAGTTTGCCTTAAATAAAACGTCAAATAAACTTATGGAACCAATAAACGACACTCGTTTGTCAGTTAAGTTAACCTTAGTTTAAACGGAGTTTATCTCATGTTGCGGTCTTCGAAATCGCATTTTTACAAATTATCGAACCAACAGCGCTAACGAATAGATAACCTCCCGATAAAAGTAATTCAGAAAACGGGTATTAGACCTTTAGACCCCAATTAAGTTATTATATCGCTGATGTTGGGACTATCACAGGTCCTAAGCGATTAAGATAATTTAATAACTAATTACGGCCAGCGTGAAATATATATTGTGGTCATTTTTCTTCCATAGCTGCATGTACAGCGGCACTTGAAGCTCTAGGCGCTCGCATCCACAAGCGGATAGTCATACGAGATGCCACTGTCCATCTTCGATGTACCGGGCCTCTAAAGGCAGACCTCATGGAAGCACACTCTACCACTGGAGAAATGGGTACGCATTTTTTTACACAAACAAAGTAATGCATAGTATACAAGTATGGCGGCGAGTACATACAACATTACATCCCAAGCAATTCACGCCTTTCTTATGGAGACCAGGGTTAGGCGTTTGATAAATAAGGACGTAACTACCAGAGGTGTGCATTATTTAGAAATTTCACCGACGTTAACCTTTTGTAACAGAACACAGTAATATGGCTTGTCCGGGACGATTCAAAAAATCCCACAAAAAGACAATCAAGTATACTGCTTGTACCGTAAAACATGCAAGCTCAACTTGCCTTTACAGCTGAATGAATAGTAGAATAATAATAGTATGAGAGAAGACCTGGTCTACTTCTCTGGAGATTCTCAGGAGTATTCACCCTTCCAGAACATGCCAGAATATTCTAGCAATGAAAACACTGAATAGTAGGTTTTTTAGCAGTAATTAGATTCAGGCAAATGCAGATATGATTTACATACGTCGGATATCACAATCTTATCGACTTTTTTGAATTAATATGGCCTGCCCCTGTGACTTCAACATTAATTTATCAGAACTAATGAAACGTTGTTAGTTCAGGACTTCACCAGGATATATCTTCAAGCCGTTTTTTTTGGAAGAGGTCCCATCGTTAGTCAGCTTCTCGGGTGTTGTATAAGTAATAAATATGTGTTTGATTTCAGAAATGATAACAAATCACATAGCTTCCATGCACTCAACCGATATAGCCAAGGAAGTCCAACCGGCTGTGGAAACTGCTCTGGCCATGGTTCTAGAAGACATCGCCAACAAGTTCTTGAAATACGTTCCACCTGATATGGTGTTTCCTAATTAGATCTATTCAAAAGTTTTGGACCCGAATAATTTATTTTCTTTAGTTGTTAGTTGGTGTAAATTTAGTTGATTTTTGTATTCCAGATATCTTACATTAGGTTTTAAGAAAATCTTCTATTACGTGTGATTTTTAAGATGCATGTATATTGATTGATTGATATGTATTGATTGAAGAAATTGAGTTGAAAGTAAAGATACTGATTTAGCTTGATGCAGTTGCAATGATAAAGTCTATTCTCAAGTAATTTATTATAAATACTTTAGTTTATTTTATTATAATCGTGTATTATGTTAATTTAACGGTTATTATTAAATTGCATTACATACTTTTTAGTAAAACAATTGTTGTGATTTTTTATTTTGTAATTGTGGAGAGAGTTGTTTATGGAAGTAATAATTTATATTAAACGAGTGGAATTACAATATTAATTTTAATCTTAATTATAATGTAAGTAGTTTTTAAATTATGTACTTTTATTTAAATACAGCGTTGATTAAAATTATTGTTTTTTTTTTCAACTTAAGATGATGATTGATTTAGAAAGATATTTTTGTTATTTATTCTCACACACACTTTTTTAGTTTGTGCTCACTTTTAAATGCAATACCCGATTTGACAACTATAAACGTTAAATACACAGTACAGCAAGGCAATGTAAGTATTACTTACCTACCTGCATTAATCAAACCCTGATGAATCGAGTGAAAGTGATATACCAACACATTATTTCTAGAAGTCTCTGGATCATGTTAAAATCATTTATAAAGTGGCAAAGAGACCTTTTCACCACTTTTATTAGCTTCTCGAAGTCAATTTTAATATTGTTCTAAGGGGCCATCCATAAATTACGTCACACGTTAAGGGGGAGGGGGGTCAACGAAGTGTGAGAAAGGAGGGGGGTATCATAAGCTTTGTGACGTCACATGTCGCAATTTAAAGTATTAAACACAAAACATTACCTGTAAACGAAAGACTAGGCACGTTAGTACATTTTTGTATAAAAAATAATTAAGTTGCTCTTTTCATATTCTGGGTGTAAAATTGAAAAAATTATGACGTCACACCAGGAAGGGGGTCCACAAATCATGAAATTCATGTGACGTAATTTATGGGTGGCCCCTAACTGTCGTATCGAAATCAAAACTTTGTATGTTTAAATAGTTCGGATGACAATACTATAATGTGGCATCTTGGAGTTAATGCTGATGCTGGAGCTAGGAGGTGGTTAGTGGAACTCTTCAGTGGCTACTAGTATACCCCTCGAGTTTGGGCTCATACGATTCCTTTTGAAGAGTACATTGACACGAGATTGGGTATGATAAGGATGGTCTGATGATAGAGACAGTAAGTGAATAGCGGAAGTCTCTTTTGCTTTTTAATCCGGTTCGTTATATTATAGAGTGTTTTTTTTTTCTTGTCTACAGTATAACTTATTTGGTTTATATTTCAATATTGATTCAGTAACAATATAATAAAAACGGGCATTCTAATCGCTGATAGATAAATGTCTACTGGTATATTGTAAAAATTACTATAAATGTATATTATTGTGCATTTATTGTTGTAAACTTATGACGTTATAAGTTCCTTCGTCTCCGAAAAGAACACGCTGGTTTAAATTTTTTAAACATGTTTCCTGAAGAAACTTCAAGAAAAAGTATTATCGATGTAGATGCCCAAATTCTTAACATTTTCACTAATTCGTAAAAAATAGTCAAACGTTTACTCTATTTCCGCCTCTTAAATCAATAAATATAATAACGCTTTTACTTTTTTAAGTTGCCCCTTCTATGGGGATGGACGGAGTTTTTTGTCAGGTTTGGCTCCAACATCGGCAACCCAATCTGAGGAGAGGTAGCAGGGTGCAATAACTGCATGAAATGTGTTAGATATGAATTCTGTAAAGTTTTTGGCGATGGGTGCCTAATAAATAATTGTACTAACTACTTGAAGTAGCAGCCACTAGACCAAATAGATGACGGAAAGAGTATTAAAGAGATTATAATTATGTAACTTTTATCCTAAGCGTAATAAAACGTACTAATCTGTATCGCACCGATTTTGTAAACATGAATATGCGATATTGAACTTTGTTTCAACAGCACAGAGAGTATTGTGCAATACCCTAAAGTGTGCCAACCTGTGAAGGTACGCGGTCAACCTATGATCATATTACGTCACACAACAGTGTTACAAGTCACACCCATTAAAGTTTACAACATCATTTTGCATTAGCCAAACTGAATCGAAGCTAATGAAAATATCTCGAGAGTTAAAATTCGCATGGCACATGTAAATGGATTGTTTTAGGTCAAAGAACACCGGAGTTGGACTGTCACAGGTAAGTTGCGGTAATTTATTATTATTTAATATAAATGATGTCTAGACCAGTATTCTTAAGTCGAACATTTATCACTAATATGGCAAAGAAGCCTACGGCCATCTTGATAGCAAGTGATTACCGTACTTAAATTATAAGAGTACCTAGTAAATTCACTGTCAGTTTGGGAAATAAAGACAGGTTTCCAATGAGAAAAATCACCTGTTTTTGACACTTAAGAAACTGTACTCGTCACAGGTACATAATACAGACGACAAATGGCAAACGACGGTAAAACTAATTTTGGCTTCGGCAGTCGGCGAGAATGACTAAAACAAATGTTAATGGATTGCCTTTGAGTAACGTATCTCATAAGTATGATAAAAATTAGAGTTCTGTAAGATAGTTAATAAGTCTTTGACATATTTTTTTTAAATTTTGGAGCAGGCTGATTAGGGAAGTGCCTCCAAAAAGAACATTTTAACCCAGTAATACAGCCTCATTTATCAGGAGGGAACTTTTTGGGGTAAGATTCGTATGCTAAAATTAATAAAACACACATCCATAACTAACTATGATCCTTACTTGATAGGATGTATTAAGAAAAACATGAGTTTTATTTATATATTTATATATACATAACTATAACTTAAGTCAATAAAATTACTAAAAAACTAGAAATAAATAGCAAGTATTATGTACGAGTATTTGTCACATTTTTACGACAGGCGTTCTGTTTCTCAATCAAAAACAAACTAAATCAAAATCGATGTTTTTACTTCTTTGACATATACACAGATACATAGTACAGACGTAAAACTTATAACACAGCCCCTTTTCACTAGGGAGTTAAAAATTAGATAACCGTAGAAAATTAGCAGCTAATTCATAATTACATGGATACATCTATATAATTGACAGATAATAATCAAGTAATTTGGTTGGTGTACGTTATCTATATATTAATACGTGAAGCGAAAACTTTGGATCCCTTTTTACGAAAATTGGGCGGACGGAGGAGTATGAAATTTCGCACACTTATAGTTTATACAGAGAAGAAGTGACGAATGCTAAAATTTTTGAACAATATTTGCTACAAAGTTAAAAAAAATGCAAAAACGGGTACATACAGCTATGAGTGTCCAGTATATATTTTGACCTGTCATGGTACAAAAGTCTATACGATGACAGGTCAAGTAATATTGGCCAATGAAATAAACCATGGTCGAAATTCGACCACCACGGGATCTCTAGTATTTATAAAGTCTCTTCGGCAGTACATATTGTGATAGTGCGAAACTTGCTAAGCCCACTAAAACCTGAGAAACGTGAGAAGACGTCCCTACATATTTTTCTTTTGTTCAGCGAGAATTCTTAACCACGTTGTTTGGTTTCAGTCATCTCTTTTTGTTAGAAAGGGGAGTGGTCTCATTAAATATAATTCTAACCTTGAAGAAGGAAAAATCACTCGTATTAGTTTCAAGAGGTAGGTATGATTCACGTAGTTACACATGCTTGTTGGTGTAGTGGCTAGTGATCCTCTCCTAGCTTGGGATCAGACCAGGCTGTGTGTGAGGTGTCTCAAGTTATTATTAACATACTAACTCATTCCTGTTTCATACAGACTTCACAAACATAATACTATAATCTACAGCTGCAAATTACAGCTGGCAAGGTAACCATTTAAGTCATTTCGATACCTGTGCTGTGCAATCTACAGAACTAGTATACTTTGGATGATCCAAAATCAAAATCACATTTAATTATTTCAATAAAACGAATAAATATTAAATGATGTATGCTTTAAAAGTACGTCATGATTCTTTTAACAAAATTAAAACATCCTCCTCAGCATTTTTCATATTCATCTATTTATTATATTCATTATTCATCTATTTATCATATTCATTATTCAACTATTCATCGTCGTTTTGACCATCCAAAGGTTGCCTGTCAGAAATTTCTTTTAGCGATAAGGGCGCCTTTTGTACATATTCACCTCGTGTATTCCTTGTAAGAAAACTTTTGTTGGTGTACCTACCATAAAATTCATTTCTATTCTGTTCTATAGGATTGTTTAACATTATCAGAAATAAGTTATATTCAGTCATCAAGCTAGTTACCTGTTACAATACGTAGATCCTATGGAGAAGAATAAGCAAGAACTCACCAGTAAAATGCTTTTTGGACTTTTTCAGGGTAGAGGTTCTACCCAATTGACCATCTTGGATTCTTGTCATTTCCCCAACCCCAGTATATAAACTTAAAAAGGTTCCTACCCGTTTAAGCTTCGGTACGACTTCGCACATGATTTCCAATTGATTCCTATCAACTGGAAGCCATGTGTGAAGCCGTTACCTAATTCTTATAAAGAAAGGATGCAACATAATGAGTATTCTCTGAGATGTATCACGTGTAGCATTATCGATGTGATGTCGATAACACACAATGTGTTCAGATAACATTTAAATCATAATGATTAAGAATACGGTTTATCATCACGTTCTAATTTGTACTTAAATATGAGTTGATGAATGATCAGCGTACTGTGACTAAATTAGTGAACGATGTGGTCATTATTGTGTTTATTTGTCGTTGTTAGTAGTGTTGCGAGTTCTGAGAAAAGTTTTATTAATTGTAAGTTTTTTTTTTTGTATTAATTCTACGTATACTCAAGCCTCATCGATTGTTGTGAGCCATCAAATTGCATAGATTGAATAGAGGATAACGCTAAAAATTAATTCAAAAATAAATTAAATTTTTTTAAATAACAGTTTCACTTTCTTCATAGTAAAGGTCAAGGAAAAAACTGTGACGTATAAATAGAAGAAAAAAACATATATTCTTTATTATACACCATGAATAACATACAGTTGAAACAGATTTCATTTAAAATATTAGAGTTCAATGGGCGGTCTTATCGCTAATAGCGATATCTCTACCAGACAACCTTTAGATGGAGATAACAGAAATGTTAAATAAAAACATACTAGTTGATGGTGTACTATTGAATATACAGACAATAATTTACACAAAGTTTTTTAGTGTAAATTTTGGATTGAATAAAATCACGTAGATTTTACTGAACCCAAAATGAAGACCAGTCGCCCTTAATTTTAGTTTAGAAACTTGATTTTAAAATTGAAAAAACTAAAATCAAAATAAATATAATATTTTTAATAAATTAAACTATAAGCCATGAATGTTGATACATTGAAATTTATAAGAAAATTGATATGATGTGGTTTAGAATTTTACGTCTACTTAAAGTATTGTATATTTTAGTATGATTTTTATTTGATAACTTTTAATTGCCGTAGTACCTCGACGACAAAACGACGTTTCCAATGTCCAACTGAAGCACAGACAACGCCATCTATCGAGCATAGATGCGAACTTCTTTATAATATTTTCCTAAAAATTCTATAAGAAGCTTTATAAGCAGTGACATACGTATACATTTATTTCGAACTAGAAGCTATAAGTTTTTACAGACCCTAATTGACTCTCTTAGGGGTAAAATTTTAAAAAACGCTGATTTACATGTGCATTTATTTCTAAGTTTAGAAGTAGGCATATTAAATTTCGTGTTCCTTACTTTGTAAATAATGGATCTTTTCTTAGTAGATGCTTACAACATTGCCCCAGCGGTTTAGACTCTGCGTTAATGAGTCAGTCAGTGAGGACAAGTAATTATATAATGTATGCATGTATAGATAATAATATAATTCTATTTCAGTCGGCGGTTTTGTCTGTCCCAGAGACGAAAAGGCTCTAGGAAAATGTCTCCGGGATGCCCTAAATACGTATATTCCACAATTAGCAAAAGGTAATGTACAAGACAGAAGATTAACATGACACATAAGCAATATAACAAAACATTTGTGTACCATACGGTTCTAAGCGAAATTTTTCCCGCAGACCCTCAAATTGTAGAACATCTTTAGAAACTACAGTACAAGCTGCTTCAAAAAAAACAAAGAGTTTTCCAGAACCTGCAACACACGAGTGATGCCCCTGTTGTTGTAGTTAATCTATTAACATCAGGCAAGCAGAATACTTACTTTGCATATTTTTTTTAAACATTTTGTCCAAAAGTCTTGCAAAAGAAAAGCTTCCTCTTTCGATGTCTATTAACTTTTATAACACACAAATGAACCCAACAGACGTTCTCTTGTAAAAACAATTGTAATATTGAAGTAGGAGTATAGAAGAAGTAATTTTTCCCATTAATTTTAATAAAATTCCATGGGAAAAAGCATCTCCAGTTTTCCCCTAATTTCTTCACATTCCCGGCAACTACCTCAAGTTAAAATCTTATTTAGACTACTATTAACCTCTCAAAGAAATATTTAATCGAAGCAGTCCAGCCCTTCGCAAGTTATGCACTTATCAACAAACAGCGTTGCATTTTTATTTATTTAGTTTATACATTGATTATACCTTTAAAAATATTAATATAATCAGCATACTCATGATTCAAAATATGCCACCGTTGCTAAAAAACCGCTGATACAATAGGAGTGCCAGAGTTTGGTGTACCGCCTTGCGAGCCGCTCATCGTCCCAGCTCTCTCCATCCAACAGTCTTCAGGTCCTATATCTGTGGTCTCCAGCTACTCTGACGTCACTGTTAAAGGACCTTCAACTATGCGGGTTAAGCATGTAGAGTAAGTATTATTTTTGTTACAAAACCTTCTTACAAATAACTAGTCCTTGTATTCAGCAATTCCACTTCCATAATTTCTCCTTGTGTGTTGTTCAATGTTTGCCAGGTAGATAATTTTACGCAAACCTTGCATATGATAGTTCTGGATCGTGTTTCCGTTGTTTTTTTTATTATGAAAATAGTTTCAGTATATGTAAGATGTTAAGTTCACTGTCACGTCAAATCAACTTCATTAAACATTAGAACAGTTGTAGGAAAGAACAATTTGTGACGTCAAACGTTGCTATCATTAAACCATTACTTGTAATGTTCGGTTTAACAATAATATTATAACAATCTGAAAATAATTACGGATATAATTTCTCAAAGTGTTACATTAAATGTCTTTAGATAAAATATTACATAATTTTTGAAGACTGTGAAATAATATAATTTATTTTAACCTTATGACGTAAAATAGGGTTATTATATATGTAGAAGTAAATAAAAAAATTATTAATAATAATAACAATAACTTTACACACAAACTAAGCAGAGCCTGTACTATGGTAACCAGACTCTACCGCTCTACTAGGTCACTAACCACTAGACCAACAGGCAAGGCAAATTTGGAAGTTATATTAGCTTTATTTATGTAAAGGTTAAAGATAAAACCGATATTTTAAAAGCGATTAAATTTTACATTTAATTTCGTTCGTAATTTGTTTCAGGGTACACTCTAAAAAACATCAGGTCATAGTAAAGCTGCACATTCCGGAGCTGAAAATGAAAGGACATTACCAACTGTCAGGACAAATTCTCATGTTACCCATTGACGGAGAGGGTGACTTTTCTGCTGTATACGGTAAGAATATTAATCTGTTTCTTTCAAGTTACAGGTATGTGAAGCCTGACCTGCAAGAGCTATTGCTTAAAAATCCATCCGTGAAAGCAAATTCCTTTTCCACTTCAATATACTCCCAATTTTCCCATTTAATTTCCACAGTGTTCGGTTGATGGTAATACGCTTGACCCCTATTACGTAAATCTCTTTTTTATGGGATAGGGGGCAAACGAGCAGTCGGGTGGTAAGTGACTGACTACTGCCGCCCATGGACACTTGCAACTTACTCGAGAGTCACAAGTGCGTTGCCGGGCTTTAAGTTGAGAGTAGGGGAAGGGATAGGATGGGGGGTAGAGCTCACAGTGACCTCACATTCGGTGAAACACAACGAAGCATTACTCACGCCAGTTTTCTGTGAAGCCGTGGTATCACGCCGGTCGAGCCGGCCAATACGTGCCGAATCATGGCCTCTCCGAAGATATACGTATGAGTGTGTATATATGTATTAATATATACTAATATAATAGAGCACAAGAGTTTGTTTTCTGGATGGACGCGCTAATCTATGGAACTAACAGTCGATTTTGAAAAACTCTTTTTGCAATTGATAGCCTAATTCCTTAATAAGCTTATCGGTTATTTAACATCATGCTACGAGCCAGATAAATATGAGGGAAATTGCGGGGAACACCTAGTATGCCATATTACATTAGAGTTTTATGTACACCACCTTTAACTTATGGTATTAAATGCTCCAGGTGACATTGACGCGACGGTGACCATTATTCTGGGTCGTGAACCACGTATCAACGACGTGGATGCACTAACCTGCGAACATTTAGATGTCAGCTTCCGGGTAGGCTACGCATCTATGCAACTGGACAATTTGTTTGGAAATGATGGTGATCTGAGTGAGTACCACAAGGACTTAATTGACATTTTATTTTTAGGAAATATCTCGAATCGAAAAGCACAAATGTTAGAAGAATGCCATTGTTGCTTTTGTGTTTATTCCGCCTAAACTATCACTCCCGTCTCGATATCATAATTAAAGAAATTATTCATTTTTCGATTACTTATGAAGTTTACGAATCGTATCATATTTGTAAATTTCTCGATATTGATAATTTCTAGTTCATATGAATCCAATTACGAATTATGATCAGTACGAAAAATCTTGAACAATTTTAAAATCTGCTGTTAGAAACTTGTCTAAAATAAAGAATCGATAGCCAGATTTTAATTAAGTTAAAATTATCACTTGTTATTTACCTTTTTTTTTTTTTTTTTTTCTTTTTTTTTTTACGTGTGGAAACCCCCACGGGTCGTCACCCCACCTGGGCTAAGTGGTAGGGTGGTATGTCGGACTCGAACCGACTAAAACCACACGGTGTTCCATCACAGTCCATACTACCAGGGCCTCAGGTGTACCCTTAGAAGGAAATCCCTGTGTACCCTGGCAGACTTGGCCGCCTGTTCACTGGTTGTTTACCTAAGCGTTCGTTTTCAATTTTGTAGGATATTATTTCTTCAAAGTTGAAAAATAGATAGAGAATATTAGTTCAATATTATGAAATTTAGATCTGCGACCACGTCAAACCATATTAAGATTATCCTCTTCCCAGGTAATACAATGAATCAGTTCCTGAACGAGAACTGGCAGAAATTTGCTGAGGAACTCCAGGCACCGATGGAGGAGGCACTCAGAGATTTCTTGAAACCACTTGCTGATCATGCGTTTGGCACGCTCAATGCTGATGATATACTATTATCATAGAGGTGTTTGTAGTGTAATATTTATTTATTTTTTAATTTTGTAAAGTAAATCTTTATTTATTTAATTTCCATTCTGTGTTTGATTAGAGTCGTGTACCTTATTACAATCTTGTAATTGAAAAGTGCAGGATTTAAACCCAACGACACTACCGATGTGAACCCAGTAAGTATCTATAAAACTCTTAGTTTAGTTAGTCAGGTTTAATGAGAATACTATTTCGTATTCACCCACGCTATCAGTATAAAAAAATCTAAAAATCCCATAGCTATAAGGCACAATGCTGTGCTAGCCAATAATACTTTAGAACTTATTACACAGTTCTTTCTAAACCCAAACTAAAGCAAAATTTGGACTAGGCTTCTAGAACACTGATAAACATACTTAGAAAGATAATAGATTTAGATAGATAGATCCGTACCGTTTTGTGGAAATATACTTATACCTATAAAGGTTCTAGTTTTATAAAATAACTGTTTCCTAAATGGACCAGTAACATTCAATCACCGTCGTCCATAATCATAGTCGGCAGCTCTTCTTTCATCGATGACTCTAAAACATTTTTTGGAAAAATCGGACGTACAAGTCTTAATTTTATTTACTTAAAATTTCAATATTGACATATGTATTTACTTTAGTATTTATGTTTTAAGATCCTAGACTTTGATGTTTTCAAACTACGATGATAACTTCGTTAAAAAATAAGGATATTTCACGATTTATTTTCTACTTGTTTATAAATTCAAATATGTCAGTATCGTTTGTTATTGTCGGTTAAAGAGTCATGACATAATAAAACACTGCAATAGGGTCGTTATCAATATATTTATTACTACGTACTACTCAAGGATCACAATCTTTACTAAACCAAATAAACGTACATTATGTCTTATATATTATCATTAAGTACAAACCACTAATGTGTGGATAGCTGTAACTTACTGTCTTAAATAAATAAAGCTTATTTATATACCTTCGAAGACTAACAAAATTTCGTAAGTATTACAATAATGTCTAATGTATATTTTTGAACATTTCAGTACACATTAAATTATTATTAAATACTAGGTTGAATATTTAATTCATTATGCCATATACCGTTAAGTGAAACGCAAAAAAAAATTTGAAGTGAAGGTTGGTCACGAGGTTATTTAATATTGAATAATAGTTTGATAAAAACACATAATTGACGTGGTTCTTACTAATATTATGTTTGTAATTCGAGATCAACAAAGAAAATACTAAATTAGAGTTTAGAATTGATAGTTGATGTATACCTACCTAAAGAATAATGTTATTATCAGAATAGATTGTTTAAAACCGATTTAAATTTATTTGAAAGTACGCTAATTTAGCAAACTATTTGTACTCATTATCATTTATGTCAGAAAGGAAAAGTTTCTTCCAGAATACTTTACATAAAACTAATATAAATGCTACTGAAATTATACATACTTTTAAAAAGTTAATACACTAACTCTTTTATGTTAACCTTCGATTGGTAATAACAAATGAATTGGACAGATTCAATATTCAAAATGTTATACAAAACTATAATACTAATTTGTTCCAAGAAACAATTTACAGAAGCAAATATACATTTCCCAATTCAGAAATACGCGTTTCATTACATCAATAGAGGATCGTATTTCGTGAAAATGTAATGTTATCTTCATATACTTACGTAAATAAGTTAAGTAATAACGCATGCATTTCATTTCTGTCTACCTCTGGAACCGTAATGTCTCAATCATTTAAACATATAAGAATACCCACATTCGTAACACAATATAACCAAATATGAACAGTATACTGGAATACTGCAAATGACTGAAATTCTTATACAATATACACTTACACTTAACTGTTACTTATGGCTTTAGCCAAACATCGATGGGTATTTTTGAGAAAGCAGCGTTGACGAACGTTTGGAAGTGCTTAGCAATAGAAGAAGATGCAGCTGGCCTCATCTCCTCGATGATTTCGGCAGCGTTGTTGTTTAAGAACTGGTTCATTGCTTCGCCTAAAATTTAAAGCAAATATAATAATATAACGTGTTACGATCTAAATTAAAAAGACAATCAACACATCAAAAGCTCACTGCAAAGGCTTTGCTATATGAATATGTTATTTTCATTTATAATTTTTGTAGTTCTTATGTACATGATTTGCAGGTTTTCTCATTATCAAATTTTTACGAAATCCGCAAAGCTTTTTCTGTGTGATTAAGTTACAAAAGTACAGATTTTGGACTTTAAAGGACACAGCACTGCAGAATACCCGCGAGCCTGGCTGAAAAGGGAACATGGCTATGTCCAACAGGATGTCTGAGTTTTCATGGCATAACTGCTTCTTAAGCAGCACTCTTAGGCCTATAAAGTCAGCCTGGTTAGACTACAAATAGAATAGTCTCTAGCGGTGTCCTCTGTTCTCGGTTCGGTGGTTTCTATGGCATAGCAACTCCCAAAAAAGAACGAACCTATTTATAAATTGAAAGTATAATCCCAATGACTTATAAAATAAACCACTTAAGTATACAAAATTATATTAAAGGAGGACGATTTAGTTAGCACTAGATTAATAATATTAAACATTCAAGTCAGCTAATTAAATATAATTATTTACGTCACAGTCAAAGCTATTTAATCAAAACATACAATATTTCCTGTAGACTTATTTACTTAAATAATGAAATGTAAATATTTACAACTACTTATAAATGCAAATATTTACACGGGAAAAACGGGTACCTGTGTGTATTAATGTATACATTAACATTAAAACAGATTCAGATGGCAAAGAATTCCTCCCCATCAACGTTACCATATTTGTACGGTTTTTTAATAAATTTACCGTGCTTAGATGATTCGATGTTGTAAGTTTGACAGGCCTGTCCATCTTAGCACTAAACACATCGTCTGCCGAGCCAATGGGTTGCTTGGCTGGAATACCGGCAGTGATAAGAATTAGATGGTAGTGGAGATATCACAGACGTGCATTAAACGGCCTGTGCTCCTGATGCATAATAAACTTATATTGATGATCAAGGCTATCGACTACTTCTAAACAATGGCATCCATGCAGAGAGTTACATCGAGTACCTAAAGGTAACCCCGTAGTGAGGTATGTAGGTTGTGTCATGTAACTTTGTGGGAATGTGGGTAAAGAAAGTTCTTGTAGTCAAACACAAGATTTCCATTGCTTCACAAGTCACAACCCAGAGAAAATTTGAAATAAGTATCTAACCATTGGTTTTTTACTATGGTGCATAGAAGTTCATCCTACTATCATTGGGAGGATAGGTTGGTGAGATGATAGAAAACTGTATTAAAATAAGCCATTTAATCACACAGACTCAAACTTATAGCATGTTTATGATGAAATATTTTTTTTTTGTAAGTTTTATAAAATTTTGTTTTGACCATTTTCGTCGTGTAACAATAACCTGTTTCATTTAGATTAAAATACAGACCAAATACTTAAAAAATTTAGGAATAAAGTTAAAGTTTTAAAAGTAAATAATAATAATATTATTAAAGATTTGGATTTTTATTTAATCACATATACAAAAGAAGTAATCCTTGACCCTTAATTTAAAAAAAAGGCAGTCAGGTCATCTACTTGAAAATTTCTTGTTTTTTGTAGCGCTTTATCTTCATATTAGTTAGTGTTATCTAAAGCGATAAGTACTTACCAATAATACTTCCGTGGTTCACAGTGTCCTTGACCTTAAACCTTGAGGTCCTCAACTTGAAATCAACCAAAAGTCTATCAGCCAGCATATATTTAATATTATCCCGCGTGGTCTCCTTGCCAAAAATTTTCGCTATTGCCACCACATCACCTGAAACATGATTAAAAAATTCATTATCTGCTATGCTATCCTTAAACAAGGCGATTTTCAAATCGATTGAGTCTGTGCCGAAAGAGAACCGCGTCGTAGGATTTGAGAGTGCAGCAGAGCTAAATTACCTTTTTACACTGTTACATCATTATTGTTTACTATATTGTACAGTATTGTTTACTGTCGAACTATAATGACGTAACAGTGTTGTCAACATAAAAAAATTTAAAAAGGTACTTTAAAAATAACAGCTTTATAGAAAGGTTCGTAGAAAATAAAGTGTATTATTTATTTCTACCTTTCTACAGTCCGATGAAAAGTATTTTTAAACAGCTATAATAAATAAAGATATGGACAAAAATATAGAATTACCAGTCTGGTTTAGAATACTTTATTCCTTTAAAAATAAAACATGTAAAAACTCACCAAACGATGCCCAGAAGTCTCCTTGTGATCTAACAGGGAACAGCAAAACTTGTCCTGTTACCTCATAACGTCCTGTAATCTCGATACGCGGCAATACAAGCCCCATATCAATACGCAGTTTCTTCAAGTCCGACCTGCATAGAAAACATTCCTTTTGTGTCTTTGTACACAAATAGGTAAGTAAAATGAATGCATTGAACATGATTCCTAGCACAAAACATTGCAATTTACGAGCCGTTGTTAAGACACTCGAATACCAATGTGTTGAAATGGCAATAATACTACCTATCAAGTGAGACAATAATTTACAATTTGCAGATTGCAAGACAAGACAAGAAATCCTATAAACTTATTCCAAAGTTTGTTGCAAAATACCGATATAATAGCTAAAAAGAAATTCACTTCACAAGTTCTGGCGGTATTGTCAGAAATAGAAGACTTCTGCTTGGCAACAAGGGAAGCATATTCACAAATAGGCTGCATTAACCGCTTCTACTAGCGTATTCTTGTATTTTTGGTGGTGGTAGGTATGGTCTAAAGAGATGATAAGTTGAGAGAGTAGAGTTGATAACTAATTTAAAAAAAATCTTACACCACTGGAATTATAATATTAATGGTAATCAAATGATCAGTAATGGCTAACAATCTGGTGGACGGGGTGATTATTTAGATATGTAACTCGGGACTTAATACATATCTAATATGTATAAAACTCTCGAATTTACTTCCTATTTTGAGAAATGAAATAATTAGAAATACATATTAAAAAGATACGAAGAAAAAGAAACCCTATGATGATATTTACTTGTTATTACTTTAAAAATACCATAATAAAAATTAGAACGCAAACTCTATAGACAACTTATTATTGACAAGAGTCAAAGAGAATTTTTCTTACTTTTGTAGGCGGCAAGTAAACGTTACAAAATAACCTTAACGCTCCACTTGTTTTATAAAAATAATGTTGTAAGTGTATAGAGTTGTTAATCCCAAATTACCCGAGTTCTCACAGATGTGAATTATCATCTAATACAATTATAATGCAATAACACAAAAATTTAATATGATGAAAAGAGACAATCTTCATGGACATGTAGATTGCCTGTTTCATTTATTATAGTATTTTTAGATTAAAAAGGCTGACTGTGTATGGGAGCAGTAGGGCTTCCTCTGGGACATATATGTATATTTCTGTGTAGTTTTATTAATCATTAAGTCATTCATTTATTATTATAGGCCTTGTATCTATTATATTTGTGACAATAAACATTTTTATTTTATTTTTATTTATTTTTTGTCTTTGGAAAATTTAGATAATTAAAAATACTATCACATAACATATACGTAAGGCAACTATAGGTAAAAATATTCCCAGACTACGTCCAAATATAAATAAATTACTTATTAATAATAAATATAACCTGCATACTTACTTACACAATATGGTACATAATATAATATACATATTTGTAATGTGCCTTGTGTCAAGACCTTTCTTTTGATACCAAATATATCATGATTATCTCAATTAAATTTTTTTCGAGGCCAGAAATTTAGGTGTTTAGTCTACTATATTAAATTTAAGGAGGATTTATGTAGCCTATGTCACTTGAACAATTATTACGAATCTATCAATACCTCATTCATCAAAATTGGTTAAGTAGTTTAGGCGCTACAGTGGCACACACATTTCCTTTTGACTTTGCCGTAGTCGGGTTACATTGAAATTATAACTAATAACGATTTTTATCACTTTTAAAAATAATTTCGTCATATCCTTATTCCCTGATATCACGTACCGTCTCACAAAATCCACATACAATAAATAAACGTATATACGAGAAAATTACGACAACATGTTGTAGCTTAAGTAACTCTGTGAACTTGTCGGTTGCGACAGTTTTAGCAATTTTATACTTATTCGTTAGCAATAGTCGCGACAACTACACAGACTTGACCTCATTTACAAGCTCTCTCGAATTAAATTTTTCTTGTTTTAGTTAGAAATTTAATGATAAATGTCGACATTGCACCTTGTGAATGACCCACAGATCTAGTTAGCGGCCAAAGTAATTTAAACAACATGTTTTAACTAGGTGCCTTTTATTGACATTTAGTTCGAATACAGCACTACAACTTGCAATATCATTTTTAATTGAACACAACGCTGGGATGAGGAACAGTAAAAACGTTTGCAGAAACTAAACTGTAAATAAAAGAATAGCTATTAAAGTCTATCTCAAAGTGACTTTGAGATGAGTGAGACAAAGCTTTGACTGATGTGACTTGATTGGCTCGTACCTAGTAGGCTAGTACCTATAGAACCAGCAGTTAGGGAGAGATATATTGATGGAGTTTCTATAATTACTATATAAAATAACAAATCCCACAGGGAACTGAAATAACAAAAGAATGGGAAAGACCATCCTCAAATCCAGCTGCCCTTAGACCCCTTTGAAATCGCACGTCCAAAGTTACACGTCATAACAGTTTCATTCCTCGTGGATGTAAATTAAAAATAAAATAGAAGTTGTAAGTTCGCTTTGATCCATAGTTCAACGCAATCTTTATAACAAAATGTACGCTTCGCTACGCCGAAATAAGAGTGATAGAATTCTCTAGAATAATACTTAACCCAGTATCTTTAAGTATAAAAAAAAAATCTGATAGCAGCATTCAAATTTTTTTGTCACTCGATTTACCAAGTGTGCATGTATATGCTAGATAGAGACAATGTGCAACACGTCGCGCTACCGTCTCTAGCCTGCTTCTTCAAGGATAACAGGCAGACCCACCCATTATCCCCAGACCAGCGCTAATCGAGGTCGGAAATCATTCTCAATTCGCCCACGCCTGGTGCATCTTACAAGACGGGAACGGGAGAGTACTATTCCTTACAAGTTCCCTTTCTGCCGCCTGTGTTAGTATACCAGTAATATTAACTTTTTAGTTTTTAGTAGGGCTTGTTACCATTGTAATGGGTATCTTTTTTGTCTAGAATGTGGAAGACTGGAAGTGACGCCTACATTAACAAATAAACATCATTTTAATTTCAAGGGTAGCTTGATTCGAGGATCTTTTTTATATAATGTACTTTATTACGACATTACATTTTTTCTGTGTCCAAAATATGGTGATAGCACATTCATTTCCATGGAGCCATAAACCTATCAATATAATCTAATTAGATGATAACAATAGAGTAGAGATAGAACTGTGCAAGCGATGAAAATATACGTCACGTCTAGAATGTACATTCTAGACGTAAATGATGATGGCCATTACCTGATCTTGGTGATAGTATAGTTACTGGGTCCGACAACCGTGATATTGCTGAAAGCAGCAGTGACTCTCACGGGGCCGGCGGAGTTTTCCATCACCAGGCGGTCAATTAAAAGTGGTTCCACTGGAGGTACTCCCAGTTCAGGAATACCCGCGGATAAATAAGGCCGGAGGTGGTTGAAAGAGTTCTTGATGCAATTGTCTAATAGAGGATCGCTTTGACTGCAAGGCAGGACGTACTCCGCTGAAATAAAAAAAAAAATTGGATTGTTACTTACTATAAATTTATGCTTAAAGGAAGAATTAAATATTTAACCCTACTTAGTAAAATAAGGAACAAACAGAAAATTAGGAAAAAAAACTACTCAGCAAACAGGAAAGAATTACTTACAAAGTAATTTTGTTAAATCAAGCTTTAACTTATTATTATACTATCTGAACAGTAACCAAAGAACAGCGTTACCAAAATAGCAATTTTTTATTTTTTAACCATAGAGTTTCGAGAGACTTCGATAGATGGCGATGGCATTGTATTTGAAGGACATGTTCCCAACATGTCCTTCAAATACAACGCCATAGCCATCTATCGAAGTGAAGTGTAAACTTTCTAGAATTTGGTCCATAAAGATAATATAAATTCATTCTGATAATTTTTAAAACGCCTTTATTTCATTTTTGTTGCAAAGTTCTTTGTATGTCCCTGTAGCACTAATTTTCTTATAGCTAGATGTCTATGTAACCTGTATTTCGAAAAAAAAGTCTTGATAGTCATCAATCATGATTTTTTTGCCATTGAGTGGCACGTCAAAAAGAAATAAAAGTATCTAAATATATTTTTATTCAAGTAAATATTTCCTGAGGTATGAGCTTCTAATATCGTCACCTTCTATTTTCTTAAGTAACAGATTAAAATTTTTGAAAAAAATCACAACAAAATAAAAAGCAACAAAATCCCTTCATGAGATAATGTGTTTAAGATAATGAGATTTTTCGTTAACTTTTTAGTGGGTGTTTGTATCTTTTGTACGTAGTAGGTAGAAACTTGAAGTTTACGTAAAATATATAGTATCATAGCTTCTTTTACGGTTAATCTAACTGCATACTTTTATTATTATTGTTTGAGTGCTTAGTGCCACCTCGACCATTTCAGGGCTTTTGTAGCGCACTTTTTGTTTTACAATTCGCTGTTCAGACTTATGTCTTCGAGAAACCTCCAGATCCTTTCAGCACTGATTGTTTGTATTTCCTGCGGTTGCATGATGTGTAACCCTAGGTTAATACTTCGGTGCCGCATTAGTGGGCCACAAGAGCATAGAATATGCATTGCAGTTTCTTCTGCCTCTTGACAGAATCTGCATATTGTGTTCTCGCCCAACTTTAGGGTGAACATATGTTTGTTCAGTTTGCAGTGCCCGGTGAGGACTCTTGTTACTGCACAGGTTTTGTATCTTTTGAGCTCTAAAAGTTCTTTGGGTACTTTATTATCATAGTCCTTTATAAAGGCTTTCGAGTGTCTTAGACCAGTCGTGGTCTTCCATCTCTTAATAGCCAATGATGTACATTGGGCGTTTATGATTGAATATGCTCGCTGTTTACTGATGCCGCAGAATGGTTCTGGGTCATGTTGTCGGTTGGCTGCACTGGCTTTGGCGAGTTCATCGGCTTTTTCGTTGCCATCGATGCCTAAATGGCCTGATACCCATCTTAATATAATTTCGTTTGATTGCCCCAGTGTGTTCGGGTTTTCCTTGCAATTTTGTATTAGCTTTAAGCTAGTCTCAAAATTGTATAGTGGCAATAGCGCCGCTTGGCTGTCTGAGTGGATGTAGATGTATTGATTTTTTACTCTTCTTTCAAGGTTGATCTCCACGCATCTATTTAATGCAAAGAGCTCAGCCTGAACTTGCATACTTACATAAATATATAATGTAGGTTTACTTTAAAGATAAGTTTTTGTTTAATGTTACGGAACCCTGTGATCTAATCACGCTTAGCTCATTTATCATGATCAGGCATGACCGATCTAATTTGACGCTAACGCCATTTGTTGAATTAACGTTTAAAGTTGAAGTAATTTTTACAGTTTTTATATTTTTACGTAGGATCCCTAAATATTATCGATTTCAAAACTGGTCTACAATATGATAAGAAAAGTCTTCAATTTGCCAATGAAAGTCCCGGCAAAATCGGTTTAGTTATTTCGGAGTTTAGTAGCGACAAACAATTCTTAATTTTTTATTTTTACACAATAACCCAACACATTTTCAAATTCAAAAGTAGACTATAATATGCTCTGAAAAATCGCCTCAGTCTTTTCGTAGCCCGGACAAACAGACAGACAGACAGGCAAAAAAAATTCAAAGACGTGTTTTGGCTTTGGCTATCGTGCAAATACCTAACCAAAAGAGTTTAAGAAAAAACCTATTTTGCAAAATAATTTTAAACTATAATTTTATTTATATGTATACAGAAAATTAACCTGATAGATAGACAAACATAATATTATTTGATCTTACACCAGACACAGTATTAAATTACGTCACAACAAAGTTGACAATGGCCCTAAGTAGCCAGAAGTATTCAGCCCAGGGCGTATCTAACCTAACAATGTCTTCCGCCACTACATCCAAATCATGCTGGTATATTACAAAAGCGAACGTTGGCATAGAACCATAAACAATCCCCGGGCCAGACGGGATCCCTGCCCGAGTGTTGGCCCTTGCCCTTGACCACATGTCCGACCGCCTCAGGGAGGTGTTCGACGCTAGCTTGGCGTCCGGGCGCTTCCCTGATTGCTGGAAGAGCGGGAAGCTGGTCCTTTTAAGGAAGCCGGGACGGCCTACCGACTCGGTCGCGGCCTACAGGCCCATCGTGTTGCTGGACGAGGCGGGTAAATTGTTTGAGAGGGTCCTCTCTGCCCGCATCGTCCGGCACCTTGGCGAGGTCGGCCCCGATCTGTCGGACGCCCAATTCGGTTTTCGAGCGGGGCGTTCGACGGTCGGTGCTGTGTTGCGCCTTAGGGCCGTGACCGAAGAGGTAGTGAGCTGTGGCGGCGTGCTGTTGGCGGTGTCGTTGGACATCGCCAACGCGTTCAATAGTCTGCCATTCAGCTGCATCAGGGAAGCACTCCACTATCACGGAGTGCCAGGGTACCTGAGGCGGCTAGTGGCAGACTATTTAGAGGAGCGTACCGTCATGTACGAGGACCGAGATGGAGTTTTGAGTCGTCGGCCCATGTCGTGCGGTGTTCCGCAGGGGTCTGTCCTTGGACCACTCCTGTGGAACATGGGGTACGACTGGGCCCTTCGGGGCGACTTCCCCCCCGGGCTGGGCGTAATCTGTTACGCCGACGACACTCTTGTCACAGCCCGGGGGGTGAACTTTCAAGAGGCAGCGCGTTTGGCCACCAGAGGACTCTCCATGGTGGTCGGGCGCATCGAGGCGCTGGGCTTGCGGGTGGCCCTGGATAAGACGGAGGCCCTTTTATTCCATGGGCCCCGTCGTGGTCCACCACCTGGCGCCTCTATCGTGGTCAACTCGGTCCTCGTACCGGTTCAGGCCCACATAAAATATCTGGGCCTGATCCTCGACGGTAGGTGGCTCTTCGACGAGCACTTCCGACAGCTTGCTCCGAAGCTGGTCGGCGCTGCGTCCGCCCTTGGGCGACTCTTGCCCAATTTGGGCGGACCCAGTGTCGCTACAAGACGGCTGTACACGGGGGTTGTCCGGTCAATGGCACTGTACGGTGCACCGGTGTGGGCGGGAGCTCTGACCGCCCAGAATAGGGCGCGCCTCTGGCGCCCTCAGAGGGTTATGGCGGTTAGAGCCATACGCGGATACCGCACCGTGTCGACGGAGGCGGCGTGCGCGTTGGCCGGGACACCCCCGTGGGATTTGGAGGCGGAAGTGCTCGCCGAAGTATATCGGCGAACGGCTGAGTTCCGGGCGGGAAGCGGCAGTCGGCCCCCGCCCGAAGAGGTACGCGAATGGCGTGAGGCCGCTCGCCGAGCCACCATGGCTCGTTGGTCGTCCCGGCTGGAGGCTCCACGTGCTAGCTTTGCCACCGTGGAGGTGCTCCAGCCGGTCATCATCGAGTGGGCAGGGCGGCAGCACGGGACCCTTTCCTTCCGACTGACGCAGGTTCTTTCCGGGCACGGCTGCTTCGGGAAGTACCTGCACTCGGTCGCTAGGAGGGAACTGAGTCCCGCCTGTCACCACTGCGACTGTAGTGAGGACTCGGCCCAGCACACGCTGGCGGTTTGCTCCGCCTGGGCGACGCAGCGTCGGGCCCTCACTGCAGTCATCGGAGGGGATCTCTCGCTACCGGCCGTCATACGCTCCATGGCCGGTAGCGACAGGAATTTTACCGCGGTCGCGACCTTCTGTGAGGACGTCATCTCACAGAAGGAGGCGGCGGAAAGGGTCCGGGAGGACGATCTCCACTCGGACCTAATTCGCCGTCGGCGAACCGGGCGGCGGAGGCGCGCATACCAGCGCCTCATGCCGCCCTGAGTGTGGCCGCGGGTGGACGGGACGGGTTTTCCCCTCCACCCGCTATAGTGGCCCCCCGCGAGGAGGCGGCGTCTGCGTGTGCCTGGACGTCGCCTTATTGAGAGGATTCAAGTTTTTACCCGGAGGTGGTGCCCGCGCTTTTGCGGGCAGGCGCTAGGGGGGTCCGGATGTCTTAATAAAAGCTGTTCCCGGATCCCTCCTACTTAAGGCGCAGTACGGCACACCGTGTGGTTTTAGTCGGTTCGATTCCGACACACCACCCCACTGAAAACCCCGGTGGGGTGACGGCCCGAGGGGGTTTCCACACGCACAAAAAAAAAAAAAAAAAAAAAAAAAAAAAGAACCATAAACAATGCGTGTCATAACCATGTTATGTTACGTAAATGTAAGGTGGGTGTGATAGGGTGATCACTGATCACTTTCAAATAACGATATACAAGATTTTAACGACCATTGGTAGGTTAAAACTGAATATTTCCCCAATCTTTAAATAGTAAGATTTTTTAAATGTTTGATATATTTAAATGTACTTTTATATGATACAGTAGACATATTTGAATTTTTAATAAGTTTAGTGGGAATGGCTATGGCGTCGGACTTTCGATTGAGTGGTTGCAGGTTGGAATCCCATCCAGTACTTTGCTGATGTAAACCCGATCCTAACACTAGAACAGTTAGTTGCAGTTACTACGTACCCACGTTACTAGTATTCTTTATATAAAAAATATTCTAAAATATCTCTTCTTTTTACACACTTTATTTTAGCTTGAAATCTATTTATCTATCTATGTAAAGGAATCTTTCAACAAAGTTTTTACCAACTTCAAGAATTTCGATAAACTTACACACGTATCAAAGACCGATGACAATATAAGACTAAAAAATAAGAAAATAAATTAAAGCTGACTAAACTAAAAATATCACGCCATAATAGCAAACCAAATTAGTATCTTTGCTTGATATTCGTTCGGGTTTCTCTTTGAAATAAATTATAGTTTAAATAACTAAAAAAACACGTTTTAATAGCAAACCGGACTAAAAAGTAGAAACAATTTTTGATTGCAAAAAAAAACAAGGGGTGCTTGACATCGAATGTCAGAAATAGTTTATGATAAGCTATTTATAAAAGTAGAGTTATTTTTAAAATTTAGTAAAAAGCACCGGACGTTTTTTTAATAAAAAAATATTTGTACTTTTTAGTTCGGTTTGTTATTAAAGCGTGTTATTTTAGCTTTTGAAACTTTCATTTATTTCAAAGTGAAAACTGAAGATCAAGCAAAGATACTAATCAAAACCTAAGTTAATGTGGCAACGATAAGCCGATCGAAAAAGAGTTATTAACTTTGAACAAATTTTAATTAACTATCGTATACTATATTATTTTAAGTACATATCTGAAAAGCTCTATATCCAAATGATATTTCCTTCCAAGTAATATTAGCACGAGTTGAATAGTATAAGTACATACTTCAACATACAATTAGTCATGCAATAAATTTTTGTTTAAATTAGCATTAAAGTGATGTGCGCTATAAAGCTGACTTATTATGATTATGTCATGACCGATCTAAATTGACGCTAACGCCATCTGTTGAAGTAACGTGCAAAGTTGAAGTAATTTCTACTGTTTTATATTTATACATGGGAACCCTGAATATTATCGATTTCAAAAGTGGCCGTAAAGTGCGTAAATATTTATATATTTAATACAAAAGTGGGTGTGTCTTTTTACACACATGACAACAGCAATGTTTATAGCACGTGAAGGGTACAAGAAAAACCATCACGTTTTGTATACAGTATTGCAGTTAGCATATAAACAAAACTCAAAAATGCATCAACTTAATAAACAAAATTGTGTTGAACTTGAACGATTTCACAAGTTTACACAAGGTCACACTGCTTATATAACTGTTGCACAACGGTCGGCGACACGCTAACCCACTTTGTATGTTTGCAATAGAATCACTACACACAGCATTTTGAGAAATACATACAAACCTGTGGAATTCAGAATATGTAGTAAAACTTGTTGATTTTACTAAGCTGTTACGTCACTTTAATGGAAATATAGTAAAAGTTGTGTTTTCTGTGAAGATTAAAACATGTTTTGACAAGTGATATTATGAATGAAAAAATTAAAAGTGACTGTTGTGCCTTAAAGTACCTACCCACATTATAATTTCTGCATCGTACAATGTTAACATCTGTTCATCATCCTCTTTTCGCCTTTTCCCAACTACGACACGGCCGAACTTCGATATTTTCCGTGAAGCGACTGCCATCAGATCTTAACAACCCAAGTACTAGGCGATATCGAAGTTCTGTAGTTAGACAGGTTGTCTTTTTGACTTGATTGAGGCACCCGGGACCGACGGTTTAACGTGCTCTCCGAGATCCTCCGGTTTCCGGGTATCAATCTGTTAAGAATGGTCACCCATCCTAGACTGACCTAATCAAAGTAAATTATGATGCACCCAACATCCGTAGTTAAGTCATCAGTAAATTCTGTGTTAATGATGACCAGATTGTTGAGACACAACACAACATAAGTAGCAAGTGAAAAACTCAATTCTAAAGCTAAATGTTGATAAATAAATCAAAAATGGTACGAGTCCATCTTACGAGTATGTTCAGGTATTTCGTTCAAAGTAGTTGTAAACACAAGTCTCAACATCTTAACCTGCCGGTTATCAATCTGTGATGTGTGTAATTATGATTGTGATATATCTTGTGATTTTTTGTTATTTAAAGTTAATATTTTTTTGTTTCTTTTTTAAACATACGCGTAAAAACTATAATGTCAAATGTCATTTTTTTTTTGTCATACGCATAGCTAACGTGAAATATACCATAGACAAGTTGGACATGTTTATTTTTAGTTATCTTCTTCCTTATTGGAGGCGGAAGTTATTAATGACAAAACAACAATATTATGTATTCTATACGTTGATAGCAAAAAAACAATATTAATATTGATACAGTTTTAACCGTTCTCCGGTTCATTGTTTACAATTCTAGGAAAATTTGCAAATTAAACATGATTAATATTATCGAAACTTGATTCAGAGGTAAAGAACTTGAGGTAGATGATTAAAAACCCTGTTATAATTCATAATCTCATGGCGTACCAAAGGCATAATAACCTTGAAATATATTTTTAATACTAATTTTTATAAAATGTGTTACTACATAAATTTATAGTAAAGCTAACAGTTACGGGCCACACTTGCTAAGTATTAAAACTGTTAAAAGAATCCTGTTTTACATTGGTAGCTAAATACTGCTATTGCAAAAATATGGTAGATTGATAGCTAAAACTTTTGAGTTTTATTTTGTTGTTCAAGCTTCTGAAAAAGTAGATTTGGAACTTGTTTATCTTGGTATTGTATTACCTACTGTTTTTAGTTTAGAACATGATCTCTGTCGAATGCACATGCATGTTGCAACAAGTACGTAGCAGTCACGTAACAAGTACAGTGATTGTAATGAAACTTTTCCTCCCGATTGAGAAACTCTAATTGAGCGGTTTGGTGAATTGGGCCATGTCGAGTATACGTTTATTATCTTTCGGGTGCTCAGTTATAATTAGTTTAATTAGTATGTGTTACTGTGTGTTACGAACTTAATTCTCATAGTTCTCTTGTTACATGATTTACGGTGATATTATGGTATTATACATCTGATTTATTTTGGTCATACAAGAATAATCTTTGCAAATAAATATATAATAAAAGCTTTATTTTAAATTTTAATTATTCTTTTCCTACAATATTGTAGACTACTGGTGTTAGAGCTGTACCGACTCTAACATGTTTCTTGAATAATAGCCATGGTTGTAAAAATCTAAGTGATCAGAACTGAAGAAACAAAAATTTTGCAACGTCATCTAGATTTATCGAAACATCCTCAACGAACGTTTAGGAAAGTTTTGAGAAGGTAGCTGGAATTTAACTATGTAAAATAACATAATTTACACATTATGATGATGGACAATAGTTAGAAGCCTACTGCCCAATATACATTCTTGTATGTGTTTGGTAAGAATAGAGAAAAGATTGCATAAGGTTAAAAAAGAGGCCTGTATGTATTTCAAAGTGGCCATACTAAAAAAATGTAATATAAATTTTTTTACACCCTCACGATAAGGTCTTACATTTTCACTGCAAGGTTTTAGCTCACTCAGCTTAACAGACAATATAATGTTATCAATAACCGTAGATGTAAGCAGTAGCAGTAATGTGACATACTACTTGATACTTTTTGATCGAGAACACCAATGCCAGGATGATTCATTGTTCTGGTTTTTTCCGAATAATTATCAGCAACAAAAAATTGTTTCAAAAATAAATTAATCCGTTTATAGAAATTAGAAACGTTCACATCCATAATTTTGTCAAGTGCTAGATGTAACTAATATAATATTTTAGTCGATGAATTATATTTTTAGCAGAAAAATTAAGGATTAAATAGAAGAAATGTCCACCCTACCAGCCTTTAATTTTGAGGGAGGGATTCCGTTTTACGTATGTATCTAACTATTATATGGAGCATGTTGGAGCATTATATACTTTGGCAAGAGATATTAAATATTGACAATTTAATTTTTTCAACTAAGTTTGCGTCGCACCTGTTAAACATCGTTTTGGCTCTTCTAGTTCTGTCTAATCTTTCTGTTCAGGTTCTGGCTATGCAATTTTAAAGATGTTTAGTTTTAAAAGCGGTTATATCTTAGATTGTAGACGTATATTTTTGTTTTTAGAAAAATAGTGTTTTGGTATGTTTTGGTATGGTATATATATACAATAATAGTAATGTTTAATATGCATCAATGAAAAATAAGGTTAAAAAAGTTGCTACTATCTTTCAGAAGGCAAACACTTGTCCAACTTACATACAACGTACATGAGTATAACCCTGTGTAAACGTGGAAACTTCGATTATATTATATATTCAGGGCCACGTTTAGGGTCTACTTTGAAGAAGCAGTGTTGCCCACTCCAAAAACTATTTACCCCTAAACTAAAGTCAAAAACCCCTAAAAATGCCACAATTACTAGAAAACCCCCTATAATAATACCACATGACCTATACTTGTAAATAAAAACATCCCTAAAAAACCTCTAAACTCTTCCATCCCATTTATAAAGCCCCCTAAATTTAGGGGTAAACCCAATAAAAAAATTGTTATTTTAGTTTTAAAATTTTATTTTAGATCGTCGTTATGTAATTGCTAATTACTTTCACAAAGCATATAATGATGTTGATGTTAATGATGACCACCGATAAAGAAACAACTATAAAACGTACAAACTGTAATTTTGAAGTGAATGTACTTACATATACCTACACCTATTTAATAAAGTACAAATAATAGTTTTATGTCCTTTGACATTTATCTGTCATCATGACATATTATACTAATACAAATTGAATTGTAAAGTAGCACATCAAAAAAGAAACCAGCGAATTAACGAACTGCCTGAAATGGTAAAATTTTACGAAAAATTAGACGAAAGAGAAAGACCTCTTTCTCTTTCATGTCTAATTTTCGTGGTTAGGTTAAGCACTTAAAAAAGACAGGTAATTCTAGTGGACAGTTTAGGATAGCTTTGGAGATACCCCAGTTAAGGTGAATCACATAGGTGAGTTAGGTAACAAGATAAGGATAATTTAGCTTTAACTAAGATGGAGGGCTTTCCCATTCAAAATATTTCAATTATAACCTGACAAAGAAAAAATGCAAAGAGGATAAGTCCTCCAGCAGTGAAGTGGACCGATGTCGTCGCCAGCATCCCGAGCAAAACCACGACGAGACAAAAACTGGTAGGTACAGAAAGCCCAGCACTGCAGTGAGCAGATGTTGGGAAGGATGAGAGTATCGGGCTGCGGAAGATAACCAAAAAGATGGCAATGAAATAATTTTAATGGACGGCAATAGGTGAAGAGTCTTACATAGTAAGTAATTTAGTGAAGAAATATGTAAGACTAGCTTTTGCCCGCGATTTCAATCTCGTTAGAATTATTTTTGTATTCCTCGGGAAAAGTATTCTAGCCTATGTGTTAATCCAGGTCCTCATCTATCTCTCTCTATCTACATACCAAATTTCATCGCAATCGGTCCAGTAGTTTTAGTAGTTGTAGGCATCAGAACTATTAGCTACTGCGTCAGAATGACAAAAAAATGACACTAAGAGCCAATCTACATGCATGATGAAATATCTTTTACATCAAAAACACCATGCAATACAAATTAAATACTAGTGCAATAAGTTGACTGTATTCCTCTCAGCACATTAAAGCCCGCGTGCCACTTTCTAAGCTGACGAAATATTTCTTCAACGAAAATAACCCCCAACTACGTTTCGCAAAAGTGCAACTCCATAATAGTATTACCATTTTGTATATGTAATGAATGAGTCATCTCTTAGCTGGTCAGCAGCAAGATGCACTTTAGGTTAGCCAATTGATTGATGAAGCGCATTTGCATTATAATAACGAACTAACTATTCACAAATTATTAGCTTGCATTTAAGGATGTTTTTATGGAACCAGCCTGAAAGGCTACGAATATACGTCGTATTTAATTTAAGTATAATTAAAGAATTTGAACGAATTCATTCACATTCCATTCAATAAAAAATCATATCATTTACGAAGTATTTGATGAAAAATGATAATTGAAAACATTGATATTAAAAATGCAAAGAAAGTAAAAAAATTTGAATAACATTGCAACCACCAGAGTTCCTGTTCGAGGAAGACGGGGTCGGTGACTCAAAGATGACCCCACTGGTGTCATATAAAGTCCTACTATGTGTCTCGATTCTGTATTTATCACCTTAGTAGTGCTATCAATGATAATATTAATGGTGTCATAAGGCAACAAAAAATAGAAACTTTCTTACAAAAAGTACTAATGAAATTATTACCACTCTATAAAAAAGTAAAAATAAGGTAAGATATGCATTGTTGTGTTATTCTATCGTGAAAAATAAACCAAAACATGGACAAAGAGTTTTGTACATTTTTAATAATTAAATAAAGTAAAAATAAAACAAATAAAAAAAAATATTCTTCGAAACACATCCTCTTTACTTAACATCCGAATTGTAACAGTTTTCAATTCCCTATAATATACCGAACAGCTTACATCAACCTGGAGGTCGAAGTACAGAGGAATGTACTCCCTGTAAACTACAGTTTCCCTCTCTATCTTCTTACTGAGTTTCTTTCTGAGTTCTTCTCTGGAGTAGTACAGATAAAATGGTTTACACCAAACTGCTACTCATTAGTAAGTAACTATTGTGTTGTTTGTATGTTTATTGTAGTTTACTTACTATTTATTTTATAAGAGAATTACACCAAAAAGTTCTTAAAAATGGCTCAAGAACAGATAATGAAAAATAAATTTCGTCAATCTTTAGTAGCGATTTAAATTGATTCTTGGACTAGATTTCCTAAAAAGATTAATTACGTAGTTAGAACAGTTGTATTGAAGAAGAAGAAGAAGGAAGAAGAAAAAAGAACCGCTGTTTTTATGTGCTTTTAAGAATAGCTGTTTCCCTTTCTAATGTTAGGACAAAAATCAATATAAACTAATTTAGTAAGATTCGAATATTGTCACGTCGCATTGTCGCTAAATAACATGGCAGCCAATATTTTTCAAACATTGTTAAAATATTTATGCTCGGTACATTATATCATAATGATCGAAGTCTGATCATGAAGCCGGAGATCGTGAGGTGAGTTGCGAGATGTCGCAACGACTGAGGCAACTGGTGGTGTCAAGGCTGCGGCCGCGTAGACAGTCAGCCAGCCACTGACCGCCCGATAACAGCGTAACTTTTTAAATTTCGAAAACCATGTTCTGGTTTTCGTTGAGTTTTTTTGTAAAACAAAGCTGAAGAGCTTATTTTTTTTTTTGTTGAATGAGGTAATCTTTTGAAGTCCTGGATTTGAAAACCATGGGGACCCCTGGTTGGAACACAGTTTCTTTCGCTATATATACCTGTATTTAATGGATTGAATAAATTGTATCAAAATATCCTGCTAATATTATAAACGTGAAAGTTTGTGAGACTGTATGGATGTATGGATATTTGTAACTCTTTCACGCAAAAACCACTAAACCAATTGCGATGAAACTTGGTATATAGATAGCTGGAGATCTGGATTAACGCAAACTTCTTATCCCGATATTTCCACGGAATCGGGACTTACGCGGGTGATACCGCGGGGTGCTCCTAGTAAATTATAATTACAAAATTTTATGGAAGAATTTATTGTTTTAATTTTTAGGATATATTATCTATATATATTTACTTTTGAAGTGAAACTTCTTTAGAATCGTCGTGATTTCAAAATTCGATGAAACGACACTTAAAAAAGACAAACATATTCATAAATAGGATTTAGCCTGCGAGAAAATGAGATAGAATACAAGTATTTAGTGTTTCCTATAATCTTTGTTTTTGCGAGTGCGTACTACGAAGCCTTCAGTACATGCGTCATAGTCAACGTGGTGTATCATTCATGTGTATCATTTCTGTGCAATTGCGTATTAAAATTCGTTGGTTAACTAATTTATGTTAATTTAACACATCTGTGTTAATTTTTTTAACATTAGCAAATTATTTGTGTTGATTTGACTCTTTATTTCTCATTCTCTCGTAGGCACATTTTCTGAAGTTTCACTTGTGCTGTGTGTGAATTGCACAAACAAACTATTTTTTAGTTTTCAGATTGACTCTAGTATAGAAAATCCACTGTAATTAACAGTAATTAGTAAATAGTATTGCATAAAATGAAAATGAAATATGATTTAATATAGTTCTCGTAATTAAAAGATATAAAATTGAATTTAGAATCACTGGTAGGATATCAGAGTTTCTAAATTCAATTTCATATCTATTCTGTTTGTTCATATTTACGGAACTTATACTAAATGATGTTTCAATTTCATTTTATGCAATACACTCGTACACTGAAAACTAGTGTGTCAGGGTTCTAACAAACATACTATTATCAATATATTAATACGAGAATAGATTTCTTTGTACGCGTTTTAAAGCAAATTTCTCATCCATGGAAATTTTAATTTTAAATAAGTTCTTAAAGTTTGTATGTAAAAGAAATTCATGTTGTGCTGAAAGCTAAAAAAATTAGTCAACATTTGTTATAAATATAAAATTATGTAAAATAGGCTACAAGAAGCTACAGGTGTCATAATAAGGAAAGTTCATACAATGACAGTTCAAGTTATACTGGCCAATGAAGTAAACCAAAAAAGTAAAAATTTTATGAATTATGGTCGACATTCGACTATCAGACGATCTCTAGTACAAAAAACTGTCTGAACTCTCAATCTCAATAAGTCCTAGTCAACTGACAAATATTTCCTTACTAACTTTTAAACTTTCGCGTTTAATGATAATATAATAATCATAACATACCTTTGGTTTGCCTGACGTTATCAGTGCTGTCAGCCTGTGCCCATGGCCAGTGCAACTTGATCAAAACGCCAGGCAAATAGATACGTGATTGCGTTAATTCCCGTCAGCATAATTTAAATTTTTTCCTTAATCACCCGTCCATACTGCAAAACCCAATGAACCAATGAATCATTCTTCCAAATTGATTCTTAAATTACCCAACCAGCATACATTCTCCACACGTACAGTTCATCGTTAATTCGTTTTAGGTACACAGAAGGCTAGACAAGGCTATTCTATCTTCAGGAGTACACATCAATACTTTATTCTGATCAGGTGTGGACAAAAGCAATCTTTCATTGTCGTACTTCTCAAGGATGGATTACATTCATATGAGTTATATGCTATTGTTGTTGCTTGAATAATTGTGGTCTATGTTCTCGTATGTTGCATGAATCGTGATGAATTGTAAGGCTGAACCTGCTCTGGAAAACGTGCCATCTAAATTGTCAAAGTTTTCGCCATGACGGCAGTTGTAATGGTCATGAACATTGTCCTAAATGACTTGTAGTTACTAATTATAGAGTAACTTAGCAAACCGGCTTAAGTTACATGTTTGTAACCTCAATGGAAACTACAACTCAATGGAATATATAAATTGTGTTATCGGTAGAGACAGAGTTTTAAAATTATGACCTGGACGTAATCGGTCCTTTAATTTGTCGGTTGAAAATTTTTTTTCATATTTTAAATATTTACAAAAATGCACGATGAGTTCTCTCAAAAGAGAAAGAAAGAAAGTAAGAAGAAAGAAAGAAAATACATTTATTAAACACACAACGAAATATACATTATAACATTATTTAATAGTGTATCACGATGCGCCACTAGGGCGATCGCGGTGAGACTAGAGGGTCACCTTAGCAGCCTTTACTAAATATTGTGATCCTGATTGATCCCATACTTTATCAATTTTTGTTAGACCTTGAGTCCTAAGAGATAATTATTTCTTAAGGTGCTGTTATTTTTAACCGACGAAAACAAGGAGGTTCTCAATTCGACCGTATCTATATATTTTTTTTATTATTATAAGAACTGATACGTACTCATAGCCGTTGCGAACATCACAATTGTTTTCGTTCATTACCGTATTTGTGGACTTCACGTAGAAGCTGACCTTTTTTCGAAAAGATCGCAATTTTATTTAGTTATATTAATGTGATTTGTAAGATGATTATTTGTTTCAACTGTACTTTATTAATGGTGTATAATAAAGAATATTCTATATATACATATAGTCTTAGAAGGATCAATTTCAAACTCCGGAACTGCAACTGAGGACTGCCGAAGAATCAAAAAACATCAAAAGCTTGAGAAACAATTGAATCTCGGTACAGCAAACATATTATTAAATATATTAGAGAAGCAGTAAACATTTAATAATAAGAATGTGCTATATTATACTTTCTTCTTATACAGAAATATTAAGTGTAATTTGTTACTGACACAATATTTATTTTGTAGTTAATAAATGTATTATATTATAATAATTTAGACAGCTGGTTAAATAGACTCAATTTATAACACTATTGTATACGATATTGTACATGCATTTGACTGTATTCGGTCAAACTCTAATACTAAGATTGCTTATCGTGAAAAATACTATTACGGGAAAAATTGTGGTAATTCTTTTAACTGTCAGCTCATAATAACCCTAGAATTATATGTTTTTATGACTGTGGAAACTACGACAAAATTAAGGCGTCATTGGACGATATTAAATTTGAAGATCGTTTGCCGTGTGGCAAGTTGCCTTAGAATTATTTTTTTTTATGACCTGAGGTAGACAGATTTATGCCTTATAAGTTGGTTGACTCTTCAACTTCCAACCTTGATATACCATATGTTTGAAAAAGATTCTCAAGGAAAAATACAAGTTCCTTATGAAATATAAGAAGTACGGAAATATGGAAGACTAATGCCACCTTTAGTTTCGTCCGTAATAGAGCAAAACGTGTTTATAATAAAAAAAACAGAAAAATAATGAAGAATCTAACACTTAACCTTCATCTCTGTCATATAATGCCGCATGACTTATTCGTTATTTATTTCCAGTCAGCTTTTCTTTCCTCATCGTCTCTCCCGCATACTACTTCTATTCATGTAATCGACCAAGGAAACTCGGACTGTGCTCACGTGATAAATGACGTAGAAATGAGACTTGACACTGTATATAACTTCCTCAAATCGGAAGACCTAACTAAAGGGCCCGGGCCTTATATCTTATAAGGCCGGGGCTCCAAAGTTTATAGGTAACTAGCAGCGCTCCGCGGTTTGACCCGCGTAAGTCCCGATCCCGTGGTAATATCGGGATAAAAAGCCTATGCGTTAATCCAGGTCGCCAGCTATTATGTAGATAGCTGGCGACCTGGATTAACGCATAGGCTTTTTATCGCAATCATCATCAATCCAAGTTTCATCGCAATCGGCTCAGTGGTTTTTGCTTGAAAGAGTAACAAACATCCATCCATCCATCCATCCATCCACCAATCCAAACTTTCACATTTATAATATTAGTGGGATAACTGCGCTAAATAACTGAACAAATCACTAAAGAACTTATTTCAACGTTCAATAAAAGAAATGACCGTTCCTAAAATCTGGAAGTCAGCATTTATTATTATATATATATCCATGCCAAAACCTGTTAAATATCTTGGTAAAGCATGTTACACTATGTATAATTATGTATTTAAACGGGAATTAACGCGATCACGAAAAGGTATTACGTACCTCTGAATTGCCTGACGTTTCGACCAGGTTGCACTGAGCGTGGTCACAGGCTGACTGGTTAATTAAAGGTAAATTCCCGTTTAATTACATAATTAATGGAACGCGAAAGTTTTAAAGTTAGTATACTATGTATTACAAATCTGTCAAGTACTTTTTCTCATGTTTGAAACTTATAAATGGTTTCTAGTTATGTACTTAGTAACTAAAGCATGGTTATGAAAGCCTGTTTGTTTTCCCAATAAAATAAAAATTAAATAAACTCTGCAACATTACTTCATAACTACGTTTTTCGAAGGTTATACGAAATTGCGGGTAATCAAATATTATATAATGTTAAGTAGGTATGAATGTTCATACGTAATGATCGTGGCCTGGAATATACTTGTAATCGACATGTTAATTTGTTGTTGTGAACTACAATTGACCTTATATGATTTGCGTAAATTCATAAAAACGTTTGAACGAACGAAAATTTCGATGCACGTTTTGTTCCGTGATGGAAAACGTGTTTATTTTTTACGTTGTACTTAATAAATAGCTAATAATGTAATTGACTAGTAACCAATGTTACATTAACCTTGTGATAACCCCTCCAAATAATATACACAAATACTCAATAATGTCCAATGAAATAAAATACAATTTTGTGTAACCAACAATTCAAAGTTATGACTGGCGAACTTATGTCAATTATCTAAATGCAATCCATGAGTTGATAGACTTAAGTTAATAACAGAGCTGAAACTTAAAAATAAGTAGAGTACTAGTAATTTGCCACCTTAATGGTATAAGGAAAGTGTATTAACCCAGACAGAATATGAGTATTATCACATATTATTACATGAGCATTATCGCAAGGTCATAATTTATTCACATGGAAGTTTTATTATGTCTGTGGAATTTTTCAAGCTTCGGGTTGATGTTGACTCTTTTCTTTATTATTCATTTATCTTCACTGGAAACTATGGTTCCGCCCGGATAGAGAACGCTTTTGATTCCACAGCCTATATTTACGAGAAGATATAAAAAGGGGAAACGTAAGTGGGGTAAGATAGTGGGGGAGAAATGGTATCGACGATATTTAATCTTTTAAGCACTGGCCTGAAGATAACCGGTAGGACTGTCTCTATCAGAAGCAGGCCCAAGATGTGAATTGAGGCCGCCTGCCTTCTAGGGTTCGATGCCTACATCACTTCAAGTACTGGAACATTAGCTGTCACCCTTCGAAAAAATCTTATTAACAATTAATTAAGACGCAATAAAGTTAATGTAAACAGGTTTTTCTTATTTGTACGCCTGAAAGGACACCGGCAGGCAAGCAAAAAACAACCGTATTTTTTAAATGTATGTCACAGTTCTAATATAGTTTGAATGTGGAATCTTAAAGGCCACCGCGCTGATATTAATCAGCCGGTACTTTGATTTAACTATCGAAAATGACTGCCAGATTCCTATTTGATCAAACTATAGAATAACTATCAGTGATTGCATAACGTGTGTGAAGTAAAATGCAAACGCGTGCAACTGCATTCCTTCAACTAATCTATCACCCGACTATCGATAGATTTGATAAGGCGAAGTAGGTACGTGTGTGTGCGCACTTCATAAACTAAACAGTTGATCGATAGTTCTAGTATAGGAGGTGTTGGGAGATTACTGCCACCGCACCAGTTTTGGAAACCATTTTCTGTCTGCTTTGGACCTACACGTGCAATTCTTTCCTTGCAAAGTGTAGTGCGCACAGCACCACAAGACTGAACCGATAGTTTGATCAGATCGTCAGACATCGACTAAACTATCGTCCGATTAAAAGTCACCAGTGCGCAGTGGCTATAAGTAGAATGACAGATATCGATATTTTCAGTAGTCAGTAATAGAGAACGGCCTTACATAGGGAAGCACGTAATAGTATTTGTATATACGGTTATCAAGTGGTAGATATTACACCAACGGCGCATGTCAACTATAGGAACACTTGACGTCCGATTATATATCGTAGCACGGTTAGTTGTCATGGAATCTCACCTGCCTGCAATTTTATAAACTATTTATACTAGACATAATTATCATCATATTCAATACATATCATATCACAAACATTCGATCATTATACAGCGTGTAAGTTAGAGCTACGCGAAAAACTTACAAAAACCTTTTTCTGTTTATACTTTTCACAATAAAAAAATTAGTTCAACATAAAAGTGCGAGTTAAGGATTTATAGTCATTAGTTTCATTTGGCGCTACGCAATGTACACTTTATAAACGTATGTATTCTTCTAGTGGGGTCCGGTGAAACCTTAAACGTTCGGCGCCGTCAAGACCGTCTGATTGCATAAAATGTTTAAATGTTGTTTGATCGATTACATTGCAGTTTTTGGCCGTATGCGGTATATATTTCAATTTTAACCAAAAAAATGTAAAATAAAAAAAATATCAATTTTTAGGTAGTAAATTCCAATGATTTTTGATTTAGAATGATGGTCTGAATACACTATTACAGGATTCGGTACCTTTCTTACACCATGAAGAAGAATGAAACATATAACATAACATAAATATGTAGTTACATTACCACCGGCTATCTTTACTGCAATACGTTTAATTTGGAGATGTGCGAGGTTAGAAAGAGGACAATGACACAAATGTCACGTAGTCAGTACACTCAAGTAGTCTGTAGGCCTTTTGGTCACCTTGTTCAGTAGTATAAAAAACCTTTTAAAAATTTGCTCTATAGACACATTTAAAATTAGGAAACAATGTTTTCTCTGCAGTTCCAGTTAAGTTATGCAAAATCATTTCGTGTTAAGGTGCTAATTCATGAGAAGCTTTACACTGAATAATGAGGTTTATCTCCAATATGTATGTACAGTAAATATGGGTTTGTCAACTTCATAAGCGACGCCTTTCCGATCATTTTCTCAGAACGATCGTATTTGCGCTGCCCTCCAATCTATACTAAAATTATAAAGAGAAAAGATTTGTTTGTTTGCAGCCGATAAACTCTAAACCTACTCAACTGATATTAATAATTCTTACTATTAGAAAGCTACTTTATCCAAGAGTAATTTAGGCTTTATTATATTTCAGTAACATGTATAGTTAAACGCGGGCGATACCACGGCAACATCTATTTTTAAATAAGATAAAGAATTTACGTACACAAATAAACTGCGTAGATACTCAGTTACTACAAAGATTTGTTGCTTAAAAGTTGAGTAAGGAAGGTAGTGAAATAAACACCGCAGTCGGTCCGTGACGGTTACTTGTATAACGAGAAAGGCGATGAGTTAGCAACGAATGTCACGCAAGATTACGGTAGTCAATAAATAATACAGGGACATAGTTTATTAATTTATAGGGCCGGAGCTATTGGTTTGCTACGATAATTATTTTGTACCGCATATATTGTCAATGTAATAGATGTAAGTATATTTATAACATACATAATATCAAGCATTTACTTTAAACTCTTTATTATTATATAAAGACATGTTGGGCACTTTTGGTATGGGGAAAAAGCACTGAATATTGCATGACCGTCACGCTCCGATACCTATATATAGATGTGTGTGTATATACATATATATATGTAAGTAATGTTTTTACTTTTGACATGCAGTTCTAAGACTGAAAGTTTTTGAAGTGAAAACTTCTTTAGGCGGGGAGAAAACTCGTGACCGTCGCGCTAATAATACATATATATCCATATCCACTAGAGGGCGGTAATCTAAACATTGAGTTCTGTCAGCTCCTTATTAATTAATGTCACCAAACTTCTAATATGACGTTTTAACTTCGTCGTTTTGTTTAAGTTTTCACTTCTATCGGTAGTCCCATAACTGCCTATTTTTTTCTAAAGTTGAGGAGGCTTTGAAATAAAATTCCTATTTAACTAATAATTATTCTTTGCATTTTTTTTATTTTTTTAAAGAAATAGGTTCATATGACGCCAAACACTTTAAATCAGGTGAGTTTGAAGACAAACGCGTATTCCTTTACTAAGTAAAAAAAACCATGACACCAAAATATATAATAAGCTAGAATAAAATACGTGATTTAAAAAAGTCGCCATATCTGTAAATTACTGAGCGTCGCATTGGTTACAACATCACCGGGAATTATTTAACCTTGACACACAATAAAATCACACCTTTAACAATAGAAAATTGGCCACCATTATTTGTTCACGCAGCTTGTCGCCATATTTTTGGTATTTACAAATCTACAGGTCAGTACAGGTGAGTTTTATGAGCCAATGGTACTTTAAATTGTGTTATATGACATTTCTGATGTACTTAGTTACGGTACAATCACAGTAACCACATAAGCTAAGTTACTTAAGCTTATTACCATACCAGAGGTTTTATTACACGTCCGTTAGCAACATTTAAAAAAATAAAAAGGTTTTTAAATAGGCATAATTGCATGGCATAGACGAGAAATAATTTATTTCCTTCCTCCATTGATTTTATAGTAGGTATACTAGTAGTTCCCGCGCTTCCCTCGCATGTACATATTTATAATAATATATTTTGCGCGGAACCCTAATTCTTTTTCCAAAATAAAAATAGCCTAAGTTATTCGTTATAATACCAGCTATCTGCGAGTGAAAGTTAGGATGAGGGTCCGCTTAAGATTCACGGAGTGGCGATTGCTCTACCGACAAGAGCCAAGTTCTTAAAATAATAAAATAAAATTATAATATTTTTGCTGACACTATTTAATGCAGGTTTTCGTTTAAAAAATAAGAATAAGTCAATGGGACGAATCACTGAATGAAAAAGTCGTAAATTTTCAATTTCACATTTCGGACTTTCGAACATTTCGGACTTACACCATCGCAATTGGGGATTGTCGACACACACCAGTGCATCTAAGATGCACTCTTGTATACTCTTTGGTGCATCTTAACATTCGCTGATATCGGACATTCACATTAATACATACATATATGGTGTAAGGAGCTCCTTAGATCCCACTCTTATTATGACGCTACCCGTCACAGGACTGTTCCATACCTGTAGGTATATCTTTGTTCAATGGCACATAAAAAATCCTTTTTATTCTCATAAATATAATCGTCCCAAAAGTTTAATTTCAATAAAACGTAAATATATTAATATATACGTTGATTTTGAAGGGGGTCGAAATAGGACAGACAAACGGTGTATAAACCCAGGAACACTCCATAATTATACTAAGTTGGGATACTTTCCCAATTGGGCTGCTTACATTTAAATTGGGATTTCTTGGAACATTTACGAAGAAACTATTTATTAGCACCGAGTTAGCGGTTTATAAACTAGATAAATTTGCTATACATTACTGTGTGCTAACTAAAATCAAATAGGCTTATCTATAGCAGTAGACGTAAAGATTGTAATGGACTGATACAAAACAATTGATCAGAAAGGTGTTACGTAACTCAATTATAAACATTATCAGTACTTCGATGTTTCTCAAGATAAATTCTTAATTTTTTGTCTTTTTCTAGTATCGAAATTAGTCTTTTATTTAAGGCTTATCTTTCAAGGAATATCACTGTTCTTGTATCACTACCTAAATTTAAACGTCAATTTATTTATTGCCTTCGTACGCTTTTTTCATATAATAATACGTATCGGCAATTACATCGTAATCGGTATTGTTACTACACCTTTTGAATTTTGTCTCCTTGACATTTAAAATTGTTTTAACCCTGTAACAAAACGAATCTATACGCTATAATTTTTGTAATTTTGTGGTTATTTTTGGTAATTCATAACGAATACACTCCTAAATATTTAGATTAGTTGAAGAAGATAACCGAGTCGTGTACATATGTATAATAAGTAACGGTAATTCCATCCTACTGCTATGGTAAAATTTCAAACTTAATTAGAAGAGAATTAGTAATAAGTATAATATGTAGGTAATCAGCGTCTCTTGGACCAGCTGCAGCAACTATCTACCATCCAGACTTGAGACATCTCTGACAAATGTATTCTCCCAGCCTTCGCAGCACCTGACTAAACCCATAAACACGCTAAATCTTTGAACTTATATGTATGTGCGCCTTCAACATATATTTTTATAAGTCTGAGTAATGAAGAAATGTTGGAACAATTCCCTTTAGCCAATAATGAAGTGAAATTATTTGAAAGACAGAGTCGGTCGATACGAACGGTAGAATGACCGTAGGTACGATTTGATCGTATGTACTACTTAAACATAATAACAAAATAAATAATATAGTCTACTGTATTGCTTCTAAATATTGTAATAAATGAAATAAAAGCGTAATTGCGGTATCGCAATAACTAAGTACGGTCTCTAAAACTGTTTTTTAAAGTATGGACGGAAAGATTAACCCGTTTGAAGAATTTCATAAAATTTATTGGTCTGATTTGTAATGCAGTGAGCATAACTTACCTAGAAGTTGCTAGCGGTGTCATTTTCTATTAAATTAGTTATTATATGTTGATAAGTATGTACAAGAGTACATAAGTAATAATAAAAACATTCTTATTTTTTTTGTAGAAATTTCTTAATTGTTTACTGATCATGCATTGGCCTTAACTCACTTTAGTATGAAACACGGATATCATAGCAAAATAACAATTAATTTATACTTAAGTGACTGGTTATGAACATTAATTATTAAATACATATTTATTCTTTATTTTATAATGTAGATTTATATAAATCTTTTCTGCTATCTAAAACACGTCATCTTATGTAAATAAAATGCAAATAATAGAATTACATGAATGAAATAGAAGTAAATCTATGCTCAAAATTGTAAGTGTAATGTAGTGTAGTGTAACGTATAATTGTAATGTTAGGTTACACGTTGGGTGACACTTGGGTGTGAACCCAACATCAATGTCAATAAGCACAATACGTCACGGTTGCGAGTCTGATGCCTTACCCATCGTTTTTGTAAATAAGATACGTGTGTATTATATAATTACTGTAATTTTAAAGTCCAATCTCAAGATCTGTGTCACACTCCCGAGAGTCCCTATTTCTTGTCGTGGTATTGCGTAGTTTTGTTAAGAACTTCTCAGTACCAATACGCAATCTGGAAACTGGCCCCATATGCTATGAAACTTGTCCCATATGCTAGTCCGTTAACGTATCACCAAAGTAGATTAACTCAAATCAGTCTTGGGGATATACAATTACGAGAATAACTCTTCATTGTACAAAACATACGAAATTATACAAGAGACTGGATATACATAATCTTACAAACTATAAACCTTATACAATTGGCGGCCTTATCACGTTCTGCGATCTCTTCCAGGCAACCATATACCTACATATTATCTTAAAAGATACAGTTTTCTAAGATATTTCAAGAAGCCCGGTAAAGTGCAGATAGCTCAGGTGCAGTGCACAGCTTTCGCAAGGAATAAGAACTGTTGGTAATAGTTGGTGAGTCTTAGTAATAGTTGATTGTTTACAGTGAAGTAAATGTTTTAATTTTTTTTCCTAATATAACTTTTATTAATTATAACTGGAAAAGTATTTCATATATACGATCATTTATCCGGCTCTTCTAGCACAGTAGCTCTGATGGTAAATAGGGTGAACAAAGCTCTAGAAATGCGATAGTGATGAGTAAGCGGGAATGCCACCGTTGATGTTGTGAGCGCTTATAAGCACTGACAACCCCTAACGATCATATGCGTTGTATGCTTGTTTGCCTTGGTTGTATGATAAAAAAGTAAAATTACACGGAAAAACTTTTCCTTTGGGACAAGAATTATTAAATTTTAACAGATATAATTAACTGTTTCCGCATTATAATAAGTACTTTGACAATCTCTTTTGTAAATTTCAAGTTGTTCACTTTCCTCAATGCCAAATGAGACAGGGTTCAGAGATATTTGCTTTCGATTTTCCTTCAAATATCCTAAAGAAGTATGAAACAACAATAATAGGAATGAAAGCCAATATGAGTAATAATAACTTGATGTTCCTTCTCCATCTTTTCTTTGTTAATCTTTTTCTTATTTTCTTATTCTGTATGAATCAATAGGGTAGTATTAACCTTTTACTTACCTTACTGACACATACCTAGAGGCTAGACGTGACCATGTAACGCGTGTTCCTAGCAGCTTGTCTAATATCATCATGAGAAGGTAACTGTTGATGATGAGAATGTCAATGTGGCTACAATAATTTCCTCAAACAATATCTCATAATTGTAAAAAAAGCCCAATCAATAGTCCAAAATTGTTATTGTTTTTTGAAGTGAAAACTTCTTTAGGCACGTTTGTGCACTTTTGCTATGGGGAAAAAGCACTGAACTCGTGACTGTCACGCTAATAATACATAATTATAGATCCACTAGAGGGTGCTAATCTAAACATTGAGTTCTGTCAGCTCTTTATTAATGAATGTCACCAACCTGCTATGTGACGTTTTAAGTTTGTCGTTTGGTTTAAGTTTTCACTTCTGTCAGCAGTCCCATGACGGCCTATTTTTTTTTTACAAGGCGATGTTTTGAACAGAATATCTGAGCAACATCTAAAGGTCAATTTTCGTAAAGATACTTACAACATATAGTTGCACCACAGTCGAACATACAGACAATATCTTATTCACACAGTTTCATCACATCTGAACTTAGCTTATCGCTTAAAGTCTAAGGAAAAATGACACAATAGATTAAAGAGGCTTTGTCATGAGAGAACCATTGAAATGAGGTTAACAATAAAATAGCATTAGTTCGTTGCCTCACTAACGAAATTGTAAATCATATCAACATAATATACAATATTTTACGGAAAGCTCTGGTTATATTTTAGAAGTGTGACGTATAGCCAAAAATTGAGATTGAATTAGTCAAATTAGTATAAAAAAAATTTACGTCATCCACGAGTCTACTATACGACCCTAAAAATGACCACAACTTTTTGAAACAAATTGCATATAACGTTATACTACAAAACTCAAATATGAAATAGTATGCAACTTTGTGGTTGCAATGAAAACAGTGATTTCGTTTCAAAATTTTTGATTCAAAATATACATAATGTTATATATATAAATCAATGTTCTTTTGATGCACTACCGTTCATCCGATCACCCTGAATTTTGCATATACAGCAAAGAAGATAGAGTAAATTTCATCCAACAAAAAAAAATATTCTCGAGGTATGGAAAAATTACTTTTATACCGTGGGCAAAAGCTAGTCCAACAAAAAAACAACTATATACAAAAATATACTTGGAAACTACTTCGTGCCGACTGTCGACGAGTTCGATATTCAAATTGTACGGTAAATTTTTGAATATAGGTATACGATTTTAAACATTCTATGCCAATAGTATTAATATTAAGCATCTCCTCCTTGTTGTGGTCATAAATAAAATATCACATTTTACAAGCCACATTTAAAAAAAAAAATTTGTGACAGATACCTGGCTATTTATTGAGGAAGGTTATAAAGCCACACCGACACCACTCTGTGAATAATGAAAGTGGAGTACCTAATGAGAATACAAATTTTATTCATTGACAATATGTCGAGATATCGCGTAAAATACAAACAAAAAATACTTTAGTGTAATTGAGAATCTTTTTGCGTTAAAGTGATGGAGTTATTTTTAATATTCTTCCGTACATAAACATGTTATATCCAAATCTTTCTAAAATACTGACTACTTTTCCATATTTTTTAAATGACCCGGATCTCTATTTCTATCTACAGAACTACAAATTAAATCAAAAAAATTAAAAAGTTTTCTTCTTTGCCTCAGTTTAAAAAAAAACTGTTAAAAAAGACAAAGACAATAGACATTTCTATTAGACCTTTTTTCGGTATTAATTCAAGTAGATTATATATTTATAGTAGGTATACAATGCCTTATTTTTATTTTATTAAAGAAGACTATTACCGTGAGACCAACGTGAACAAGATGGATGTTAGGGGATGAATGTTAAGAAGTTTATTTACCTTGAACTGCGAGAATTGTTGCATATTTTATTAGCAAAAATTTATGAATTATATATTTGGGTTCGAGAGTTGTATTTCCTTTTTTGTTTAAGTTAAGTCACATTTGCAGTATATAATATATAGCAAAATTGTAATAATTTTAATATAAAACACATAATGAAATTTAGTTAAAATTTCAAGAAGGTTACTTCAATATAGAAATTAACTATTATAATAAGTTTCAAAGTTTTAAATTTTATGTCATACCATGGTGTCACGTTATTAAATACGTCAGTTAAAAACTAGGAAAATTGTAAATTACGCTGTAAATTTTACTTAAATATAACCATGGACGACGGTTTTTGTATAGGTATTAAGTACAAATCTACCCAGATAAGCTCTTTCAAGATAGGATATATTTTGTAATAAATCCCGAATTTCGTTTTCTAAACTACGGAATGTTTAAACATTGATGAAGGTTGTTTTATTCTATCTCCATCACTAATTATAAAGATAGTAACTCATTTAAAAATGAGCAAAATTGCAATAATTTACGCGTTTACTACCGATATGACGTCATGACGAACGAGCTACATGGCGTAGCGTTTTCATCAATCATCGCGGAATTTAAAAATTGAAATGCATTTTTATGCCGCTTATCCATAGAATAATTTTTTGTGAAGTTTGTGGTTATTTACTGCTGCCTCAAGATCAAATTAAAATACTTTTCAATAAAGTATATAATAACTCGTCTATTTAGAAGTATTTTCCTGCCTAGAATTTTTAATGATAAGCATATTTTACTCAACATAATTAAAAATTGTTAAAAAAATCGTGTGTGCACTTTTGCGTCTGATTAAAAAAGTACCTACTTTGATTTAAAATTATAAACTATTATTACCTATTTCAAAAGTAATACGATAACTATTTTGCAATTTATTGCATTGCATTGCAAAATTGCGTATTACTTTTATTATGACTTTTAAAATACTCATTTCATAAATAATTTTTGTTTGAAACCTATTACCTATTATTTATCTACCTAACCTATTATTTATCTATAAACTACAAACAAAAATATCTAGTTCATATTCCAACATTAAAAGATTGCAATCAAACACAAGATTAATAAAATTCTGATTGCTACATGCAATTATTGCGTAGGTATCGCAGTGAATATTTAATAAAATGTCGGACGCCACCGCGTTACAATCTAGGTTAATTTTGACATTCTTATTATGTCATTCATATGACAACAACCAACGCTAATGAGCAATGAATATTTAATGAATTTACATAAAAATAATGCCTCGAATGTTTAAATAAAAGTGTTTGCATATTGAAGTTTTAGGAATGTGAAGGTCGCATGGACCTAGATAATCGTTTTCCACTATTTATGGTACTAATTGAATTTAAGTAATTATAAATTTAAATAACCTTGTTAAATACAAGGTTATTTATTTACACAATCATGTGGAATTAACTATTATTAAATAATTAGTAAAATGTTAAGGTAAGGTATCTTCCTATCATAATTTACCCTATCTAGGTAAATATAAACTATGTAAAGTATATACCTGACATTTGGCTTGTGGAAGCCGAACATTAAAATTAATAAAAATAAATATTATTTATATATTATACAAAACCATACGAAGCAAGATAATCACATTCATTGTTTTAAACTACTGGTATTTGTAACGTGAAAAAATATGAATATGAAATAAACTTACGTATAGCTGTAACAGCATTGTTGCCTTCCGCAGCTTCACCATTACGGCATAAAACAGTCAAACATAACAGAAGCAGTGACAATATGCAACGATCAGCCATTTTCATTTTAATATAAATTAATTTCAATATTATCAACAAAAAAAAATATTTTGTAACTTTTTAATTAGGTCCAAATTTATTTTTAAATATTGATAGTTAATTTATGTTTTCACTGAACGTTCGGTCACTTGAATTTTATATTTCGAATTTCGTATTTTTTTTATTTATTTTGCGTTCGTATTTTAAATTTGCCCGCGTCCGCTGTTCGACGTTTTTACTCGGCAATAGGCTCGCGGTCGGACGGTGGGCGGACGGACGGGCGTCTCATTTTGTTTGAAGTGAAAGCAAGGAGCTATGTGTTTTATTAGCTCAAGATTTTCGACATCCCTCAGTGGACTCCCCACCGCTTTCGAACTATTTACTGAGTATGTTTGTAAGGATGAGGAGTAAATTAGGATTTCGTTCGTTTCTTATGGTGTATGAGTTATTTAATGAGCAATAATTGCGGTTATGTCATTGTACGCGAGTGTTGGAACAAAGAAGACACGTCTTAGCTAATACAATTTTCTGCTTCCCATACAGTTGGTCATGCCCTAAAAGTACAACGGCACATGGACGTTTGACAATTATATTTGTAATGGGCAATTGTTGGACACTTATTGAGGACATTTACTGTGATTTTCAATCTATACTAATATAATAAAGCTGAAGGGTTATGTTGTTTGATTGTTTGTGTTTAAACGCTCTAATCTCTGGAACTGTCGGTCAAATTTGAATAATTATTTTTGTATTGAATAGAGTATTTATTGAGGAAAGTTATAGACTATGTAACATCACGCTACAACCGTTAGGAGAGGTGCAAAGACCATAAAAGCAGGTGAAACTGTGAGGAACGGCTACTTAGGGGTCATCCATTAATAACGTGATGTTTTTTGAGCAACTTTTAACCCTCCCTCCCTCCTGGTTAAGTCTATTTTTTAGTTCAAAATATATTCAATAATTAAATACAGATATAATAGCGTATTTTATGAAAAAATAAATACACGTGATATTCCACTACATCCCCTCCCCCCTGATATTGCGGGATTTTTTCCGAACCCCCTCCCCCCTTTCGAGCCTCACGTGATTAACGGATAATCCGTTACGTATTTAAAACTTCATAATATTACTTGCCCTTAAAAAAGTTATTCTATATTCTAAACAGTTAAGGTCTTCAAAGACAACAGTATTTTAAACAAAGAGACACGCATAGACAAATGTTGGTTACACTTGGGAAATATTTTAACGATGTAAACAGGTATTTATCGATGTCAAAATATTTAATATTGCTCGAATATTTTCTCTCATATTTCTACCATTTAAAACTAATTCATAAAACTTAAATGATTAAGTTGCAAAGGAATGGTTATTCAAATTGAGTCGACGGGTGCGTGTAACCATGACCTTCGTTTTATGTAACCGTAGAGACGTAACCACTGAGAATTTAAGCCCCAATCGATTTCGTTAAAATAAACATACCATACTCAGTGAAGTAAAGTAAAATACATGAATAGTAAAATTAATTCTGATTGACTTTGGCACTTTCACAAATACCTACTAGTAATTGTGTCATTTATACAGAACGAAATGTTATTGTAAAAAAGAAACAAAGTCACTCACTCAAAGGGACATAACTTCTTTTGTATTCTGGAGGAACGGCTGTTATGTCCCTCCAACACAAAGGGAGAATGCTCCAACCAGGCAAGGTGATCATACCTGGCGGAACGCGGCCCAACAGTTGATGTTGCGAAAATATATCTCATCAGCGCGAGAACTTTTATTGTTTTATTGTTTATCTCTTATTGTAGTTACTACGTAGTACAACTCGTCTTCGGTAGATGGTTTTGAAGTATGTGGAAGTCGCCACAATATAAAAAAAACTGTCAGTCGTAGGACTGCACGCCAGAAGTGAAAACATAACTTACACATTTAGTATATATGGGCGCAAATCTTCAAATATTGTTTTTTAAGTGATTATAATTACTAGAGATCGCGTGGTGGTCGAATTTCGACCATGGTTTATTTCATTGGCCAATATTACTTGACCTGTCATTGTATAGACTTTTGTACCATGACAAGTCAAAATATATACTGGACACTCATAGCTGTATGTACCCGTTTTTCCATTTTTTTTAACTTTGTAGCAAATATTGTTCAACAATTTTAGCATTCGTCACTTCTTCTCTGTATAAACTATAAGTGTGCGAAATTTCATACTCCTCCGTCCGCCCAATTTTCGTAAAAAGGGATCTAAAGTTTTCGCTTCACGTATTAATATATAGATTATAGAAATATCCAAAATACATTAGATTTATATTCAAATAATTTATTAGTAAACAGTAAGACAATATTTATCAAGCTCTAATATTTAGTTCTAATAGACACTGTTTTAACTGTTTAAAGTTGAACTTATGATTTAAATACTCATTTAAAATAATAATATATTCAAATAATTGTGTAAATGTGCAAAATAAAGTCTATTAGAATTGGTATTGTCATTCTGTATCAAATTTTATTATTTTATGCATTAAATAAAACTTAATTTCTATTGAATTCTGATTGCAGCGCCATCTGATGACGATCTGTATAAAAATAATATCTGTTTATAAATAAATCATTTAAAGTTGTGTAAAATTGATTAACATATTTGTTTGGAATATTGAGCTGTATATCAAGAACTATTTTTAGTCATTTGTAATAAAAGAGGTTTAGTCGCTTATCTTTAAAAAAATATATTTTGGAAGGTTATTTATAAAAACGTTTGAATTGTGAAAAAGGAGAATCGCCGACATATACATATAATTATACAGACACACACATCGGTATATATGTATCTGAGCGTGACGGTCATACGAGTTCAGTGCTTTTTCCCCATACCAAAAGGGCCCAACGTGCCTAAAGAAGTTTTAACTTCAAAAATGCCTTGTTTATAATAAGTATGATAATAAAATTGTGTTAAAAAATTGGTAATAAGTAATTGTGACTTGCCGATCAGAAGTGTTCATATTTGAAGAAAGTGATGCCATCTACTAGTGACATCCATCAAACTGACGTTCGGACGAAATTTTGAATAAAGGTTTTCGCTATTGAGCACTATAGGCGTTATAAATTATCACCTTAATTACAATATTTTTGTTTATTTTACCATATGAATTGCGCACACAATAAGTAATTTATTGAGGTAATTATATTTTTAAAGATTAATTAATAAGGAGGTGACAGAACTCAATGTTTAGATTAGCGCCCTCTAGTGGATCTATATATATATTATTAGCGTGACGGTCAAGAGTTTCTAAAAATTACATAAATTGTTTTTTTCGTGACACCTGTATACCTACTTATCGCAGAGGAAAATAAATCATTGATTTAACCTATTTTATTTGATCAACATTACGGACACTTATTTGTAGGGCAGTGTGCAGGAGTCTGATTGTGGGTCACTGTCAATAGTCAATAGGCCACTGGTTGCATTGTTTAGGACCAGTCTTCCTTTTTTTTTATAATCATCTTTTATAATTTTCATGCTATGAGTTCAGTTCCTTTTTCCATAGCAAAAGTGCAAAACGTGTATAAAGAATTTTTCACTTCAAAAAATACTTATCTATGTGTCATCGCTCATTACATTTAATTTGTGATTTTGGTATAATAATATAAGTCATAAAATGGTAATCAAGGCATATAACAACGTTAAGTGGCCCGTATCGAAATACGTAGCTATGTATGAATTATTATGAAGTTGTTATCCCGTGTAGAAACAAGAAATCGATAATTATACCAGTAAAGTTTTCGGCAGTAGCAACTTATCATTTAGGGTGCGTTCATATTCATGACCTTCCTCTAAATTGTGTAATTATTTAGTTACATATTGTTAGCCTAGTTGTATGTGAATTTTGTAGTCTATTATCTTAACAATTGTGTTATATAATGTATTCAATGTAAGACATTGTGTTAAAGGTATAATGAATATCATCAAAAGTTCACAATAACAAACAACAACAAAAAATATTGTTGGTAAACCAACAACATTTTTTTGAAGCGAATTTTTTGTTAAAACACGCAAAAATCTATATTTTCTGAGATTTTTACTTAAATTGAATCATTTTTGTTGTAGAAAAAAATTAAAAAGATAAAATATTTTTTTTGCGTTTTTCTCCATAAATTTAAGGTTGTGTTGGAAATTCGTGGATACTAAAGTTGTAGATATTTTAATTATCCACTACTTTTACATTCAAGTTTTTTCGATAGGATGATTAGTTTAGGCGTAAAAATCATTCCTGACACCTCAAAATGACCACTTCCCATCCCCCACGCCTCTTCCGGAACTTGCACTTGGTTCTCTCCATTTTTTTCATCAACTTATAATTTCATACTCAATTTTTCAACCAACCACAAACAGCTAAGAATTTTATTCTCTAAAATATATTTGGCCCTGGACTATAGTCCGAATGCCCAATCTCAACAAGATTGTGTTGAATAATTCGTAATAATTAAAAATAATTCTTAAACTTCCAAAATTCAGTCGAAGGGTACAAGTTGCTTGTGTCGCCGACTGGCGGAGTGAGCTGGAGCGTTGTCGTGATGGAGGAGGATCCTGCTTCTTGGGTTCTGCTGTCTAACGTTTTCCAAGACAACCGGTAGACAATGAATTACATACCCATCTGCAGTAATAGTCATTTTATCTTCTAGAATGCTTGTTGCGTAATGACCCGTCCATCTAAAGAATGAGACAATCATATTTTTCCCTTGACTTCTGTCCTTCGTATGTATGTAAATCTTCGAATGGAAACATCCATTGCGCAGATTGTCTTTTGGTTTCGGGTTCCTAACAATATATCCAGCTTTCAACAACTGTGATGATGTCACATACAGCATAGCAGCATAGCATTCGAGTCATACTTTTCAAGCATTGAGCAGCACCAATCCAAACGACGGCGTTTTTGATCTTCCGTCAAATTATGAAGTATCCATCTAGTATAAATTTTTCTGACGCCTAAATGTTCATGTAAGACTTTTTGTTCTTGACTCATACCAATGCCCAAAGCTACCCGAATCTGTTGATATGTCTATCAGCTTCTATCATTAGCAGCACAGCACACACGTTATCTTCAGTAGTCGCCATAGAAAGACGTCCTTCTCAAGAATCATCATTGAGTTTGCTTTGACCACGTTTAAACTCATTAAACCAGTTGTAAACAGTGGCACGAGATGGGGCTTCGTAATGAAATGCCAATCGAAGTCTATCGTAATATTGTTATTGAGTAAGACCGCAACGAAAGTCGTAATAAATCATTGAGCGAAAATTTTCTCTAGTCAAACCCATTTCGATGCACGACAGTAACGACGAACACTTTTTAAAGTGCCGCCAATTTGTAAAAACAGATGATATGTGAAATCATTAAACATCTACAGATTCCCAAAGAGTTCTTAATTCGAAATTTAAATAAATTTTACATCTGCTGCTTTTCTTATTGGCCTACTCTAAAAACTTTCAGTGCGACCCACGTATCTAATGAAAACAATTATTTATATAGGAAAGCACATTCAATATTATTTAAAAAATTGTGACATACACTGCATTAATACTGGATGTCGCATTCAAATTTTATTTAACAGACATAGTAAATAAGGAAATAAATATATTTAGTTAGAATAAAAACTTGTACCTTTAGATACAGTTTACGTTTACAATACATCAATCGTCGACGACATTTAATTTTGTTTCATTTCATTTTAAATAGTATATTTAATAAAATACCCATCATCCTTCAAACATACTTCTGCATCACAATTTTAAAGGTTTTCATGTCTGCTATGACAGACTATTCCATGTCTGTTATATACAGTTGATGTTACGAATTGTGACGACCATATCACCGCGTCATAGTATCGTATATTTCAAGTTGGTACCACACCCTACCGTATTTACTGTGATTTGATCCTCCGTTTTCCGCATTTCATCCATCCCAGCTGTCATCTTCGGGTTTCCTAACTATCACCAACAGACGTTGTTATGACAAATTTTCATTAAACTTGTTTTAATTTCACAGAAAAACACACTTCCAGATTTTTTCGAGTTTTTTCCCTTTTCGAAGTTTTATCCATAAAACACTATCCTTCCTTACTATAATATTATAAATGCAAAAGTAACTCTGTCTGTCTATCTGTCGCCCTTTCACGCCAAAACTAATGAACCGATTTAAATGAAATTTGGTACATAGATAGTCTAGAGCCTGAGAAAGGACATAGGCTACTTTTTAATGCGAAAAAAGGTGTGTAAGGGGTTGAAAGGTGGGGATGAAAAGTTGTATGGCTAGAAGCTTGAAACTATTTTTTAGGTTAAATACACTATTCCACGCGGACGAAGTCGCGGGCACAGCTAGTACTATTATAAAGCTGAAGAGTTTGTTTGGTTGAACGCGCTAATCTCAGGAACTACTAGACCGAATTAAAAAAATATTTTAGTGTTAGATAGCCCATTTATCGAGGAAGTCTATAGGCTATACAACATCACGCTACGACCAATAAGAGCGGAGCAGTGACCATAAACGCAGGTGAAACTGCGGGGACGGCTAGTTAGCTTATAAAAGAAAGAATTAGTAACATCGGTTGTCGTTGACAATGAACAGCGTTTTATTTTTATTTCGGTAAATATATAGATTTCTGTCACGTTATATTAAAATAAAATATGGTGGTTAGATTAATTAGCATTAAAAATATTAATCATAGAATATTATCTACAGGTCATATTTTTGTCTCATTATTTATCATTGACTCGGTCATTACTTCTTCTCTTATTACCCCTGACACATCTACTGACCTTCGTAATGTAACAAACCCTAAGTTTTTAAGTACATTGCTTCTTTAATATAACATAAAATCTTAAACACTCATACAATGCCAGTATCGTATTTATATTAGATAAATATTATCTAAAGTGTATTGTAGCGTAGTTAGCACTTAATGATTATAAGAGAAATATTTTATTCGATATCCAGAAAAGCGATGTTCCTTGACTTAGTGTCTCCCCCGCCATCGTGGCAATAACTGTATTGACGGGGGCAAGCGAATGTGATTTTTAGTTCGCGAACTTTTAATCAATTTAATAAAATAAAACATTATGTCGCTGAGCAAATTCGATTTTTGAAATAGTGATAGTTATATTTTTATTCATTATAGTTTTTTTTTTTTAATTATAAAAAGACGTTTAACTAATTTAAGATGGGTTTACGAGATTTTACTCAAAAACAGTGGTTGACGATTGTTGTAATTGCGATTGCCGACTTTTGTAACGCCATATGTGTAGCCCTACAAGCGCCATTTTATCCACAAGAGGTTAGTACTCTTTTTACTTATTATTTTATTTTACTTCTGTGAATTTCAAGTGTCAGTTTTTTGCTTGGACTTTGTTATTTTGTCTATGACGTTAAAAAAAAAATGAGAAAAATATTGAAATTTGTCTAATTTTTTCTTTGTGAAATGGGAATTCAGCACGATAACATCATTCTTAGTACGAGTTTTAGGATTAAATTGCTATGAACTGCAGATCTACAAAGAAATTTATCATTACAAATATTGCTTTTTTATTTAATGCATATAACAGGAAGGTAATTATTTTTTTAACGATTTGAAGAAAAAGGCATTGTATTAGTTACGTCGCAGTTTTTATAATCTATCCCTAAATATGTAATATTTTATTTTACTTTAAAAAAAACTATTATAATTTTATAAGTAGATAATATACATTTGTAGTGAAAGGAATAGTATAGTCATACGTAAACATTAAACAAGTGTTTGCCCAGTGTTTGAAAACTGGTTGAAATTTGACCATAATCATTATTGAAAATTTGATAAAACATTTACATTTTTTGAACAGTTTTTTTTCACGAATATTTTGATAAAAGTTCTATGATTTACGTTTTTGAAACTAATTATTTGAATTTAATCAATTGAATAAATTATTAAAATAACTATTTTCAGACAATGACAGCAAAAAATTATTTTCCTTTATAACAACAATTTCAAAGTCAAATATCTTTATTGCATAAAATTCAAAAAAATTGTTTGAAAACGTTTTTTTTTAGCTAAAAAATAAAAAGATTAACACAATGTCACCGCAACAATAGGTTGCTTTATCAAAGGTAAAACAAAAAAAAATACCGTGTTGCAAATAGGTGAGAATCGTTATCTGCCAGGATCAATCTATAATCAATAGGTATATTATTATATCATGTGAAAGAAGTTGAATCATTTTGAGTTGAACAATATTTAATGCACATTTAAAATTAACCGGAAAATTGTCTAAATTATTTTCAAATTAATTTTCTAAATCAAAATGGCGGTCTTCTCTCTTTATGACATTCGTGTCAGTTATTTATTTATTTACTTTAAGCGTGACTTAACTAAACAAAAATGGTTCGAGGAAGTGAGTAGTGCACTGAGGAAAACTTGTCCACCTCTAAGGACCACAGAACGGTGATATATTTAATTCAATAGCGTCAATTTCAACTTGGAGGATGATGCAAGATCCGGTAGTCCGACAGTGACTATCGATAAGAACATGGAGACTGTACAAAAATTATTAGAGGAAGACCGACGTGTGGCATATCGACAGATCGAGGAAACCCTCTAGTTAAATGCACCAATTCCTCCCGTCTACTCCCTGAGTACTGCACTTGATGACTGATACACTGAGACAGCAGCATGTCACTTGGTGGAACTTGAGTTTACGTAGATCACCCGTCTTCAAATTACATGTGATGGAATCTGGCTGTATTATTTCGACGTTCGTATTAAATTCCAGAGTAAAGAGTAGGTGTTTGAAGATAAACCACGTCTGTGAAAATGGCTCGATCAGTGAAGAAAATAATGGTTGTGGTATTTTTTAGAAGAATACTTGGCTACTTGGCTTGGCTACGGTTGTGCTTGACAGAGAGAAGACTATTACTGCTGCATGGTACACAGAGGAATGTTTACTATTACTAGTGTTAATGTTTACTACTACTACTAGTATTAGATGGAAGACTTTAAAAATGAGGTGGTCGTTCTTTAAAAATTAACACAAGATTCGACTCTTGTCTTTTACATCAAGTTAACGCCCCTGCACATCGAAGCGGCAAAACTACGGGCTATTTGCACAAAGCTGAAATCAAATTGCTAGGACACCCTCCTTATAGTTTGTATTTAGCGTTATGCGACTTTGTACTATTCTCGTATGTAAAAAACAACTGAAGGGACGCAAGTCTTTGAGCGATGAAGAGTTTATAGGAGGTTTTGAGGAGATATACGGCTGTGTCCCAGACGGATACTGGAGCAAAGAGTTCAGCGCCTGGTTTAAACGTATGAAAACCTATATAAGACCAGTGGAGACAACTACTAAAAAAATCACAAAATTCGAAAAAACTTATGTAGCGCCCTAGTATATTAGATTCTACGGATTACTAACTTCTCGATTTTTAATTCTACGGTTTTACGTAAATGCACAAAAACTATTGTCATATTTTGTTACATTTTCTGATAAACAGATATTTGAGGTCAATGTTATCGTTGCATATGGATCGCGCTTTTAAATTATAACAACAAACAACAACATCACACATCTCACACACGGCCGTCTGATCCCAAACTAGGCAGAGCCTGTACTATGGCAACCAGACTGCTGATAAACATACTTATATATTTCTAAATACATACATATTATAGATAAATTACACACAGACACAGAACAAATTATCGTGCTCATCACACAATTATTTGTCCTGAGTGGGAATCGAACCCACGACCTCTGGCTTAGCAGTCAGGGTCACTAACCACTAGACCAACAGGCCAGTCGAATTAAGCTTAATTAGAAAGTATTTACTTAGTCAAATATTCAACCTTATGTGTCTATTCACAACCAAATGTCAACTTTCTTCACGGCGATTCTCTCATTCATACCAACATTTCAGTCGTGGATCATTTGGATTTTAAATCTCTTGTGTATTGAAATGATCTTATCTATTAAGCATTCATTCCTTTACACATGTAATATAGCTATTAATGGATTGTACTATGATACATATGGTGGCCATGTATAAAAGTTGCCAAATTAATAAAAAAAATAAGAGTTATGATATGATAATTTATGTAATGGAATTCTAAAAAAATGTCATTGTTGTATATCAGGTCAAAAATCTGGACGAAACGAAATGAAATGCAAACTAATCACTGTGTGCAACCTCCGAAAAGAAACAAAATTAAGAAAAATGTTTCTCACGGCTAGGTTACAGTGACCTACAACCTAAAATAGTTATCTAACATAACACATTTACATCACTCTTTGCATTGTTAATTTGCTGTCAAAATTGAAACATTGGACATGCAAAATGTATGTCCTTGACAATTTTAAGATATTGCGATCAAAATCACTATCTAAATTTCGTAATTTAAATGAAGGAGCTAAAATACCTTAGTCACACTGGTTCGCATCCCTATCGTGTACATACTCGAAGCCTGGAACTTAGAATTTACTGAGTATTATTATTAAAGTGAGTTTCATTGCCTGCAGCTCAATGAAATAGTAGTGCAATTTATTAAGTCCATATTTTATCAATAGGTGATTTGTGATAAAAATCAGTGATGGATTTCTTTCTGATTCATGATTTATTTAAACGCATTTATAAAAAAATCATAAATAATCCGAATTCTCGAAATTACAAATTCTAAATGCAGACTAACCCGGTCTTGAGTTCGATTCCCAGTTCAACTTGTAATAGGTATTTGATTAAGAAATACTCAGTTGATGTCTTTAAACGTTGTTACACTGGAAGTTGTTTTCTTGACGAAACCGAATTCTCAATACTATGTAAAGACTATTTCATCATTTCTGATCTTGTTTGTTTAGTTTGCCACTATTTTACCTAGAGTATTGTTACTCAAATAATCTAAATAAAATTATATTTTATTTAGATTATATGTTCTAGGACAAAATATATTACCCATACTGTAGACATGGCGAAAAAGAAATTGTAATAAGTATGAAGTGATGTTCACACTGCTGAAATAAACAAAAAAGGTACATGGTTCGTTTCAGTCTTTGAAACTTCTGATGAAATTTCTGCCATTTTAAGTTAAAATTCTGTATTCTTGCACAAGATAGAACTACGCTGGTTACAGACACCAGCGTAGTTTTATCTTGTAACCTTGTACCTGAATGAAAAACCTAACAGCTGAACAAACCCAACGGCAGACACTAGGTTTAAAAAAGAAGGAGTATTCAAAATTGTATCAGCTTTTCCATGAATTAAACATAAATACTCACAAATATTTCAGTAATACTGGTGCTATTATGTATTCTGTCTTAATACACTAATAAATGGTTTCAATTTTAGTGTAGTAATATTTAGATGAGTAAGTAGTTGAGTTGATTCATCAGTTTTGTATGTAATTTGTGCGCCATCATAGAAACTATATTTATTTATAACACTGTCTATGCATCTACTTCTTCATCTACAGATTGCAGACTTCGATGAGGCCGCCCATTGTACTACTGTTTTTAATGTATTTCCTTTTCATGAGTGTATCCTATTCATGGTGTGCAATAAAGAGTATCTATCTATCTACTCTTGAAATTCTTTTTGGTTTCTTATTATAGCTCCAACAAAATTAGGTTAATAACCTCAAGCATACATGACATCAAAATGACACATGGTCTTAGTAATATAGCTATCCGTTACACATCTCAGTTGTTCATAGACAACTTTAGATGTGTAACTCGGGATCTAATTAATATAGTATTTATAAGGTACAATACCAATTACCGGTTACCCATCTAAAGTATATCAAAGTGGTGAAAGATTAAAACCAATTATGGATAAGTTTGCTTAAAACAGAAATAAACTATTACAATAACCCATTTCATACAAAGAAACAGAAATCAAAGTAAACCATACAACTTGGTTACATCCAGTTATCACGCCTGAGTCTCGTCGATAACCTCAGAGCAAATAGTCTCTTCTTATCACTGACAATACAATCGCCAGGCGCTTTATACGACTCAATTCTTATATAATGTAGTATTTTATAGGTTTTTTATTACTCAGTTGCGACTACTTCCCGTTGAACTTAGATTTTGAAAGATTTTATATACTCGTACATAAAAATTGGACTCCATATGCTTCGGAAAAAACTCATTATGAAAAACATTAAATTATACACTCATGCCTGTATTCTTGAAGGGCTAGGCAGAGATTGCTTAACAAGAGGCAAGCTTATTACCACCCACCGGGCACTTTGGGAATTGAAAGAATTCAGAAACTTGAGAGTTTATTGAAAGGAAAAGGCAGGCTAGAAAGAAAGGCAATGGAAGAAGACCATTAAATTTAAAAAAATATATGTTATGTTGTAGTAAGGGATTGTCCATTAATCTCATAAGGCTCGAAAGAGGGGGGGGGGGGAATATCACAAGGGGGAGGGGGGTGAAATTTTTCATATATTTTAAACTAAAAAAATATACGTGATTTTAGCTAGGGGGTAGGGTTAGTCTAAAACCTCACCACGTATCTCCAGGGGGGAGGGGGAGTTAAAAAGTTGCTAAAAAACATCACGTGATTAATGGACGACCCTAACCGCTTTAAAGTTTACCTTCAAGCTAAATATGGTTTCTTACCTTAAAAGTATTTATTTCTACTATATATATTAATTATAATCACTGACCAACCATATATTCTGAATATACATAGGATTAATTTTGCTCATGTTTGAAATCCGGTATCGAAAGTTAACACAACCGTCTTGTAAGACTCGTATAGACTTAGTCCAGCCCTAACCCGTGAAAATACCTGTAGGAGACAAAGTGATCTGCGTGAAGTCACGCCGACCACTTGTAAACGCCTGGTTTTCAATATCATTTTGTATTGCTTGAATAATCCTGACAAATTTAGGAATAATTCTCATCAAAAATCATGGATAAGTCAAATATCAGAGCCCTAATTCCAACGGAATCGGATTGGAACACATTTTGATATTTTCCGTTTACTATAAACTAGGTGGATTTTAACAGGAACTAGAGATCGACTGGTTGTCGAATTTCGACCATCATTCATTAATTTTTAATTTATTTATATATATATACCGTTGACTAAGCATAACTTGAAATTCTATATAGAGTTTCCGTACGATGACAAGTCTACATATATACTCGACATCTTTAGTTTTTTGTAGTAGTTTTCGCATATTTTTTAATTATTACTAACTTTTAAACTAACACGTTCCATGATAGTATAATTGTATTAACGGGAATTAACGCGATCACGTATTTAAAAGATTTGCATGCATATCACGTACCTTTTAAATACGTTATAAATAAATATATAATGTGTTAGTTAAAATTAACTAACACATTTTTATTAAGATTTCTGAACATCTTCTACATAAAACTACTACTAGTACTTCAAGTATTCTAAATTTCACATTCCTGCGTTCGCGAAATTTGCCTAAAAACGTGTACGTTGTATATAGATAAGTATTGTTGTCTTGAATAGCTTCCATGAATGGTTTACAATAATAAGTAATTATTTTCATTAAAATTGTTTTCAATTGCAATCGCCACCTAACCATTTAATTATCGTCATCTCGCACGCCTGTAATCTGTCTATATCATCAGGTTTCTTTTCCAAATGTTTTTAAAAAAGCACTCGTCCGCCCTGTGTATAAAGCTGGACGTAGGGACGATGTCAACAACTATAGACCAATTTCAGTTCTATCAGTACCGTCAAAAATCCTGGAGCAGATTCTAAATAAGAGTCTTATCAGCTATCTCGTAACAAATAATGTCCTGGGCAATAACCAATTTGGTTTTAGAAAAGAAATAAGTGCAGAGACTGTAATCTCCGGTATATACCTGGATTTGTCAAAAGCTTTTGACACCGTCCCTACGCCAGTGTTATTACGAAGAATGGAAAGCATCGGAATCCTAGGTGTTGTCTTGGATTTGTTCACTGATACTTATCTAACCGGTATCAGGTGGTTAAAGTGGGGAGTTGTCTGAGTGATGAACTTCCTGTAAGTTACGGCGTGCCTCAAGGTAGTATTTTGGGGCCTACCTTGTACCTCCTCCTCTTCCTTTCTTTACTTACCCTAAATTATTCTAAAACAGTTCATGTACCTTTTGCTATTAGATCCAACTTGTGCCCTCCAAACTCACTCTTTCTTAAAGCCCATACATGTACATCCCCTAAGCTCTGTGACTGTTTGATAATATCTAAAGTGGATAGTGTCAAATATCTAGTTGTATATGTAGACCAATATCTTAACTGGCATAGACACATAGAAGTTGTTTGTAGTAGGACCCGTAAGTTGAGTTTTGTTTTTAAAAAGTTGGGAAACTCTGTTGAGAAAAATACTCTGAGAATGGTATACTACGCTCTATGCCAATCGGTATTTTCACACTGTATACCAGTCTGGGGAGGAGCCATAGTAAACACCTCGTTTAGAAGTCAGAGTGATTTATATGTGAGCCCAGATTATCAGAATTAAAACTATATTGTAAACTGTGTACATTTTCAGAATAATAAAAATTATTATATATTATTATTAACCGATTTAATTAACTCATATTCTATATCATATTTACCAAATATTCTAGAGTATGCGTCTGAGGTAAATAAATAAGATGGTTCGTAAACAAATACTTTACTCTTATCTTTCGGCTCCATTCCAGAATGCAACCAGTAGACAGTGTACTTGATTGATAATATAATTTCTACAAATAATAAAGGTCAATAAAAACCAAACAAAGAACTTAGAAGTTTATTATCTATATTAAAAGAAACTGAGGGTTTATAAATGCTTGCTAGGAGTTCTCTATCAAAAATAATCAAATGATTAGTGAGAAAAGAAGCTTCTAATTCAACTAACGGATCATGGAAGTCAATGTAATGTTACTCTTGTCTCTCTTGCTCTTTCTCACTAAAATTCTGGTTAGTCTACTTCCAAATAGAAATCGTTTGGTAGGACCTCCCGGATTTCCTAAATAATAATAATAACTTCACACATCTCACACACAGCCGTCTGATCCCAAACTAGGCAGAGCCTGTACTATGGTAACCAGACAGCTGATAAAAATACTTATATATTTCTAAATATATACATATTATAGAAAAATTATACATAGATACAGAACAAATGGTCATACTCATCACACTATTATTTGTCCTGGGTGGGAATCGAACCCACGACCTCTGGCTTAGCAGTCAGGGTCACTAACCACTAGACCAACAGGCCAGTCAATACTAAACAATGTTGGCATCATCGATCATATATACCATAGATGTTGGACAAATGTGCCACCAACTAAACTGTGCTTAAATGCAGTTGTAAGCACAGTCTAGCTATGAGGCGTTTATGATAATTTAGGAATACGAATATTTTTATGATAGATTTAATTTTTTAAAGTAAAATAGTGGCCCTGTTACAAACGTTAATTTAAAAAGTTTATTTTTGAAACGTGAGCATGCGTGTTTGCACGAGTCTATAGGTACATTGCATTTTTGGTATCAAACTATTACAACAGATGATTATAGGAACATTCTGTCTGGGTTTTTTTTATTATTTCGATGCCATATTAAATGCATGTAGGTAAAGTATGTGGAACTAACGAGTGCCACTATTTGACGCCATTTTTGTAGGTGATCGTGTATCTATAGTATATTTGATTTAAGGTTGGCTTTAACAGATAGTTACAGCAGTTCTAAGGTGTTACACTCGAAGAAGAAATTAACTGCAAAAAGTAACACTCTGTTGGAGCAGAGATAATACACCCTCAACGCGATTTGGGAGTACGGACTTTTGTACACTGTATTTTGTGTTAGTAGTTCTGCGAATATTAGCCGCGAACAGTGAGGTGTACTATCAGGGTTTGACGCAACCTCTTGAAAGTCAGTCGAGACCTTTACACTTTATTTTGTAGGACCAAATTTAGAACTGATTTAGAATTTACTTTCTAGTAAATTCTAAATCAGTTCTCAATTTAGTCAAATTAAATTACCAAATAACTAACTAATTAATAACTAATTAACTCTTTATACTAAAGTTTCGACTTTGGTAATTTATCAACGAGTAAGCCATCTTATTGTGACGGTTCTAGGCACCAAATTGCCTCTCCAATTCTCCGAGTTGTTTTTTGTTCTCGCAGAGTGCGTTTCGAAAGCGTGGACGCCTGCATTTATATCATCGTATCGTACTTATTCATGATTGCTATGACATTTAAGAAAAGTAACGTATATTTGATTTTCATAGTAATTCATATTGAAGACTATATTAAAACGGCAACGTCATATATATATATTAGCCTATTTAAAATGCCATATTACTGAATTTTACTCACAAATTTAAACTCAAAGCTACTGCTCTTACTTTACCCATAAAATATTTAAGAATGTTACGCATTTCATAAGAGCTATTACCAATCTGATAATAGTCTGATGACGACACAAACTATCATGAGATGTAAAGTCCAATTCCAGTGACCGAGTAATACATGCGTGTGGATAATATCTTTATTTAATTGAATCTCTCTTGGCTAATGATAATGATAACGATTTCAATTATTAACATTCTTATCATTAATTTCTAAACAGCGTAATATACATAATATATCATTAGATAGAATGACAGTCGCTGCAAATTCTAGTGGTTACCCCACTCATAATATTCATAAAGAGCGGTGTCGATGTTCATACATTATTATAAAAGTTAGTGCAAAATAAACTACAATCTAAATACAACCTTATCGTCTTACACAGTACCTAAGCTCCTTTAACGAATTAACAGAGTTCAAGTACTGCCACTAAAGTCTTTGAAATAAGAATAATATATTTTTTTATGACACCCCTTGCCACAAGATTTAATTTTAGATCATACAGTTTTCTTTATTAGAAAGAGCTCCATCTTTGTTTCATCATTGCATCTTTGGTTATGTAACTGACAATATTCTGAGTGACTGAAAGGATTTTTACACATTATTTACCAACATTACAAGGTAGGTACTATTTGTACAAAATTGTACTTTAAAAGTGAAGATATATCTTCATTTCAAAGTATTTGAAACTCAAATTAAACACAGTCCACAACAACCAGTATAATATAATTTCAAAGAAAAGACACACACACAACTTGTAAGTAGACCTCTATTATTTTAGGGAGTTCGGTTTTCCTTCAATATCTATGGCAATTCTTTGAGGGTAATCTGGTTATTTCTGAAGAAACCGAGAGAAAGAATTTCCCCTCCTCAATTAAAAATAAATGCAAGGCGTCTATAAAACAAATTTCCGTTTCTGTAGCCGTAACTGACATAATAACATTCATTAATGAACACGAACAAGAAGATTGTCTGCTAGTTGGCTTCTCTAGTCAAAAAGTCAACCCTTTCCGTGAAAAGTGTTCCTGCACTGTTCTGTAAATGTTTCTTAAGCTATTCAAGAATGCTTGAAACACTGTTTAAAAGATAGAGCTCGAGAGAAATAATGAGAAGCATCTTAAGATGCTATATATTCTACTTCCAATAGGTCTGCATATTGTGAAGTGTAAATCGTGTTAGGCAACCATTAATATTTCCATATCTTCTCTTACTTCAGGCGGAGAAAAAAGGCTGCACAGCAACCGAATATGGCCTCGTCTTCGGTGTGTTCGAGCTAGTGGTATTCGTCGTCAGTCCGTTTTACGGAGCCCATCTCAACAAGTTGGGAATGAAGGTACTGTTTAATGGAGGAATACTCACCACAGGAACATGTGCCATATTATTCGGGTAAGTTTTCTAAAGCTAGAACACTGCAGTGAGTTTTTGCACCATTAGGATTTCTAGATACACATATATTTGTAATTTTCCAATTGTAATGTAAGTCAACTGTGTAAAATGCAATTAATTTGTGTAATAGGAACCATCGGTTACGTTAGGTACAATATTTATATGAATTTAAACAAACTTGCATAATTACTGTACAATACAATACAGTATTCTTAATTGTACACCATAAAACAATTTACAATATTACAAAAAATAAAAACAAGTCATGGTACAAACGGCGGTCTTATCGCTAGTTGAGATTTCTTACAGACAACCTTTAGTTTGATTAGATTTGTTTATACGGTAGTTAATAGGTGCACGAGTTTATCTAAGTAAATTATTGTATTTCGTGAATCAAATAAGGTTCAGCGTTCCACAAGGCATAGCTTATATTTAGTTAAAGGGCTAAAGACATTTCTTTTAGATTACATAAACTATATAATTTTACTATTATCAGTAAACATTTTGAGAGCAAATCTTGAGACATTACAGACAGCTTTGAGAGCAACAGCGTAGGTACTTCTATTCTGTTCTCTAGTCTAAAGAAAATCAACTCATGGTACCTATTAATAATAAGCCCGTGACAATCAACTTTAATATAATTTTCTTCTCATTCCAGAATGTTAGATAAAGTGGAGGGACATGTACCGTTTATCACTCTGAGTTTTATCATCCGTATCGTAGAGGCAATGGGCAACGCCGCCTTCCTAACGGCCTCCTTTGCCATAATTGCCAAGGAGTTTCCAAATAATGTGGCTACTATGTTTGTAAGTATATTTATTTACTGCTTCATTAAGGGTTATTGGACGCACGCGGTCGCCTGATGTTTTATAAATGTTGTCGAAGGGCAGATCTTAAGAGACGTGTATATGGGATTTTATTAACGGTAGACACACATGCATATGTTTTAATGGGTATAGATTGGATCACGTTTACTATTTCAGTCAGTACATATCGTTTGTGTATTGGGCGGTCAGCGGCCGATTCTTTTCATGGACAGTCCGTTAAAAGAGTTAAACTCTTGTAAGAATACTCACGGCTATGTTCGAAATAAAATCTTTGTACCAGACCTAATCGAAGGACTTTGCAAAATCAAGGCTGACCTGTAAAATACCAACATGATTATCACTGACATGCGCCTAACGCTGTGTGAGATACAAGATAGGCGGTAGATCGGTTATTATTGACGTTAGTTACAAGGGTTCCCTGAAGAATCCAAATTAGATTACAAGGAGCTGCGTGTTAATGAAACATATCGCGAAGATAATGTACCTAATTATAAGCCTATACTTTAGGTCTGTCTAGTATTAGAAGTGTCTAATGTAGTCTTCTTTTTGGACGATGGGTTGGACTACAATGGGACCAAAGTAGCAGAGTTGTATAATCACTTCCTATAACTTATTAACACAATGTTTCAATGACTATAGGTTTCTGATTTTAATGTCATTTACAGGAAGGATAAAAATAATATAATAACCGTTATTTAACAACATAGAATAGAAACGCCTGTAAGAAAACAACTGTTCGGTAAAAGCTCACAGCCACTTTTTCGTGGAGTATGAAATTGACGGTCATATAAAACTTGAAAGTCTCATTTGAATCTTTGAATGTTTTCAGTATGATAGTTTTCGTTTCAGCGTATCTGTAGGATAGTACTAAGTATAACAGTCTATGGACAGTAAGTACAACATAGAAGTGAAGAATTGAGCGAGTGAATGAAACTTATTTTTTTTTTTATTTTGTACAATACATGAGTTATTCACTATCAAGTCTTTGTTTCTAACGATACCACTTTAATCAAACGGTCTATGTACGAAAATACGTTAGTCCTATGGTTAGATTAATTTTGAAATTAAGTATGACATAAAACTGTGACAAAACAATGTTGGTTACTATTTTTAAGTTTCTTTATTGTTAAACCAAATATTATAAGTAAATGATTTGGAAATTGTTGGTTATAACGTCATAAATTCACACAAATTTCTAGATAACCTACCGTTTTAATGTTTAATAAAGAGAAACTCATTTGACTTGACAGTCTAATACCGAATTGCAAAACAAGAGCCGTGCTCGCATCGCTCGTTCATTAACTACGCGTAATGTTAGAAAAGATTAGTCTTGAACTTAAAACTAAAGGTCGGAGATATTAATAAGCACTAAAGAACACTCCGTGAGATAAGGTGTCATTGACTTTTAAGCTCACTGGTATAATTAAAGATATAAATTTAATTTATTCTGATTTACATTGTTTCCAATAATTATATAATGTTAAAATGAATTTAAATTAAAAATACCTGATGAACAGAGTCGGGTTTTAAATGGAATTTATAATACTGATACAAACACTAAAAAATTGAATTGTTTATGTTGGTTAGATTAATCACATTCAAACTTATAGCGGCGGTGATGTAAGTATGAAACCTCCACATCTGTATGCCTTAGATTATTTTAAAATTCAAAATAGAATATGTACATCAAATTTATTAAGCCATAGTTTTGGATATTAAAAATGGATTTTTTTTGTTGTTGCAAGTTGTTTGTTTGCTACCACGGGTAGCTCTCTGATGAAAACTTCATAAAGGTGCGCTCAATTACGTCGTTTATTACACACTGACTATAATTAACTTTTAGGCATAAGATCCTTTATTGCGTAGCATTACTGAAACAAAGAAACAGGCATCAAAACACATGTTGTGGAACAAAATCTCGGCACAAGTAGAGAGCTGCTGCAACCTAATGCTTAAACCTTACTTACTGTCACTTACCAATCTTAGGACAACTATAATAAATACTTCCTATAAGTACATGTACAACATTAAGGTCATCCATTCACCACAAGTACCACACGTTCACGAGCATGATACTTATCTTTTTACCTTTGTAACTAAGGTTTGTACTTGTATTGGAATTAATCGCACACAAGTCGAGCGTCATGTTTTCCTTTGCCCTTCTTTGCGTATTCAAAATGATAAAGGAGTAATGTATGTATTTCCTTTTCAGGCATGTCTCGAGACTTTCTTTGGTCTAGGACTGATCGTGGGCCCCACTCTGGGAGGTGCTCTTTATGCGGCGGGCGGCTACACTTTACCTTTTGCAGTTCTCGGTTCTGCGCTATTTTGTGCTGCTGTCATGAGCTGCATCGTGCTGCCAAAATACCATGATGATGAGGATGTGAAACCGAGTGGACGTAAGTTATTTTTATATTAGTTTGTTCTGAACATCGTGATCGGTCGTCTACTCTTGGACCATTTATTTAAAACTTTAAAAGGTGTAGGTTGTTATCTAGCTGTCGTCTACATTAAACATTACTGTTATAGTCCTATTTAAGTTACCAGTTGACAGTCTAATCATAGTACATAAGATGTGATAACATATTTGTTACAAAAAGAAACACATTATCACTTAAATTGTTTATCACGTTTTTACTTTATTGCAATAAAATTAGTATAAGAGCAGCTGTACTACAAAACCGTGTTTAACACATGTTAAGTTCGACGCTGCCTAACTCGATGCGTGTTCTATATTGAATTGGTTGTTTAATGTAGATTTTTATTAAATTAAACCTTTTTCATAATAAAATTTATTTGTTTCTTAAAATCAGTTCTTCACGTAACGAAACGTTTCCTAGGGTTACCATATTATATAGAACATGCATCGAGTTAGGCAGCGTCTAACTAAACATGTGTTAAATACGGTTTTGTAGTAAGACAGCAAGTGTTTAACTTTGAAACCGTAGCCTATCTATTACAGAGAAAATGTTTAAAGTTAAACAAAATAAATTTTAAAGCAATTGGGTGTATGTTGGAATGAAACTGTAAATATTCGTTCTGTAACACATGTTTACGTCGTTATAGTAAGGTTTTTAAGTACTGTAAAATTATATTTTTATTGCTGGCTGATCAGCAATACAATATTTTTTTTTAGAAAATCTACAAGAAATACCCTAGATAATTTTACTATATTCGAAAAATATGTAAACACTCCTAAGGCATACTTGAGTACTTATGAAGAATTATACACTTCTAGCTACATTACTGTCGTTGATGAAGGTGCCTGGCGTAGTGTTAGCAGCAATAAGTATTATGTCCACCAGCGCAAGTATTGGCTTCTTGCAGGCGACGCTGGAACCACATTTACGTCAAGTAAGTCTACTATGAAAAATAAATAAATGAATGAAATACCTACTATGAAAATAGTATGGAAAATAAATAAATAAATTATCACACCTTCGTCAAACTAGAAGTATATACACCCCACGATATGCCCTCTGTGTGTCCGTAGTTAGAAAACTAAAATCTCCTACTAATATTTTAAACGTGAAAGTTTGTGAGGATGTATGGATGTTTGTTACTCTTTCACGCCAAAACTACTAAACCGATTGAGATGAAACTTGGTATTTAGATAGCTGGAGACCTGGATTAACATATAGGTTACTTTTATCCCGATATTCCCAAGGGATCGGGACTTACGCGGGTGAAACCGCGGGCGCTTCTAGTCATACATAAAAGCATGATCAACTCTGTGAATTCCAGTTTGTAAATTTAGTTTAACTTATCCGTCGCTAGGTAGCGTTGAATCTATAGTCTAGTAGTCTTACCTTTTACTGTAATGTTAATAAAGCTTACGCGTTTATTAATTGCTGAATGCTCTAATCTTTGGAACCTTAAAAGAATTTTTAAATCCGACCAACATATTTTAAAAAATCTTGTGCGTCTGTTTACCCAATTCTTGAAGAAGGTTATATATTATTTGTCCTCAGTTTGAGTTCTCCCCGATAATTTTGGGTATGATGTTCGTGATCAACGGTGCCATATACGCCTTGTCAGCGCCTTGCTGGGGCTTCCTCTGTGACCATCACTATATAAAGCCAAAATACGTCATCGCTCTAGGGTGTATATTTGTAGCGGGAGGATTCCTGCTCGTTGGACCTGCGCCGTTCTTTGAAATGCATGCGTAAGTACAATATATCAGTAAGTGAGGGTTACGGAGAACTATCTTTCTTTCTTTTGTTGTCAGTTCAGAAACTGTTTTCGCTTAAGGATGGACGTGTGGTAGAATACTTTTACTTTTTAATAAAATAATAACATAGTCTACGACATACTCGTATTACACGACGTTCTATGGGTTCTGGAACACAGATCAACATACTTTTACAAGTTTTTTTTGTAAACCCTACATATTAGATAGAAATATTTATGCATACAAATATTTGTACTGAGCTGGAATCAAACCCACGATATCTGACGTTGCAATCGAATGCACTACCACCGCGAATCATTCATTCTGGATGAGGGGTCTTCCATTAATCACGTGATGTATTTTAGCAATTTTTTAACCACCCCCCTGACCAGTGGTGATACGTGGTGAGGTTTTAGACTACCCTCCCCCCCTCCCACCCTCCTAAGCCAAAATCACGTGTTCTACGTAAATACACGTGATATCTCACTACACTCCCCCTGGTGTTATTTCGTGATCTTTTCCGAACCCCTCCCCCCTCCTCCTCCCCTCACGTGATTAATGGATATTCCTAAACGGGTCATCATCTCACCGGAGCTAATAGTAAAGTGGTATGTCGGAATCGAACCGATTAGTACAGACCACACGGTGTTCCGCTACGGATGGGTCTATTGCAGGGGAACCGGGTATATCCTACAATGGAAACTTCTGAGAACCCCTGCAGACCTTGACCGTCAGTGTTTGTGATGTATTATGTAATACTTCCCACTAATCGCGATGATAATTTTATATATTTACAGGACCCCGTGGGTGATAGTCATCGGGTTGATGCTCCATGGACTTGGTATGGGCAGTCAACTAGTGGCATCCTTCACTGATGCTCTCAGCACCGCCATGTAAGAACTGCTTCATTTTTAAATGTTTCAGTAAGGTGCCTAATAATAAATCGTGAATTACACTTGTTCATAATTTTGCAGTTATCATCGTCGAGTTCTTACTTTGTCTTACGGTAAAAAGTAGCTAAATTGTTTCTGGTCTCAATAAATAGTATTCACCTTCTACGAGATGGCTCCCATATTTTAGAAATAGCCGAATAATATAAAAGATATATAATGGTGAAATTGTATCAAAAACACATACTTAGTTTTAAAAAAACACGGAGTAGTTGAAGAAGTGAGCATGCTCGCTTCTTCAACTACTCCGTGTATATTGTTGCAAATAGAAAAATAAATGTTATTCACCTTGTACGAGTTAGACCCATGTTTTAAAAAAAGCCGAACCAAAAGAAATTTAATTATGAAATTGTATCAAAAACACATGGCTAGTTTTTAAACAATGCTTGCTTCTTTAACTACTCTGTAAATATATCTCGCTGATATTCTAATTTTACAGATATTGTTACAAATAGAAAAAAAAGAATCCCTTGGCACTGATCTTCAGTAACTTATTGTATTGGTGTACTGTACTTAATAATATAATAATAACTCCGCACATCTCACACACGGCCGCTGATCCCAAACTAGGTAAAGCCTGTACTATGGTAACCAGATACACATACCTATTTATTTCTAAATACATACATATTATAGATAAATTACACCCAGACACAGAACAAATTATCGTGCTCATCACACAATTTTTAAAATGAAAATGCTGCCCAAATTAACAAACCTATATTTTTCTATCCCACAGTGCAAGCGGACTTCCTAACTCAATAGAAACCTATGGTCTAGTATCCGGTATGTGGACGTCTACATTCGCGTTGGGTGCCTTCATTGGGCCTACAGTATCTGGCCTATTGTTTGATTCCGTCGGGTTCCGGAATTCCACACTGTTTATATTCATTTTGCATATTTTTGTGGTAAGTACTAACTTTGATAAACTTTGGATTTTAAAAACAGGTTAGATGGTAACAGACCTTTAATAAGCTTGCTGTGTTGCGAAGTCTTAAAAATTTAAGAGTATTAAAAAAAGAAATCAAATAAAATTTTAAAGACTACAGTAGGAACGAACTTTACAAATTTTTAAATAACAGATACAAAGAACACCCAGACCCAGGACAAGTAGTTGTGGATCACACAAATTTTTGATCATTCCCGTGTAGGAATCAGCCCCAACACTCGCGAACTAATATCTATATGTAGCAACCACTTTAACCACCGCGCCATCCGTGCAGTTAATATTGAGTTCCAAGTGCTGCTATGGTGTTAATAATTTCCTGAACGATAACACGATTCCTTGTGTAATTGTGTAACATTTTGGATATTTTGTGTTTCTATCTTCAACCTGTGTTTCGTAATTTATAATGATGATATATGGTTTTGAAGTATTCGACATTTTATAATTTTTTTGCTACTTCTGCAAAATATATAATATTAAATTAATATAATAGTAATAATATCGTGGGACACAGTACACAGCGCTATCTTGCCCCTAACTAAACTGTACTATGCTTGACCAGTGTTTCTTGAAACAAGATAAATATACAGGATGTTACAGAAAGGTGTGGTAAAATTTTAGAAGCGTTATGTGTAGAACAAAATGGTCTGATAAAATAAAAAAATGAAGTCTGGAAAATTTTGAAAAAAATGTTTTATATTTGTTGATACGGATCACATTTTTTGTTAACTCTTATTGCCTTTTTACATTTTAAACGTATGTTCCCACAGGCTCTGCTGATGATCCTATTCAGTTGCACATTCGACCGCTCATACAAGATGGACGTGTCAGTATCCGCCGGTGATCTGTTGCAAATTGACGGAACCCTTGACGAATCTGTACTTATCGGTGATAAGTTCCCACCACCCAGAACGAGGGAAAAGAGGTAAGAACTAGATAACTAATCAATCTAAAAAAATACATGAAAAACTTTCTTCGAAGATTGGCATTGGTGTCCCAATTTTGAAAAACTTTCTATAATTATCCTTTAAAAAGTACAACCCTGTATATCATTCTACTTTAAACTTTAATTAGACATTTTGGTATGGATTCATTAGCCAACCTTGTGATTAGATTTTTTTTTTTAATTTTATGGGGCCAAGCTTAAGATGTACCATGTGCAAAAAAAAAAATGATTGAAATCTTTTGATAAATGTACATGGTTTTCGTAGTCTAAAATCACACTGAATTCAAAACTACTGTGTCCTTTGTGTCTGTTGGACTATTAAGGGTTGTCTTTTATGGAACTTTGTGATTAGGATGTAGCCCCGTTAGGAAAAAGCAATACCTTGATACTGACCAGCATCTACCATTGTCTCTTTTAAACATATTGATCTATCCTAAGGTTGTCTGAAAGAGATTGCATATGTCAATTGTCATAAGTCTGTGCGTAAATACAGGGCTATTAGTGTATATAGGCTAGAACATAAATCTTAGTTATATGCATTGTCTCGTGCTCAGTTGTCAGCAACGTTAGTCAGTACCACTGTAATATTATCTATTCAGTATTGTGACTCGGCGCTGTCCTTGAAATAATTACCTATAGCCGCGCGGTACGTAAACACGCGAAAGGCCTGCCCGTCTACACTATTTCAATTTCATGACTTGACTGCTTGAGTTTTTTTCTAGTTTTATGATTGTAAATATTATAATATATTTTTTATTTAAAAAAATTAAATTTGTTGTGAATGATATATATATTATTATGATACATGTTGTGCTTTTTTATTAGTAGATTTAAGAGTTTCTTTCTAGTTTTGTGATTGTAAATACATATTATATTAAGTATATTTTTTATTTAAAAAAATGTTTTTTTTTTGTGAATGAAATAGGATGTGTTTAATAAAAATACATGTTGTGTTTTTTGATTAACAGATTTAATAATAAAAAAACATCCTTATTTTAAGACTGAAAAAAATTGCGCCTCGACAGAGACGTATGAAAAGCTTTGTTGTTAAATTTAATAGTTTAAAAAATACATTGCCATATTAAGTTAGTACTTGTACTTATTTCAATCAAATAAACAAATCGCAAGCTTACTGCTTACAAAAGCATTCGCGACTGGTTGTGTACCGAGTGTATACAGAACTTGAGACGCGTAGGTATGACTCACTTTCCAACCGTTTGTCGGAAAAAAGAAGATGGAATACTGGATAGATAATATTATCGTGTCAGTTCTGTGTGAGCCACGAGCGAGAGCAGACGTGTTAGCTTGCATATTTACAGTGAATTTTATTGTCGAGCCAGTGAAGTGCTCCACATGAGCACTACAAGTCATATACCTATCTATAAATAGATAGTGACAGTTAATCACCACTTAAATGAACAACAATACCCTCTAAGTGTAAGGCATTCACGTTTTTTTTTTTCAATAATTCAAGAATTATTTACTTTCCAACAGCCGTCGCTACGGCATCAGTGTGGAGAAGTCTCGCCCACCTGCAATGAACAGCCTCATAGCTTGCTCCAGCTACAAAAATAGAGGATCACCCTGGAGTCAGCGTACTCCTAAATACAGACCCACCTACGGTTCCCTCGACAACAGATATGTTGGCGCTTATAGCATGAAAGGTGGTAGTAGAAGTTAAGATTGCTAAAGAATAATAAGTTCCGTAACATAGTTTAGCTTAATTATACGTGATAAAAGAATAAACGATTGCGAAAGATTAAAAACCTTCCTATTATAATTTCAGTTTCATTCAATTTGCCATTTTCTTTGCCGTTCGATCTGCTATTCAATTTGGAATTAACATCCATATATACACGCGAGACTTTCATATCCACTTATAAGATCAGTTCCGTTGTCTAGTTCTTCTTGTGATGAACATTGACATGATTCTTCTGAATCAAAACCTTGATCATGGAGGTTTAATTTGGTGTTCTATAAAAGCGAGAAGTTACGTAACTACTCCACTCCATTTCTATATGAAGTGGTTTTGAAATTTAAGTATAAACAAAAGTTAAGTCTGCTGGAAGGACAACTTCTAACCGATTTAACTTTTGAGTATGGCAACGTTTTTTGCTTGTAATATATGAATCTTATAAAGTGAATGAATAAATAAGTCTCTTAGATCGATCGGTATATATTCAATTTCGGGAATAGATGAACAGAGCCTTCGTCTTTTTTTCTTCTTCTTCCCGTTTTCATAAACGAGTCGAAAATCATTTGTTTATTATTTGACATACTTGTAGGATTAGTATGTAATGAAATCGTAATAATTATTATAATGTTAATTTTAAGCAGTAGTTTAATTTTGTAAATACATTCAGTACACTATTTACAATAATTTAAATAAAACATATCTAAGTCATACCATTGTTATCATTAATAGCCCCTGTACAATAAATATCGACCATAAAATCTATAAACAGTGTTAAAAATCCACTTGAACTTAGAGGCCCATTATAAGGCTTCCTGTATTTATAACTATAAGTTAAGAAAGAATAAATGGAAGCATTTTATTAATAACTAAAAAATGCAAAATATTTGGGCCTCCAAGATGGGGGTACGGGAAGAGGTGGGAAGAGGGGAGAGGGAAGGATTAGGGCCTCCCGATTCTGATGACAATACTATAATTAGTCATCTTAGTGCTGATCTGATGATGGAACCAGGAGGTAGACAGTGGAACTCTCGAGTGGCTTCTAGTAAACTCTTTGACTTTAGGCTCATATGATTCGTTTCGACGAATCTAACAGATTGGCCTTATTAACAAAGGTCGGATGATGTAGTCAGGAGGTGGATGGTGGAACTCTTTTTTATTTGGTTCACTATTTTTTTTTATGATACTTCACTGCCGGTTTTCTGTGAGGCCGTGGTATCACTCCGGTCGAGCCGGCCCATGCGTGCCGAAGCATGACTCTCCCATGTAGCGTTTTTTTTCTTTATTATTCTAAACTACAATTTACTATGACTATGTTCAATATTATTTTATTAATTCATCGAACGGTGACGGCAAAATCAGGACAAGGCTTCCCCCAAGACTTGTTTATCAATCTTCTGTCGAAAAACCAGATTGAAAACACTTTGTGACTATCAATAGCTGCTTTATATTCCGTTCATACATTGCACTCAATGATTCTTTGTGAATGCTGCACGATTATAATCAAGAATCGTGATATCGGTTCCTTGCGAAATATTTTCAACATTTAATTAATCCCACTAATATTATATATGTGAAAGTTTGGATGGATGGATAGATGTTTATTACTCTTTCACGCAAAAACCACTGAACCGATGATGATGCGATTTGCGCGTGGCGCTGCTAGTAATAAATATTTTACATAGTAAGCGAGATTTACGTAGTAAGAATTTTTGCGATTCTTACTTCCATTTAAACCATTTCTCTTTCATTCCACTATTCTTTGTTCTTTGATCGATAATAGCGATCGTGTCCAACCAATGGTTGCCTGTAAGAGATCGTTCTTAGCGATAAGGCCGCCTACATATCCATTTTGGGGTTTTTATTTTAAGCCATATGTCATTGGTGTACAATAAAGATGACTATTTTCTATTCCTTTTTAAGACTTATCATAACAAATAACAGCAAAGTTTCAATTTATATCGTCATTTAAATCAACAATTAAATGACGATAATTTTTGCTTACTGTGATGAGAGTAATCCTACTAATATTATAAACGTAAAAGTTTGTGAGGATGTATGGATGTTTGTTACTCTTTCACGCAAAAACTACTAAACCGATTACGATGAAACTTGGTATGTAGATAGCTGGAGACCTGGATTAACACACTACTATTTATCTCGATATTCCCACGGAATCAGGACATACGCGGGCGAAACCGCGGAGCGCAGCTAGTGGTTAATAATTATAGAATGTACAACCTTGTATACTTCAACTTTGTCAGCTACATTTGGAAAAATCCAACTACATATACAAAATTCAGCACATTATATTGCAGAAAGTAGGATTATAGAGGAAAAGTGAACAGAATATTTGGTCGAACAAGAGATTTTGACTTCTTGTTAACATTAAGGACGGCGAAGCAGGAAACCAGAGAACCTTCATATTTAACGGCGCTCTAAGTTTTGTCATAAAAACGCATCTGAGAAACGTACTGACCGTGACTGCATCCGTGAACTAAATACATATGATATAATATTTGTAAGTACTAGTAAAAAAAAGGCTTATTATATCACTAATTAGATGAATTTTGTCACCCTTGATTCAATGAAAGGATATCGAATGCCAAGGTAATGAACTCAACGCATTTCTAACACAAGCATTCTGCTTTTGTAGAGGATTCAAGTATGCAATTATATTTAAGTTTTTAAAAATGGCAGAATACATGAAAATGTTAATTGTAATCTTCTTCGTGCCCATTGGAGAACCATTTTATTCGAGAACAGAGAGAGGTATAAACTATCAAACCTTCTATATGTAAAAAAATTCAACCATAAGTTAACAGAATCAAAAGATACGGCCATTTGGCCATTTTTTAGAGTTCCGTACCCAAAGGGTAAAAACGGAACCCTATTACTAAGACTCCACTGTCCGTCTGTCTGTCTGTCTGTCACCAGGTTGTATCTCATGATCTGTAATAGACAGACAGTTGATATTTTCACAGAATGTGTTATGTCAATATCTGTTGCCGCTATAACAACAAATAATAAAAATAAATTAAAAATTAAAGGGAGCTCCCCTACTAGAGACGTATTTTCTTGTACCTAATAGTTAATGATTTAAATAAACCGATAAAGGTGTCCTAATTATTTAAAAATGAAATAGTTATCAACATTGCTTAATCACAAGTTACGAAAGCAGTAAAATGATTCTTATTACTAAGCTAGTATCACATATTTTAGTATCATATTGGATCTAATAATTTGAATAAATTAACTGAACTGTTTGGTACTTCTCTCTTACTTTCAAATGAAATATTTTTGCACTCGACTATAAAAGAGGTAAGGTCTTTAGAAATTTATTAGCGTCAGAGCGGTAGGGTTTTTTAGAAACTAATGATAAATATGATACTTTACTAGTCCCAAAGAAAATAAATAATAAAAAACTTTAATATAATTACGAACACATAATTATGTAAGGACAGTTAAATAATGCATGGATGGACGCACTAATACTATGTCTAGGATTGAACCATAGACATAGTATTGGTGCGTCTTTTCAAATTTGGAACTTCTGCTCGATACCTTTGTAAACTCTGTAGTCCGGCTCCTCCTCGGTTCTCTCCATTGTAAAAATAATGATGACGCATCGTTGCAAAACCTCACTACAATAAGAAAAAAAAGACTAATCGCTTCTCAATATCATGACATCACTGGCTTAGTCACGTTTTGTTAAAGATTTTAAGACGATTAGTGAACTGCAAGTTCAAACTGATAAAACATAACATAAAAAAATTAACAGAAATATTTTACTATGTCTAGTTTTCATTTAAATTGGTTACGCCCGGCAGAAACAGAAGTACGTCCAATCTTTAGAAGACCAAAAATCGATCAGCCACTAGCAGCATAGTTACTAGCAAATTGTTCTACTTCTATTAATGAGTAGGGACGTCAGAGCATAAAGAGATATAAATTATTATTATATTTACATACTATTACTAGATAAATACTTAACGCACGCCCAATTTAATCTGAATCTAACCACTATAGAAGAGCGTTTTTTACGGTGATTTTCGTCTATGGCCGGATTACACCGCTTACAACGTACAAGCGGCACAACGTTACACCGGACACTCGAATTCCCTACTCAGTGAGCACCTGAGTGATTACCGTGACAGTAAAGAATAAATTCCCTGTTTATATCTATAATACGGCTGTTTGGTGCCGTGGTGGACGTGGTAAGACTCTTTGGTCATACTCTTTAATTTACTCCTTGGCTTTGAATGCAAACTACAATATAATAATATAAGTAACACACAAACACAACACACCCAGACTCAAAACAATTGTTTGTGAATCCCAATACTAACTGTGTCAAGAGGAAATCGTACCCACTTCGCTCAGCGCAAAGACAGCTGGCGAGGACACTCATTAATCATCAATGTAGTCAAGTAAATCCAATTGTAGAAATTGATTGTTAGTTAAAGTACAAAACTTTTTTCTATTCTGAGTTGAAGTTTCGACAATTTGGAGCATACACAATTCTTTTTTATGTGTTTCAAATTTAGAAACGCCTCATTAATCTTTTAATCAAAGAGAATAGGACTCACATGAACCTTTGTCCTTGTAGTAACAAACTTTAATCTGTAGCATTAAGATAACGTGCCAAAGCCAGTATAACACACATCGTACACATACATTACAACTTCTCGTACCTCTTTATCGGTGCAGTTGGCTAATATCGTAGTTTCACAATTACATATTACTTGACGTTCCACAATGTTTATATAGCATTTTGTTTTAGAAGACAATGTAGGTCGCTCATTACTACTATTCTTGTTAATCTAACTTCGCTTGGCTTAAGCGTTTGCTTGTGCAATGGTAGTTTGGTGACAACAATAAAGAATTAAAGTAATTTAAATATAGAATGGCTATTACGGCCTTTAGAATAGCATCGTACTAAAAAAATATAGTACGTTCATATAGTCTCCTGCAAAGTGTATGCTTTTGGCGTATTTTGAAGTGAAACTTCTTTAGAATCGTTGTGATTTGAAATTCGATGAAACGGAAGCATCACGATAAAGTTCCTACGATAAAGTTCCTACAATCTTTGTCTTTGCGCCTGCATACTATATGTCAATGTCAACATGGTGTAATTTTTGTGCATTTTTTCTCCATATTTCACTTATACTTAATTGATTCTTTACAAATTTACATTTAAATCCAACCTTAAGCTATTTTGAAAACAAAGTATTGTTTGTTTTGAAAGTTGTGTACGGTTGTAACTGGACTTAAGGTTTACTTACTGTTTATTTTTAAGGCCATTCTTACAAAGAATGGCCTTAAAAATAAACAGTATCATGAGCTGCTTCAGAAATTTCACTTCTACCGTGTGTGAATTGCACATTTAAACTTTTTTTTATTGCCTACACCTCTTTTTTGGGCAGGCAACAGATTTCTACTTGAGTTGGAACTGCTCCACTGTTAACAGGTCCGTATAGTCGACCATGTGGTGTATTTTTCTCTCAAGAAAATGGTCTCTAAAGGTCTATAGCAGGAGTGCTCAAACTTGAACTGCTGGCAATCTACCTCAACATTGTTAGACTACGATCGATCAACTCTGAGAGGCTGCATGTATGTGTGATGCAGAATTGTCGTCTAGGTAGGGTGTATGGTAGCATAGATATTAGTTTTCTGCACAATATGCATTTTTGAACTTCTTTAGCGGCGTTGAGCACTTTTTTGAATGGGCAAGGGAGGGAGGAGGGAGGGAAGGAGGGAGGGAGAGAGAGAGAGAGAGAGAGGGAGAGACTGCAGTGAATTGTAAACTCCAGTCGTGCGTCGGAGCTGACACACACTTGTGAATGATTTAACAACAGTAAGGTGTGACGTCATGCCTAGATGTTTCATACAAAAATGTACTGAACCTACCGGTTTGACGTTTACAAAATTGATACTGATTTGATTTGAAAAGACTACAATATATGTTACATATTTAAAATAATATGTAACATTAAAAAGGCACTAGGTACTTACTGGTCTGTTTGAAGTCGGTGCCCAGCCAAATAGGTACTTGATAGATAGGATAGGTCCACCGTAGCGGCACATATGAGTATGTAAGCACTAGTAAGTTTATCAGTTGGTCTTTAATGACACAGCACAAAAAAAAATTAAAAAATATTGTTCACCGGACTAGGCCATGTCTATCTTATGTTTTTGGGATCGCTGAATCCGAATCTGTGATCTGTTTAACCCCATCACCCAGGTTTTTTTATTGCATCAAAAAATAGATCTAAAAACCTAGTAATTGCTTATAACTGTATTCCAACTAATTTACAACAAGAAATACCAATTACCAATTATTAAAACTCTTCATCCAGAAATATATACACTTTATGAACCGGGTTTGATGACAATGGAACCGGTTACGGAGCATACACTTTCCAAGAAAGAAAAGAATTTTTGAAATCGGTCAATAGATGGCACATAAATAAAAAAAATACACACAGCCGAACATAGAAACTCCTCCTTTTTTGAAGTCGGTTAAAAATGATTATCACATTACGTCTTTGCAAATATAATAATTTCAATCAGACGTTAATAGATTCAGTTATTCATTTTAATATTCAATGTAGGTACACAGTGTACTGACGTTACCTGTCTGTACTAACTTTTAAACTTTCGCGTTCCATGATATAATATTATTCACGTATTTACGATCACGAATTCGTGACCGCTTTAATTCCCGTAAATACATAAATAACATTGCCTGTCTGTATTCATATGACCTTGTTATAAGATGATCAGTTTACATCTACTTCTTAATTAGGTTAGCAGTGTGATCAACAGATTAAAAAGAAAAAACAAATTTAAATAAAATTACGTGTCTTGATCATCAAGATTTTTTAGACTTGTTTTGGTACCTCGGTTACCTAACCGAGGTACTTAAAACTTATAATGTACGTACCTATGTACATTATAAGTTTTGCGTATCTTAATTAAATAGTTTATGAGTAAGCTAATATATTAAATGTTTTTGAAATTACACTGCCGTTCCCGATACATTTTAATATTTTTTTTATTCTGACAATCTATGTCTCAAAACATGACGGTACATGTTCCTGCTGTAACAGCGTAGTAAGTTTAGAAGTGGAAGATCCATGCTTCGGCACGTATCACAGAAAACCGGCTCCATAGCAACGGTTTCGTTGTGTTTCGCCGAGTAAGTGAAGTTATCGGAGGCCCTAACCCTTCCCCCTTCCCCCTCTTTTCCCTTCCCTTCCCTCCCTACCCCTACTTTACTTACCATCAGGTGACCCGTCGGATCGTTTGCCACCTATTCCATTTTCAAAAAGTAGAAGATGTTAATTATAAGGTCCACAAATGACTACAAAATCAAAAATGACTTCATCTTGTTCATACCGCGAACAAGATGAAGTGTACCATTCAGGGCTCTTCAGGGCTAACAGTTTTCCTTGCAACTCTTTACAATAAACCTACCTCTAATCTTCTGTTATTCTTGATTGTAATTCACCATCATGGAAAAAGAATTTGGCGAAAAAAAATTATTCATCAAACTGTAAATTTCATGTTGATATTTCGGATAGGAACGGTGGCTGTTCGAATTAGAAAAAAGTAAAGTTCGGCACTACCGAAAAAAATTCTGAACGCACTTTACCAAGCCTGTCAAAATTTGAAGCTGCCTAATCTAAGTTTAAAAAAAATGATTCACCGTTGAGCGTACAGCACTCCAAACTCATTACATTAAGTCAAACTAGTTGGTATTACAAAGCCGCTTTATTATAGTTTAGAGCTAAATACCTTACAACGTCTTTACTACTTTAGACGTTTACTAAACTCGCTTTATTTAGTCTCAGGGGGCAAACAGTTGGAAATTTGAACCGCAAGTCGTGACTCAACCCCGTCTGACTGGTTCAGTGCTCGAACACACGCGTAAGGTGAACTATAGTAATGACCGCACCGTAATTGATTGGTCGAGAATTTTAATAGTACGGTCAATGGTGGACCTTGCCTCGAAAAACGACGCTCAAAGATTTTTTCTTAGTGAACCTTCCTAAATATAGTTGATTGAACCAAAAAGAAAATCTTATAAAAATTATGTTCGTTTTCAAAAAAAAAATATTAAAACATTTCAAATAACGTATCGGAGTATTACAAGGGCTTCGGATTGTAAATTATATAGGACGACGACCTATGCGGTGGTAGGCGACTCAACTGCATCGCCATCGCGGCCTCGATTGTTGTTCAGTGCAAATATTTGTACTCCTGTTTGTCCAGGTGTTCCTATATATGTGTACAAAAAAGGTATCTATAACTAAATTTATCCGCGTTCCCATAGTAATCCATTACAAGCTATGCTTAGTTTTGGGTTTAGATAGAGAGTAACATGTCGTACCACTTTCTTAAATATCACTATTACTGTTGTTTATTGTCATCATCTCAGACATACAACGTCCATTGCTGCTGATCGGAAAACTAGAACTAACTCAAATTGGGTGCCGGCGGCATCTTATACCGGTGAACTTATCTTCCAGAAAGTTCGTGCACTTTCCTGAAAACTCGAAACCCCTCTGGAATCTTCTAGAACATTTTGGGATATTCTATTATTATTATTATTAAAATGTAGTGTGATAATTTTTAAGCCTTATTCTAATACAAAGGTCCACAAAATTGTTCTAAAAAGTTTGACTAGTTCAATTATTCATTAAAAAATGGCGCCATGCATCTCAATTTAGTTCCGCTTCTCATTAACAGATGGCGCTAAAGTCTTAATTAGGCAACCGCCACAATATCAACAGTAACTATAATTACATTCAACTATTGAAAGTTGCCGCCTTTGATGCAGGTGTTAAATTTCTCTAACCACAGATTTATTGACTTACACACTACGTTTCGATTATTTTAAAATTATAGCCTTTTACGACAGTCTGTCATATCAATTGGCATTGTCATAGTAACATTAGTCATTACCGTCAAGAGTAAATTTAATCATTGTAAAATAATAAGTGAAAGTACTCAATGGAGTTAAAAGATGGGAGTTCCATGTATTACATTACATTTACATTACATACATTGAATAAACGCTTAATATACCTATTGACCTTAAAAGTACAAAATATGACGACTTAATGCCGCTTGTTTATTTATTTCTTTTTATTTTTAAATTATTTTAAACAATCTTAATATAGGGCAGGCTATTTAACCTAAGGCCCCTTTTAACTTAACGATGAAAAACATTTAAAGATTAAGTAAATTTGTGCTTAACCATCTCCTAAAAGAACATTGTAGATATAGATAATATATATTTGTCTATGATTTACATAATGTACGCACTTTTTACTTTAGTGTAACATACGTCAACAGCACAACAATTAAAGATATGATTAAACATTCACTCCGCAGTTTCACTTCTGTTTTATTTTTACCGTAACACCTGGAAATAATCCTGACTTAATTTATGCAAATATGCAAATATGGCAAGAAAATTCCAAGGGAAAGTAAAGAACCTTCCTTTAAACTTAATTCCTTAAACGTAAAGGCAACATTATAACTCTGCCAATATAATCGGAATAGTGATTTCTTGGAAGTACGCCAAAAGGCAAGTATCCAACAAGGTGAACATATTAAGAAATAGTTGTTGATGTTTTTTAAACATACGTCATAATCATTTTAAGGTTCTAATTTTATATGTAACGACTGAAAAAAATCAGTAAAATATAAATGAGTCCATCCACATTAAAAAGACATTAATTTGCTAAATTGACAATGTAATTGTAGCCGAATAAGCTCATAATGGTTATTGAAAATGTAGTGCTTTATATATAAATTATATTTATAGCACTACATTTTAAGCCATTTTCATATGCCTATGTATGTATAAAAATAGTGACATATGTTTACCGGATTTGTCGCCTCTATTATATAAGGCCTGTCCATTGTCATTTTAGCCGATTCCTGGCAAGAGCTGTGTCGGTCTTTAATTTTTCTACAAAATTCCTTGTTCTGAGTATCGTAGAGAAATGATAAGCACAGCCCCTCTCATAGTCCGTTGTGCATCCTTGAGCCTACTTTTGTTAATCTAATACAAACTTAATTAATTTTGTAAAAATAAAAACTATCACCAAACTCACTATGATTGCAAAACAAAATGCTCATATTAATTAACTTCCGGGACAAAATTCTCATATTCATAAGTGGGAGCTCATTTCTATCGTTTTATCAGGTCAATATTCCTCCTTTTTATTTTTCTGCGTCATTGATGTCCTGCATAAATATAATTCATCATTATTTAAATCGAGTAAGTGACATAAGGACAAGGATTAAAATATTTCTCGTCTATTCTTAGGTTTTTGTTTCAACCCAAGGAAAAAGAAAGAAAAATAACCTTAGCCGCAATATGTAACCTTAAATGGTTTTTGTTAAATTGACCTAAAGCCCCTGTGTGTCTAATTGTACCTCGTTCTAACACGTCACTAAATTCCAACAAATCTATAGGTTACATAACTACAACATATTATAACGAGGCTACACTTTGATGAAGATACTTCTACCGTTTAAAAGCTTTGTTCTCTAATAGTAGAACAGTTGCAACATCTTTTATACTGCGTCTCGATCAGTGATCGAAATTCAAGTGTGTTACAAGTCATGGTCACACCTGACGAGTGACCTTTTGTAACTTTCCTTTGGCAGGGGAACACAACCTTTTATTAATGTAAATAACATGCTTAGTTTAAACATATCAGTATTTCTTTTGCCAAGAGGTGTTGTAAATCATGCAGATAATATATATTTTAATTACAATATGTTTGAAGTTTCTACTAATATTATGTCATAATAAAAAACAAATATAAATAGTAATTAAAAATATAACTAAATGAGAATCATACTTTTATAATTATTAAAAAGTGAAAACAGAAACAAAACTTAAATAAACGTAATTTTATTTAAGTCTAACATTATCTTAGCTAATAAATATCAGTATCGAATGCAATTAATACTTATGTGCCTATTTCAATCTTACAGGGTTCGCCATGCTCTAGTGACACAACTGATACTGTATGCAAAAGACAGTTAATCACATCATAATTACATAAATTATTTTGTTTAAATCAATTTAATGTAATGTAGTTATATTTTATTCCTACCTAACTCATTCTACGGCGTCCATTAGACACTCGTGCAAAAGTCAATCATTACCAAAAGTCATGATTGACAGATGTGTGTTGGTGATTGATGAAAAATATCGACATTAAAATCTCATCATGCAACCGTCAATTACTGCATTAAATGATAGGTTAATCGTCAATCACCGTTTTGATTGTGGCAAAACCGACAGCAAAACCTACCGTGTAATAGGCGCCTAAGAGCAAACGACAATGGCAATACAAAAAGCGAAGCCACGGTGGCAATGTGCGCGAAATAAAATGTCACCAAATGTACATCAAAATAAAACAAAACATTTCTGTCAATATCACTAAAACAACTTGTTTTATTTTATTTTAAATATCAAATCTTGTCGAAAGTTTACGCGAATGTTACACATTGAAATAAAACTATTTTTAACGGATACTATCGCGATTTATTTGGTGTTATTTTACTATTTACACTGATCCCGACGTTTCAGTTGCTTTTCAGCAGCCATGGTCACGGGTAGACTAAGATGGTGGTCGTCTCATGTATCGAAGCACGGCTTCAAGACACAAGCGAAACAAAACACAGCAAGGCTTCAAGACACTTTGAGCTCATTCTGCGTAAATAGTAACACCAACAATCAACAAACTTCGGGTACTTTGAGATAACTTTACACTTCGATACATGAGACGACCACCATCTTAGTCTACCCGTGACCATGAAAGCTGAAAAGCAACTGAAACGTCGGGATCAGTGTAAATAGTAAAATAACACCAAATAAATCGCGATAGTATCCGTTAAAAATAGTTTTATTTCAATATCAAATCTTAATACAAATCCCTTTTTAATTTATTAATGATTTACAAATATATTCTCAATCAATTCAGTATATTCACATTGACGCTGATTAGAACTGGATTTTAAAACATATAAATCGTGTAAGTAATTCATCTGCATAAAAATTATTTATGCAAGAATTATGTTATAAAACAGGCTGCTTATGACAATATCATCAATAATTTGCATCAGATACTACCTACTTATAATGTATAAAGAGTTTATTAAAGACTTTGTCAAAGTTTTATAAAACAATTTGTATGGCCCACGATAATCTTAGAAGCTTCCAGTACGAATTGAAACATTATTTATGTAACAGATGTTTAAGTTATCAATATACAAATAAATAAAATATTTGTTATGCCAAAATAATCTGTTTGTTTTTTTTTAAGCTCAAACAGTTGTTTGCACGATACCTATGCCTAAAAATCAGTTTTTTAAAATGACTGAATGACACTATGAATGACAATGTTTTTGTCTGTCTGTTTCTTCCGGCTAATCTCCAGAACAGGTCGACCGATTTTCACTGGGAGATAGCTGGTATTACAAGGAGTAACTTAGGCTACTTTTATTTTGAAAAAAGAATTAGGGTTCCGCGTAAAATATTTAAAAATGTACACGCGAGCTAAGCCGCGCGGGAACTGCTAGTAGGGAATAAAATCGTGAGACAAGCTGAACTTAAAACCTTTTAACTTCTAGCCTTGTGCAGGTGGAGGATATATATTTATATTAACAATAAAATTATTTAATCTCAAATATAACGGTTTAAAATAATTATGACGTCTATTGCTTCAGGTGGTTGTCAAATAATTTAGTGATATTCGCTAACAATTAATGTAAGCATGGTGATCTGGTGATGTGGTATTTACATAATTTATTATAAATATTTTTGGTAACAGTCTTCGTGACTAATACTGAGTATCTAATGATTTCATTTTCAAAAAAAAGTGAGATAAAGACAGACAGCACGGCAGTATCATGTATTCAATATTAGTCGTCATCATATTTGTAGTACCAACCTACTTTATCGTTTTCCTCTTGAAGGCTGCATAGGCCATACGGAAAGTCTCGGGAAGTGATCACTACATTTTAATATTCTTGGAACATTTGTTATTAACCTCGGCAATACCTGTTAATAATAATTTTCCCTGAGTTTCAAGGTGATGGCATACAAACATTCTTGATATAGGCCTATAAACAAACGGATCAAGGTTGATATAGTTAACAAACTAATGATTGCATACATTATAGGACAAGATCCCATGGCCACCAGACCTTACTTATTCTCTGACTAATAAACTGTGTTGTATTGAGTAGTGTTCGTAGAGACTCTGAAGGTATGCATCCCTGCTAATTTACGTTGAAATCCTTGGCATCTCATGACACCTACGCGGCACATGATTCTGGTGCACAATGCGACGAAGTATAAAAAAAATAGACAGTCATGGGACTGCCGACAGAAGTGAAAACTTAAACGAAACGACGAACTTAAAACGTAACAGGTTGGTGACACTAAGTAATAAAGAGCTGACAGAACCCAATGTTTAGCCTAATTAGCGCCCTCTAGTGGATGTATAGATGTATTATTAGCGTGACGGTCACGAGTTCAGCAATCAGCAAAAGTGCACAAACGTGGCTAAAGAAGTTTACACTTCAAAAAAAAGTGTGTGTCAGCTCTGACGCACGACTGGAGTTATGTCTCTCTGTCGCTGTACATGTAAATATAAGAAACTCGCCTCCGTCTTAAGAATTTTCGATCTCGTCATAAAAATATTTTTTTTAATACATGACACTCGGACACATTTTCGATCAGGGTCGTGTCCTGACGCGTGTTTAACATTTTTTACCCATCTCAAAAATTTACCAACGCACGAAGTACGATAAACTTTCCGATTGTGCAGACCGAATTTCGCAAACAAAATATCAAGCCTCATATTAATATTTAAATAGGTTATTACTGTGTTTTAAACCACTCATTACAAGTATGAGACCTACCTCAAAAAAAAGACATTATTGCCATTCACGTTTAATGATTCCTGCTGTGGCGACTCCGAAAATTACTCAGATTCATTTGGAAGAGTCTCCTGAAGAGACAGAGGGTGATCAGGAAGATATAGAATCATGGCATTCGTCATTATCTTAGTTTAACAAAAAAATTAATTGCAAAGTTATAAATAACTAAATATAGTTTTTTTACAATCTTTAAAGTCATTATTAACTAAAAAAACTTTCAACAAAAACAAAAAAAAATATGTTTGACCAGCTAGATAAATAAGTATGCATACAATCAGAGTATTTACTAATACTACACATACTCAATACGACACATTTTATTAGTCAGAAAATGCCGTGGGTTTTTTTTCTATAATCATATTTATAACAAGTCGTCGTGACACATAAATGCAGCTGATGTCTCAGTATTTAAAATGGTTACAGACACACATATTAGTCAAGCATGTAGAAAAGTGTACAATCATGTTGTAGACTTTTCGTCTTGTATCTTCTTCTCATTCTTCTATTTTAGATAGGAATGGCGCTGCTCGCCACCGCGCCGCTGACGCGCGCACTGCTCACCCTTAATTACATCGCTGAGGAAATTGACCTATTCTCTTTTTCTCTAGTGAATTCTCAAATGTGTCATTGTATATAATAAATTATAGATTATAAGTTGGCTAATTCTATTGCATTAGGCTAAGCCTGTAATAATAGATGTAAGCGTTGGATGTAAATAAATAAATACTGTGCCAACCTCACTTAGTGGGATAAAAGCAAGAATTGGATCACCTTGACATGTGTCTAAAAATTAAGTATAATTTTAATTTATGGTGTTTCAAGAGTTTATGAATACCGGTAAAACCTTAACATCCGGCAGGCCTTATACCTTTTTTTCAACCTACTTGTATAAGAAACGGTCATAAAACAAACATATAGTATTTATTAGTAGATCAGAAAAGCAGAGGCGTCATAAAGTTCATACAACCGGTTTAACGGACCTAAAGAAGATCGGTTTACCTTGACTCCTCGCAAATGTCAGTTACAATGTACTAATACAACAATACATACATAGATAGAAGACAAAGTACGTGCAAACGCCCTTATTATAGTATTTGTTGTTTTGTTCTTGATGTTTTTTTCTCTGTTTTATAATAAAGTGTTGTAAAACTTGAAAGAATATATATAGGATATCAGGCCCCGTATCCTACAACAGATTACATGATAATACAGACACTAGAGCCTAATGGAAGTTTTGGAACTGAGTTAACGCACAAGTAATACCGTGAATGTAGCGAGTATTATATAAGTTCAACTGATATTCGAGGTTCTTGTCTCTTGGGGGGGTGTCTCTATTGAAGGACCTGAAAGGAGTTTATGGATCAGTCATCGAGGCGCGGCTAATTCCCAACATTCATTGCTCACGAGCTGTTTGTATACAGATGTTTCGATACGGAAAAAAGGTTCAACTGACTGCCTGATTTGTTTCTGAGCTGAACCGGCTTGAGTTAATTTTCCGGTTGCCAAATTATCATATTAAATTAAGAGGCTTTAAAATATGACTACAGAGATATTAATATGAATAAAAAATTAACAAAAAAACCTAACGTATTGGAAAAACCGTTAAAATGGAACTTTGGTTCGACAATCATCAGTTTGTTTATTTCTAGACAGTAGTAATTTTTGCCTATTTCTCACGAACAGTACTTTTTTCTGGATGAAACCTTAGCCTTTATCCTTGCGTAGTCTCTGTCCTTATGTGCCCCTTTCAACGGGTCTGCTAACTTGCATTTTCTTCGGTTACGGAGTTAAAAACAAAATAACGTATTCTATAAAGGACACTAAGATTACTTTTTATCATATTAAAAGACTGCCTCGTTAACTCTGTGAGGCTCTGGGTTCGATACTCAGATAAGGTAAATGGTACACCGCTTCCTATGTAAACTAAGTTACTTGCCTACAGTACTATATAGAGGTATAAGTGTATAAAAATACCCAAAAAGGTTGAGAAACCCAGTTTTGTTCTACTTTTTTCCTTTTTATTTGGCTCTTTGGAATACGAATGACGTAAGCAGTAATTCAAGGACTCGAGGGCAAATTACCAGTTTGGTACTTAACACAAAAGTAATAGACGGGTTTTAAAGAAAACACCTTAATTGATTACATGAAGACATTAGAAAAATATCTTGTGTCTAGCGGCCGCAGCTGGCAATTCCCAACTTGAGGTTTTGCACTGCGATGCTAGAGAAGAGTTAACGTCATAACATGTCATAAATTTAGATTCTATTTTGTTTTATTTCATCTTTTTGAGTAGAGCTTATATACCCAGGTACGTTTATTAAACGAACAATAATTGTTATTCGACAGGCGAAGGCTAAACATCGTACTCCGTATTTTGCAATGATATGACAAAATCTTTTAGACAGACTGTACCTCGCTAGCCTTGGTACTTTGTGATTGTATATGTAAGCCCTGCACCTTATGCCCTTTTCTGTACATGTGTATGCAAAATATCATGATGATCGGCTGAGCAGTTAAGGTGTAGAAGTCCGTCAAGTCCATCAAGTCAAGGCCGGTGGTAGAACCGGAATTGAAAATTAAATACGTCCCAAGTAAAAATCCGTTTTTGCCTCCCGCGTTGACTACTATTAATATATATATTCTATTATTATATAATAAGTTATATTATTAAAGAATAAGTCTATTCCCAAAACTAGTATCCGAGAGAATTCCTTTGAGTCCAATCATTTGCCAGCACATTTTGATCGTAAATTATTATCCACCCAGGTTCCATCTAAATAAAAAATATTTCTGTTTTGTTGTCGGAATTCTCTTTTTAGGGTTCCGTACCTCGAAAGGAAAAAACGGACTTATAGGATCACTTTGTTGTCCGTCCGTCCAAACGTGTGTCTGTCTGTCAAGACCCTTTTTCTCAAGAACGCGTGGAGGTATCAAACTGGAATTTATATCAAATACTCAGGTCTGTTTTGGTCGGTCGGAGTTGTGAAAAAAACAAACTTCTAAGCCAACGCCATCAAAAGATACAGCCGTTTAAACCGCAAATTTCCGCAAATTTTCAACACTCGTAAGGGAATCAAAACCTACAGGGTACTTCCCGTGAACTCAGAATCTTGAAATTTGGTACGAAGCAACGTCCTATGGCACAGATAAAGGAAAAATTGCGAAAACCGTAAATTTTTAGTTACATCATATAATAAAAATATTTTAGGGAACCCTCGGTGCGCGAGTCCGACTCGCACTTGGCCGGTTTTTTTTTAATAATAATAATTGATAACGTTTTGAATATATATCTATATCTTCAATTAAAACAGATTGCTTACTTCGACACTGATGCCACATATAGCCCACTTTTTTTAACAGCCGCTGTAATGTACCTAGACCCCAAGAAAAAGGTATTTTTTTACGTAAAGTAAAATTCACACCGAACCGGTCGCGCCGGAGTTCATTGGAACGCTTTTTCAGTACAGTGATTCAAATTTAAGTTTATATTTATTACTTTAAATTCATATTTGCATGGAACTTCTTGCCCCCACCGGCTGTGGCAACTTGCGCTCGACTTTCACCGCATTCGTTCGGCTCCGATCGAATAACGTCGCGTGCGCTTGGATGCTGGCCGGCTGCTCATTGCTCGGCGGCCGGGCGACGGGCGACGCGCCGCACCACGCGAGCGATTTGGTACGGGCGCTCCAACGCAGGCCGTTCGGTGTGAATCGTACTTTACGTGTCTTAAGTCTTCAGTTAGTAGTTACGTTGGACTTAAGTTTTTAAGTCTTTAACTACTTTCCCGTACATTTGGAAGTATATCTTGGGGAACGCTAAGCGTTAAAACTTTTATGTTCTCTATTATTTTACATGTTTATATGTATGTGAGATATGCATATGTGAGTAGTATTCATGATTCAGTCATGATTTGAGTAATGAGTCATAAAACACTATCAAAAAAAAAAAATTGTAATATCCCAAGACAAGTTATTAAAAGCATTAAACGTAGAACACTTGTATCAATAGTTTGTTAAAAGTATGTCCTGTTGTCAATAAGTAGACCTTGATACAACCACACGTTCCGGTAGTGAAATTCTTACTAATGGCAATAAAACAAATAAAAAAGAAACAAACAAAGAAGCTTTAAAGGTATTTAATATTAAGAATCGTTTAGTGAAAACCTTTATAATCTTAGCTGAGGAGGACGTGCACAAGCAAGTTTCTCAGAATTCTCAGTCTTTCAGCTCGAATTAAAGCTCAAGTTCCTCTACTCAACAAATATAACTCTAAAGTGCCTATTTCCATGACTGTTTCACTAAATTTAGTAATTTCACAACATAACAGACATAGTCTAGTCAACAAGTTCAAAAACGTGAAAAATAGAGATAAAGGTCCTAAAAAATTAGTGATAACTCATTGGATTCGGAAACACCTCTAGAAAAATGGATTTGAAGAATTTTGGTGCAGGTAAAAAATTGCAATTGTTATTAAAAAAATAAGATGAAAAAAAAATAGTATTTAGTTTTTCGTTAATAACTCGAAAAATATTAATATTTAAGCAATTTTGAAAAAAGCTCGTTAAAGAGGAGGAAATTTCCAATAAAAAAGTTACAACTCCCGGAACTCTATATCCATTATTTATAATTGTAATTTAACGTTGAAAATAGGGCTCCGCGCGGCTGTTACGGCATGCGCGCGCCGCCGCTAAAGAGAGTTCATCAGATAAAATATTTTTTTTATAACCTCTTCTTCTTCTTTGTCCTCGCCTTATCCCATTACGCGGGGTCGGCTTTCTTAATCTTGAGGCGCCATTCTCTTCGCTGGTAAGCGTCGTCAACAGATAGACTCAACACCTTCATGTCTCTTCGGACATTCGTCATCCATGTGGTTTGTGGTCTACCTCTCCCTCTCTTTTGTGTAGCCATGGAAAGGCACTTCTTCACCACATGATTTTCGGGTCTTCGCATAACATGTCCGAACCACCGCAGCCTGGACTCTGAAAGTTTCTCGGCAACAGGCGCCACTCCAAAACTACCCCGAATATGTTCATTACGGACTTTATCCCTGAGAGTAACTTCACCAGCCCAACGCAGCATACGCATCTCCGTATTATGCAGCTTCCGTTCGTGTATTTTGTTCATAGCCCACACCTCGCCACCGTAGAGTAGAACTGGTCTCACAGCAGTTTTATAAACCTTGCCCTTGGTTCTTACAGGCATCTTTGGATCGCATAGAACTCCTGTTAGTTCGCGCCATTTATTCCACCCCGCCACTGTTCTATGTGTAATGTCGGCAGTTATCGTCCGGTCTTCAGTAATGACAGAGCCGAGGTATTTAAACTTGTTCACTCTCGCTAGGGTTACACCATCTAGTTTGAGTTCTGAACTTGACATACTAGAGTTGTCAGGGTTAAAGTTGCATACCATATATTCGGTCTTGGTTCTACTTATACGTAGTCCATTGGTCTCGAGAGATTTTCTCCACTGGTCCAAATTTTCCTGTAAATCTTGAATACTGTCTGATCTAGGAGCTACATCATCCGCATACAACAGGTTCCACGGTAAGGGTTTCTGGATTTTCTGCGTTAGGTAGTTCATGATGACGTTGAACAATAAAAGGCTGAGAGCACTTCCCTGGTGCACTCCCACTCTGATATCGAAGCTCTCGGATAAACCAGCTGGACTTCTAACACATGTTTGTATGTTGTTATACATGTCGATTACGAGTTTTATGTAGAGCTCAGGGACGTTTTGTGACCTTAGAGCTTGCCATATTAATGTTCGTGTTACACGGTCAAAGGCTTTCTCAAGATCTATAAAAGCCATCCCCAGATTTTGTTTGTTCTCGCGAGCATTTTCCATAACCAGCCTTATCGCGTGGATTGCATCTATGGTCCCCTTACCAGCAGTGAAACCAAATTGGTTTTTAGTCATTTGTATCAAATTCTGAAGGCGCTCACCTAGGACTCTTTCCCAGATCTTGAGGGTGTGGGATGTGAGTTTTATGCCACGAAAATTTTCACACTCTCGTACATCTTCTTTGTTCTTGTAGAATGGCACTAGTATACTTTTTCTCCAAGCATCTGGCATTTTCCCTTCCTCTAAGATGTTATTAAATGGCCTTGAGAGCCATACATCTCCAACGTCTTCAATAGATTTCCATAGCTCAGCGGGTATGTCATCTGGACCCGTCGATTTGTGGTTTTTCATTTTAGAGATGGCTTTCCTTACCTCTGCCGCTGTAATTTCGCTTACAGGTCCTTGTGTCATAGGTAGGTCTCCTTCTTGTTCCCTAGGGAAGTCCTCATTTAATAGGTTTTTTTAATACTCATGCCATCTTTTGCAAATGTCCTTGTCGTTTGTGAGTAGAGAGCCTTCTTTATTTTTAATATATTTTGTTGTTTTAAAATCTTTGCAATCATTGTGTCTACGTTTGGCTATTCTATACATGTCATCGCATGTGGCCAGTTCTAAGTGCTGGTAGAGATCTGAATCAGCCTTTTGCTTTTCAATTGCAACGGTTCTTTTTGCGGTCTTCTTTGCCTGTTTATACTTGTCTTTATCATCATCAGAGCCGGTACTTTGCCAAATTTTAAACAAGCGTTTCTTTTCAGCCACGCTGTCTTTGGTGTGGTTGTTCCACCATTTAGTGTCTTTCGCACTGTGCAGAGCTCCTTTGCTAATTCCTAGCTCACGTTTTGCTGTATCGACACAAAAGGATTCAAAGTTTGCCCATATTACCGTGGAACCATCATTTTGAGGAGGGTTTTTGCATAAATAATCCACTACGTAGTTTCTCATCACGCTTCCCTTTTCACCATTCAATGCATGCCATTTGATCCTCTCGATTTTAGGTACTTTCAGTTTAATGGGAGCTTTTAATTTCAGGGTTGTTAGTAAGAGCCTATGTTGAGAAGTAAGTGGTTCTCCCGGAATAACCTTACAGTCTTTGATTTGCCTCAGATCTCTTTTATCAATCAGAAAACAGTCAATCTGGCTTTTCGAGTTACCACTCTTGTAAGTTATGAGATGTTCATCCTTTTTTTTTGAAAGAAGGTGTTCACTACTGCAAGGTTATGGGAGGCTGCAAAATCTAAAATCGTTTCTCCCTCTTTGTTCTGTTCTCTGAATCCAAAGCCACCGTGATAGCCATCAAAGTCATCCCTGTCCTTCCCCACATGACCATTGAGGTCTCCACATATAATTTTTTGCTCCGCTACGGGTATAGTTCTTACGTGTATCTGTAGTTCCTCCCAGAATTCTTGTTTCTCTATTTCTGGACAATTTACTTGTGGTGCATAGACCGAGATAACATTGAGGCATGGTTGCTTATCCAAGGCGAGTTTTATTGACATGATGCGATCGTTGATTCTGTTAATTTCAATAACGTTATTACTAAGATGGTGATCTACGATTATTCCAATACCATTTCTAGTATTCTCCTTGCCATTGTAGATAAGCTTAAAATCTTTCCCAATCTGGCGTGATTTGGCACCTCTCCATTTTGTTTCTTGCACACAGCATATGTTTATGTGACGTCGATCTAGAATTGTACTAAGTTCGGCACTTCGTCCAGTCATTGTACCAATGTTCCATGTACCTATGCGCAATTCGAGCATTGGTACAATGCCTCTTCGCTTTGGTGCTTCGTCGCTAACGGGGGACGCCCTAGTATTTGTCGCATATCCATCACTGCCGTCGCCTGAGGGGAATGCCCTAGCCTTAAATCTCTTTCCTTTACTGTTTTGCCTCATGATCAGTATAAAATATTGGCTGTTTATTTTTACGGTCGGTTGCCACCTGACACCAAGGTCTTGATCTTCTTGGAAGACCTGAGAGCCGCCGTTGACCACTTTTGGTTCTTCCGCCGCCATCTCTAATGAGCCCTCCGACCTAAGAGCTCATCACACACATCAAGGACTTCTACTCCGATTATGTCGAAGAAACTCCCAGATTGGGTTTGGTAACGGAGTTTTCTTTCCGACCTTTTTGGTCCGCGGGAGGTATTTTATTTCTCTCCTACCCTCCAACAGTTGCTGGCGAGCATTCCCCTATCCGCCACCTGGGGACGCGCTCTCTAGGGTCAAGGCTCACCCTAGAGATTTTTTTTTTAACCTGAAATGTCATTTTAGAAATTTGAAAAACTTATTAGTTTAAGACTAAACGCTTCTTATCATGCGGACTTTCGTGGCTTTGGTGATGTTACTAGTCTCTATGAGCATAACATTGGGCAAGCATTGCTATGCGGGCCAAATTGCACTCTAGTACTGTCTGAAAGAGTCGCTATTTATTGAGTTTTTTACTAATGGTAGCATATTAAATACGCGAGAAACAACAAAACTACCAAATAATTTGGACCACTCGTTCGTATGTACATATTTACCTGCGCTGTATTACCACGGGTGTTATTTTAAGTCTGTATATTATTTGCAAACGAAACACAAACTTTAGAGGAGCATGCGTCAGTTTCTCGTTATATTCGTATTAACACGATAATTATTTTTGTAACCACTGCGGGATAATCCCAAAATGGTCGTCGAGTAAGTCACCGTGACTCGTAAACACTAGACATAACAAATAGAATTCATAACAAGAACGGACACGAATCTTGTATAAATAAATACCCACCACTCAATCAAGGCTTGTCCACCCTAACCACGCGACGGCTACAAGGACATTACTTAACGAAATACTCTAAACAAAGAACTGCTTGACAGATATTGAAAGCCCCAATGTGATGTTTCGACACCTGTTTACCTCTTCACTGTGATAGTTCAAATCATATTTCGCCTTCGAGACATCCTTACAAACGAATTGGCAGTAAACAAGACAAATAAGTATGAGAAGATAAAAAAATATATTATGACATGGACTTAACGTGACTGCACTGTGTACAGACGACAATATTTACCTATAACTCATAGAAATTATTACCACTTTGAGACTCAAATAAACACTTGGAGATCGAACCAATGACATTCATCGCAATATCGGTTAGAGTAATTATCACTTAAACATTAATGGGTAGGGAAGTACATAATATCTGTAGTAAGATGTGAATTTTAGTAAATTAACGATACATTTTATTAAAAATAATTTAAAATTTAAGAATAAGTTTTAACTTATCTTACGCGAAGTTGGAGTGAAATTTCTTTAGCGTTATGGCACACACATACGATTAAATAAAATGTAATTAAAGTGAGAAACAATTTAACAAACTCTTACATCAAAAAGTCCTTATATAAGTATCAATAACATGTATAATATAATAAAATAATAATTTTATGATCTTATATGCAACTATAGTCTTCGACCACGGTTGTATAAGACGGTATAATATACCAATATCTATCGGTATAATATACCATTCATCACACATGCACATATATCTTTGGTATTTTACGACTTTAGTGGTTATTCCTTCCCCTTAAAGTAGAACTTGCACAAATTAAGTAGCAATGTTGTGGTATTTCAATAGATGGCGCTTTTCGATTTTATTATACAACCTAAGTTTGCGAACAAGGCGGTCTGAGCCACTGGTCATACTGTACGAGATGAGTTGATGTTCCCCTCCACAAAAAATATTGAAAAGTTCTAGCAACTTTACATCAAACGATTTCATAAGGCTACAAAGCAGAGACAGATGCACTTCTTGAATTCTCTAGCGTTCTCGATACTTCAACGCCATCTTAGAATTTGCTCTCTTGTGCCCTGTCTTTCGCGAAACCGGTTTTATAAGTCTAATTGCACATCCACAGACTTATATTGCATTAAATTTGTTAATTAAAGGCAACAAAACTACACTCTGTAAAAATAACACTATATATACATAGAGTAGTATCTATTTATAGAAAATAATCGGATAAGCTCATCTTTAATCATGACAGGTAATTTTGTTTTTTTACTTAAATTTAACTACGATAGTGTACCGTTAAGTGAGTCTAAACGGTTCTAAAAGTTCTCACGGAATAGCTACTTATTGTCATTCATCGGTGGCCAATGCTCTGAAACTGATTCTTAGTACAGTTTTTTTTATCTTAGCCTGTAACTACAGACCGCTAGAAACCAATGCAACGCATTTAAAAGGTTTTGAACTCGAAGTTAAAAGAAGATAAGATTTAGCTCTGTCCTGTAAAGTATTGTGTATATCCGATATAGGATTATGGTATTTATTTCTATTCGGATATTTAACATACCTACTTCATGTACATAGATCGGCTTTTGTGCTTTAGTTGATCTTAATATATTCTAGGATTTAATTAACTAACTCACTTTATAAAAATGGTACCCTTGGCCTTAGGGCCAACGTAGTAAAAATGACTTCTTAGAACGCTTATATCAACAATAATCCATTTATGGACCACCTTAGCCAACTCTATTGAACATCGCTAATCACTTACTCCAAGCGGAAGCTACTAAATGTCAAACTGTTACTGTACTCAACCTACGATAGATAGTAACTCAAACTGCTTTACTCAATGTACACGATGACGCATTACCTAGTATTTGTTTCCATATCTTGCAAACAAAGCTGCATTAAAAATGCCTCAATGGTGATATCATTGAGGCTGAGGATTCGCTCCCTTGCACACATCCTTTCATTCATGAGGCAGGTAGTAAGATAGATATGTCGGAAATGCACCGTGGGTTTTATTGTTCCTTCGTCAGGCAAACTAAGGTCGAATGCACACGCAATGGAAAGAAATCGCATCGTGTTCATAGATTTATTTTTAAGTAGATTAAAAAAGCACTTTTGATGTTTTGTATGTATTTAAACTTACACCCAGGGAGTATATTTAAAGGCTTTCCCTTTCAATATACTCCCAATTTTCCCATATTTTTCTAAATGGGAAAATTGTGTGTATATTGAAAGGGAAAGGATATTGCTTATACGGATTGATTGGGAAGCTCGAGCTGTACCTCGAACTGGGTATTACCGAGAAGTCCAAGCCCTCTAACTTGAACTAATATTCATACATGTATTTATACAACGTTTGATTTATCTTCTCTTTTATTTATCGGAATATCTGTCACTTTGTGTATATTTTCATTATGTTCTTCAAGCCAGTGTAATAGTTACATTCACTGTTATATAGCAACAAAATGGTAAGCAAACAGATCAGGGTAATCTCTTTATTAATGGGCACAGGGACACGACAATACATTGGCAACTATTTACGCTATGGAGTATGCGAATGAAATTAAGATGGCGCTAATAGTGCAAAAGGATCAGGGAAGCTTCAACTTCACATTGTTTAACTTCATCTACTTACTACACTTTCACAGGCTATACTTATGGTTATTTATAGAATCTTATTTTTAACTTTGGATCATTTTCTTCGATAAGATACATATTTTGTAGGCTCACATTGCCTCATACTCTTGATTGTTCACGCATTACGATCACAAAAACAACTTTTTTCATGTACACTTTTGAAGAATCCCATTCTTTAAACACTTATAATAATCTTATTAAAGAGTATACGGTTTTACTCACATTTGTATTTCGGGATGCCCGACTAGTTTCGGAGCCGACGGGCCGCCCTTTTTCAAGGAGTGAAGCGTCCTGCCGCGACGGTGTCAGACCGTCGGGTCCGAAATTAGTCGGGCATCCCCGAAATACAAACGTGAGTAAAACCGTATAATCTTTAATAAACATGAATACCACTCACGAAAGTTTTTATTGTAACACTTACAGTAAGCATAAATAAATTATTTAAAATACCCCCGACGCAAAACCGAAAACGTGCGGGTGGATGAAGAAACTTCTACCTCACGATCTCGACGACGGAGGGCGTGCACCGCTGAGCTAGTCAACCTGTGACCACGGCCAGTGCAACCTGGTCGAAACGTCAGGCAATTCAGAGGTATGTAACACCTTTTCGTGATCGCGTTAATTCCCGTATAAATACATAAAATCGGTCTATTCCTTTAGGAGCTATAATTCAGACAGACACACAGATACACACGTTAAACTTATATCACCCCTCCCTTTTGCGTCGGGGGTTAAAAACTATGAAAGATATCAATTCAAAATAGATTGCAGTGATTATCGATCTTTCTCTTTAGCTTTCTAGATAAAATATATCTATGTTGAAGTTGCGTGAGAACAGATGAAAAAGTTTTTTAAGTTCTTTCTTGGAAACATTTAATTCGCGGAATTCCGTTCACTTATCTATATTACAGTGTTTAGATTTAAAAGATCTTTCTAGCCTTTGTTTGATACTACTATTATTATTGATTAGCAAAGAGCCGCATGAGCCACTAACGTTGCATTTGGATGATCTATATCATCGCCACTTTTTTCATACTTTTTTTTTTTTTTTTTTAAAGAATACTAGCAACGTGGGTTACCACATTACCATTCTTGTTAACCCCTCCAGCTAAGCTTAGCGCTTGTGTTAGGAGTGGGTTCACGTCGGTAGGGCACTGGGTGGGGTTCGAACCCGCAACCACATGATTGCAAGTCCGACGCCTTAGCCATTACGCTACCGCCGCTTAAACCTGTCTTTTCATTTTGGGTAAACTTAAATTGAAAGATGATGACAATTTCAACCTGATATCACTTCGTATCCCTAGTATAAGTTATGAATGTCATCGATTCTCTCACAACGTTATTTTAATTTGACTGAGAAATTGTATAGCGAAATCAACGTTTTTCGACGAAGAAATAAAACGATCTGATTCGGTCTGCAGATACACAGGTACGCACATTAAACTTTGAATCCCTGAAGTATACAGAGATGCTATTTGCGTCATAGGTTTGCAAAAAACTAAGTATAAAAATTATACTTAAGACAACAACATACAAGTTATTACCAAAACCATACGGACGTATAATACTGCATACCCTTAAAAAAACAGTCAGTCGTAGGACTACACGTCAGAAGTGAAAACATAACTTCACCTTTCAACTTTTTTTAAATATAAGAAACTCGGCTCCGTTTTACGAATTTTCGATCAGGGTCACGTGTCCTGGCGCGAGTTTAACATTTTTTACCCATCCCAGAAAGTGCACAACGCCGCTAAAGAAGTTTTCACTTAAAAAAAATAGGCAGTCATGGGACTGCCGACAGAAGTGAAAACTTAAACGAAACGACGAACTTAAAACGTCACATTTCTACACAATAAAAAAAAAGGTTGGTGACATTATTTAATAAGGAACTGACAGAACTCAATGTTTAGATTAGCACCCTCTAGTGGCTCTATATATGTATTATTAGAGTGACGGTCACGAGTTCAGTGCTTTTTCCCTGTAGCAAAAGTGCACTAACGTGCCCAAAGAAGTTTTCACTTCAAAAATAGAATACCTGGAACATGGGTCACACATTACTAGTATTCTTGTTAACCCCTCCAGCTAACCTAAACGCTTGTGTTAGGAGGGCAACGCAGTGCCGGGCCCTCACTGCAGTCATCGGAGGGGATCTCTCGCTACCGGCCGTCATATGCTTCATGGCCGGTTAATAATAAAATATAACGACAGGAATTTTGCCGCGGTCGCGACCTTCTGTGAAGAAGTCATCTCGCAGAAGGAGGCGGCGGGTCCGGGAGGATGACCTCCACTCAGACTTAATTCGCCGCCGGCGAACCGGGCTGCGGAGGCGCACTTGACAGCGCCTCATGCTGCCCTGAGTGTAGCCGCGGGTGGATGGGACGGGTTTTCTCCTCCACCCGCTATAGTGACCCCCCGCGAGGAACCGGCGTTCGCGTGTGCCTGGATGTCGTCTAAATGAGAGGTTTTAAGGTCTTTACCCGGAAATGGTGCCCGCGCTTTTGTGGGCCGGCGCTAGGGGGGGTCCGGATGTCTTAATAAAAGCTGTTCCCGGATCCCTCCTACTTAAGGCGCAGCACGGCACACCGTGTGGTTTTAGTCGGTCTGTACACCTAAAAAAAAAAGGAGTGGTTTCACGTCGGTGGTGAATTGGGTGGGGTTCGAACCCGCAACCACTTGATTGCAAGCCCCATACCTTAATAGGTAGGTAGATAATAAACGGTGCTAGCGTAATCGCTAGCACCGTTTATTTACTATTTCACTTTAACGTTTATCTCAACATGTTCACATAAGTGTTGAAGACACAAGTGTTTTGCCCGAGGCACGTGTCCTACCTCCTGCGGTGAATACTCACCTCTATAAGGCCAAACTTTTAAATGTTAATAGTAAGTATTGAATTAGGGTCTGTGTTAATATAGCTTCATGCGGAAACATTCTAATAATTATTTCTTTAATAAAATAATATTATTTTGATAATGGTATGTTTTTTTTTGCATTAATTGGTTTACACTAATTAAACATTAACTGGTCTAAACCAAACTAATTAAAAGCAAAAGGCGACTAATTTTTATACATTACCTGATTTTGTTTTCTAATGTTATGTTAGCAGTCTTGTTCTTTTCGTTTTTAAACAAAGTTGATTATCGCACGTTACACTTGAGACGCTCGACGGATGGGAGCTAGACGGAAAAGAGTGTTAACGCAACGAAAAATTCTGACCGCTGTATAGTGTATGCCTCTCTCTGTCTCTCTCATTCTCATAAACCCACTGTTCTTTTCCACCAAACTGATTTATTTTATTTATGCCGCCTGAGAATTTTGCGATACTTTTGTACTTTGATATTGGTCGTCCAAGTCAAATCTTCAGGATTATCTACAGAACTTGGCAACCATTTAGATCTCAATTCTTTTGTCAGCGTAGTCGATAACCACGTATATTCTAAATATTTAACTTGGCTCCCATTTTCGCATTTATGATTTTGATGGCATATCATCACTTTTTGTAATGAAATTATTATTATTCATTCAAAAGTGATCCGTAAAATTAATATTTTTTCTGCGTTTACGTTGTATAGTTTTTGTACATTACAAATTACCTGTTCCTGGTATAGTCCATCTAAAGGTTGCCTGTAAGAGATTGCAGACTACGATAAGGCCGCGCATTGTACTACTCTTTCTAATGTATTTCTTTTTAATTGTATCCTAATTTTATGGTATGCAAAAAAGAATATCTATCTATCTATTCTCCCGCAAAAAAAATGCTAATATAATTTTGAAATATTTTAAATCGTAAAAATTCAGTGTTTTCTGATTTTTTCCTTTGCATACACACAAATCCCCAGCTGGACGCCAAATTTCAACTTTCTAGGTCATCGGGAAGTGGCTTAGGTTTTTTGATCTCAGTATGTCAGTCAGTCAGTGATAAAAATGACGATTTTTAAACGATAATATTTCGATGACTGTTTAAGCTGTATTTATGAAATTTGGGGTTCTAGTTAATCTAAGAGGTTTTAATAAATAAACAAAAAATCAAGTATTTATGTAAAATATATTATGAGTTATTAAGCGATCAAAAGTGGCTCCAAATGGTTCGTGTAATATAACACACGGCTGCTGGATCGCCAGTTCCTGTTTCTTGAACTTGGCTTGACACGCTGCCGCGTGTCTAGATAAAACTGTAGGTAATTAGCGCTGTGCGACCTAAATTGCGACTTTATTGTATCGGAGCAAGAGTCGCTATTTATTCAAATGATTTCGCGGAGTAAGACTTCCGTACCTGTACTTTTATGTATTCTGTGGCATTAGTAAATATTCTAGAGACTTCAATACATTATTACATCAGGCGTGGTAAACTTGTTTGTCACATTATTTCCATTAAATTACAAGTGCATATGTACTCATCCAGTCACTAATAACACATTAAATATGTACATATTTTAGCATTATTTTAATTCACTATCAACTTGTTGTACAATAATAACTAACTATTGAAACATGCTTCTAAATAATGTCTTTAACAAGGAAGCAAGACTTGCGCTTTCATCACTTTCTTGTTATTTAACATTTTATTATATATTTATTATTTTAATAAAATTATTTTGACGGGAATTAAAGGAAATTTATATACCTTTGATTTTCCTGATATTTCGACCAGGTTGCACTGGCCGTGGTCACAGGCTGACAGGATGAATTATATTATCAAGAAACGCCAAAGTTTAAAAGTTAGTAAGTACCTAAATATTATTTGATCTAAAAAGCAAATATTACAGGAAATACTTTAGTATGTATATTTTTATGATGGTTAAATGAATATCTATATATATCTATATATTAATACGTGAAGCGAAAACTTTGGATCCCTTTTTACGAAAATTGGGCGGACGGAGGAGTATGAAATTTCGCAGACGGAGGAGTATGAAATTTCGCACACTTATAGTTTATACAGAGAAGAAGTGACGAATGCTAAAATTTTTGAACAATATTTGCTACAAAGTTAAAAAAAATGCAAAAATCGGGTACATACAGCTATGAGTGTCCAGTATATATTTTGACCTGTCATGGTACAAAAGTCTATACAATGACAGGTCAAGTAATATTGTCCAATGAAATAAACCATGGTCGAAATTCGACCACCACGCAATCTCTAGTACTTTTAAATATGCAATCGTTTGAACATAGTGACGGTATCGTTACGGCTAAAGAGTTCAACTTACAATCTCATGGTAGCAAGTTCGAACCACCATGAACCCACTCCTAATACCTCATTTAGCTGAATTGAAATTGGAATAATTAACTAGTAATACTTATAATCACTAAATCCATCCTAAGGTTGTCTGGTAGAGATCGCTCTTAGCGATAAGACCGCCTATTGTACATAACAATAACATTAATATTAAGATCAATAATTGTCGTTTTATATATTGAGGTATACAATAAAGAATATTCTATTCTGTTCTGTTCCGTTCTGTTCTGTTCTATTCTATTCTATAATGTGCGACCAATGTTAAGGACTATTGGCTTTTAAAAAGGTTGATCAAACAAATCTACTTACTAACTTTTGGATGAAACTCATATAAACAAACAAACGAAACAGAATGATATATATTTTTGTATCTAAAAACCCTACTTTAATTCATTAACCCTCGTGTGTTATAAAAATATTTAATGTAGGTAAAGGCATAGGTTCTTAAGATTCTTAATTTTATTATATAATAGTATATTCCTATGTATGCAATTACTTATAAGTATTAACATTGTACGAGCTCAATATGCATGATTCCTGGAGCACCCCTTTTGATTATTTGTTAAGGGATGCCTACATAAACATGATGATGCGTAGCTATTGTGTTCAAAATGAAGAAAATCTTACTTTAGCTTACTTTAGTATTTAGGTGGAATATTTTCTTTAAATTTAAATAGGACCTACTTTGAGTACAACCTATTTAAAAAAAAATTAATTATTGAAATCGGTTACCAAATTAATGGCAAAGATATCGCATGACGTAAACATACAAAAAACAGTCGTATTAAGAATCTCCTTCTTAACCCCCGACGCAAAAACGACGGGGTGTTATAAGTTTGACGTGTCGTGTGTGTGTCTGTCTGTGGCATCGTAGCTCCCGAACGGATGAACCGATTTTGATTTTGTTTTTTCGCTTGAAAGGTGAATTAGTCGGGAGTGTTCTTAGCTATGTTTGATGAAAATCGGTCCAAGATGGCCGCCGCCACAAAATGGCGGATTACATATTTTTTCACAACTCCCGCAATATGGGTATCAAATGAAAGGGCTTGACTAGTAGAATACCGTACACTATGATATATTTCAAATCCAAAATGGCCGTTCATACTATTTTTATTATTTTGTGTCGGGGGTTTTTTAAATTTTTAATTTATAGTTATTGCAGTTAGTTCTCTACTAACCGACATTAATGATCGCAATATTCGATTCAGGATCACGGATCGATAACTTTGAAGTTAAACACTCTTAATTATAAGTTTCCTTTGTCATAAATTAATTTATTATTTAACCCAATTTAAATGTAATTTTGCTTCATATACATTCATATAATAAGATCATTACAATAAGAGTTTTTCTTACGGTTAAGGTGTTGTCTCAGTATACGACTTAGTTCAAAGCAAGTATCAAATTAAGTGTTCTTGTAGGTCGCACACATAGCAATCAGTCCTTACGACATGGTCACTTGGCCACCTACTGCTCCCCAGACAGGAAGCTGGTGACTGCGGAGGGAAACGTACAAGTGTGTCGCCACTGGAGCGGAACGAGTACTGGTCTTGTGAACTCTCGTGTGGCACAGTAACCTTGGACAGTAACATATACTGTTGGGAAAAGGTAATTTGTTTTGTTTCGTCTCTTACAAGAAGGTTTTAACTTTACAGTCATTTGCCGGCCAGTAACTATTCTAGTGACATATTTGGTGAGGACGATGAAAAACCCTATTATACCACCTTTATGGTATAATAATTATGTTAAAACTATTTTTATTGACAATTAAATAGCTATCTTGATGTGTGTGTGATTTTTGAAGGCAAGTAGGGTTGACATCGTGGGCCCACCGCCTTTGTTACTTACGGTTATCAGGAACAATGACAGTGACTGCATGGATGGCGCAATGGTTCGTTCGGCACGTTCAACTCACGGGGAAAAAATTTGTGTGATCCACAAATAGTCTGGATGTATTTAGTGCCGTTATCCTAAAGCTAATTAAAAAAACTGTAACTGTTTATTATCAAGAATCTCGTGCAATGTTTTATTTAAGTTTAGGAATTTAAAAAAAAAAAGATTATTGTAACTCTATTAAGTTGAATGAAATTTAATGTTCAGTTTAAAGGCCAGTGCCTCTAAACGGAACATAGATTTCATTAAAAATATCGCTCATATAATTCCCGCAATCAGTTGCATTTCTAGAAAGATATCGCTTGAAGCATTGCAAAGAATGATTTGCTTAGCATGAAATTTATACCATTATTTATACAATATTTCACAGAGAGCTATAATTAACACGCTCTATGAACGAGTGAGTCGATTATCATGTCTCATACTAGATGTACAACAGTAATTTTTTACACCAAATTTTATTAAAAACGATATTTAATCAAAAATACAAGCATGTCCAGGTTATATTTTCGATTGAATTTAGTAATTTATAGTCCTATTCTATAGTTTTTATTTAGAACTAGCAGTTCCCGCAGTATCAGTATCAGTATTATGGTCGTAGCGTGATGTTATATAGCCTATAGCCTTCCTCGATAGATGAGTTTTCCAACACTAAAATAATTTTTCAATTCGAACCAGTGGTTCCTGAGATTAGCGCCTTAGTGTGTGAGTGTTTAGGTATAAGGTGAATATCCATTTAAAAATTTGGTTACATTGTTGAGTACCAGTCATTGTGTAACAAAACCTTAACAAAATCTATAATTATGCATGTATACTGCCCACAGACATCAATATAATAATAAATAATACCGGTCAACTTTCAATTTCACTCTTCGAGTTTAATCATGATTATACTGCATTACCATAGCTCCGTACTTACGTAGGATATTTGAAAGCTTTCCATCATTTGCACGATGACTGGCATAGTCTGCCAATCACCATAATTGACAACGTGTTACCTCAACTTAGAGCTCATGAGACCGATAACCAGTTTCATTTTGTTTAACACAACAAAAAAGAAAGCTGTAAACAGATTACAGAGAATAAATACTCTTTGCATCATCTCAAACATAATTTATCAATACAAATTAATAATATTGAAGTGTCTGTTTGTAATGTCAAAATAATAGTTTTTATAAGCTTTTAAATTTTTGTCTGTCTGTCTTTCTGTCTGTCTGTCTTTCTGTCTGTCTGTCTGTCTGTTTGTCTGTTTGTTTCGGCTAATCTCCGGAACGGGTGAACCGATGTCCACGGGACTTTCACTGGCAGAAAGCTGATTTTATAAGGAGTCACTTGGGCTACTTTTATTTTTAAAAAATATTTAGGGTTCCACGCAAAATATGTACACGCGAGCGAAGCCACGCGGGAACTGCTAGTTGTAAATATTATTGATCCAGAAGAGAGACTTTTTCATATAAGTGACCAAAAAAAGTTACTCATTTTTTTTATTATATTTTAAACTTTAAAGTAAATTATTTGATATTAGTTTATTAGGTTTATGGTCACAAATCAAATGACCCCTTAACTTACAATTACAAATATAAGTTTCCACTTCAAAGACATTCAAATAATTACAATTAATCACAAGCTAAGAAATTCCCCTTCTACCATTACGAATGCATTTTTTAGTTAAAATTCAAAGTTTACGGTGTCGACTAACGTAATGATTAATATTGTATATAATTACATATGTTACAGTCAAAACTCTTAATCAGTCAAAAGTACTTTTAACTGAAATAAACAGGCAAAAGTAGTTTTGACTGAACAGGTTGGTCAAAACTAGTTTTGTCTGAAAATCATTGATTAATAGTGATTTTAACTACAAATGTCATACTAAATATTAAAGTTTCGCATTCCATGATATAATCTATACATATAAAATGCTTTGTCCTGAATGACTGACTGACGGATCATTGCACAGCCTAAACCGCTCATCGTAGAGATCTGAAAGTTTAAGGGTGTGTTCCTTCTATGACGTAGGCATCCGATAAGAAAGGATTTTCGAAAATTCCACCCCGAAGGAGTTGAAAAGGGGTGCCAAAGTTAGTATGGGAACACGTATGTCGGACTCGATTCGAAAACCACACAGTGTTCCGTCACCGGGTCTTATGGCTGGGGCCTCATGTGTGCCCTAAATTAGATTATCTACACTACAATGTGTGATGTCCGCCACCACGCGGACGAAGTCACGGGCAAAAGCTAGTTATATAAATATGGGAATTAACGCGATCACGAAATAGGTATTACATACCTTTGAATTGCCTGACGTTTCGACCAGGTTGCACTGGCCGTGGTCACAGGGTGACTGGCTCAGTGGTGCCCACTGCAGCTATCATAACCTAACTTAATAGTTTTAAATTTCGGCCAATAGAACTTTTGACTAATTTTGTTAATTAAATGCATGCATGCATTTTTGAATGCTTAAGAGTTTTGACTGCAATATACATAAAATTACATTTATTGTGTGCATATTCCTTTGTAAGGCACCTTTGAAGAAAACCTTCCTTCTTTATAAAAGACTGTCTACCCCTTTAATCTGTTTACTGTTAAACTTTTGACTTATCATTTATCAGTTATCCACAATATCGATGACTAGTAAAGTTAACATACTCATTTTTTCAATATTAAAATAAATACTCAATATTTGAATTTTCTTTTTTTAAACCTCTATAACAACCTTGATACTTTTTCAAAAGTAGTTTAGAAACTTCTAAATTCGAATACCTTAAACAAAACAGTAATCAGGTACAAAAGACCAAGCATGCGGTGGCAATGCACGGGCGGCGGTTCCGAGTATTCGCCAAGCGATAAGCTTGCTGTAGGTACCTGAGCTTTTGCAACCGGTAAACCGAACAAATTGGGAAGCTCTCGAGCTTTGAATGACAGTTATTGTTTTGAATTTAGAATAGACGAACGTCGGAATCACAAACTATAGCTTGGTTAGAGAATCTGCGGTTTTTTATTCGAAAAGAAAAAGTGGCTATAAAATAACAATACGACTAAATTGTTTTGTATGATAATTGTAAAAATGAACATGCAGGTTTAGAATAAAGGGGTATTATTATTCATTGATACTAATTGTCTAGTCATTGAAAAGCCGTATGTGCCAACGTAAGATAAATTCTCATTTCATTAACGTCTTTGTTTTCCTTTTTTTTATGGAGACATGACAACTACACAATAACAATTTATAATTTGATAAGTACTATTTAATATTTTTGTTGCGATGATTATCTATATAGCAATTTTAATTTGTTTAATGTTAACTGTCAATTTACACAATGAAATGTAACTGAAATATATATTTCTTTTTAATTTTATCTTATTGAAAAATATTCTAACATGTCTGTTGTCCGTACATTTAGTATACAAAATATACATAAAGTCCATTTTATGTATGTTCTAGAGTCTGAGATGTCTTCCACGAGAGTCTTCTATTTCCTAAGTTTGAATCTTTAAAAATAGCTTGATTATTCTTTATTCGAGTTTGGTGCCAGCAGCCAAGACCTCCGTTGCTTATCAAGGTGTTTTCATTCCAATAGAAGGAGGTTGCAAGCGGCGCGGGAGGTCTCATCACCACAATATATATACCTACCTATACATATTTATCTGAACATCCCTACTAGTATTCATACTGATTTAAGGAGTTAATAATTAATTATACTCCCACCCAAAGTGATCCTAAATTTCAAATATCTTCATACCAACCTGTATCTAAGTGTTCAATGTCTTCCTGTTCTACGGTATTCTAAGATAATTTGTATAAATATAATACATGTATACTACTAGTCGTTGCCTGCAGTTTCACCCGCGTTTATGATTACAGTTACGCACCTAAGGGTAGTAACGTGATATTACATAACCTATAATATTCCTCATGAATGTGGCTATCATATACAGATTTTTTCAAATCCGACTGGTAGTTCCAGAGAAACAAACAAATAATCAAACAAAAAAAAATAGGCAGTCATGGGACTGCCGACAGAAGTGAAAACTTAAACGAAACGGCGAACTTAAAACGTCATATTAGCAGGTTGGTGACATTAATTAATAAGGTGCTGACAGAACTCAACATTTAGATTAGCGCCCTCTAGTGGATCTATATATGTATTATTAGCGTGATGGTCACGAGTTCAGTGCTTTTTCCCAATAGCAAAAGTGCTGAAACGTGCCTAAAGAAGTTTTCACTTCAAAAACTATTCAGCTTTATTAAATTGGCATAGATGACAATGGAACATGAGGAACTTGCAGTAGTTCTTCCACTAATATCTTGACCTTTACACACTTAAATTTCTTAACAATTCTACTACTAAGTAATATAAAAAAACGCTATAGATATGTATGTAGTGATTAAAAACTATAAATTTAGTTATATCAAGGTTGTAATACTCATCGTAGACATGTCAAATAACATGTCATGATGTACCTGACACTTATTTGTGACGAAGAGAGAGATAATAACACTATGCAACAACAAAAAAAATACATATAAACATAGTAAACATCGGGAAACCAAATAATGTTTCGATGTCACATCCCAATAGACAGATAATGGAAATCTTACTTTTTCATATTCTGCAAAACTTGTTTGAGACTAGTCACAGGTTAGTCATAAAAATATATAATTGCTGTGACAAAAGTCGTAAAAATATTTAGATTACTCATAAGTCCATCAAATACCGCAGTATTGTGTTAATTCCTCTAACTCATTTGCTATATTTGTAGTCATCTATTCCTAAAAATCTAAAAGTTCAATTTCTCCTTTTTTTGATACATGTTATGAAGATTATTTTAAGATTGCAATAAAAAAAAACTTGCTGGCGGTGTTGGTGAAAGTGTGTTCCGTAAATTCTATAAAAAAATTATAGGTTTTCACAAGATTGCTGTTAATTAGATGCCTTTTTGTGTTCCAAAAAATCAGGTAGACGACTTAATTTTGTTTGTCAACAGTCAAAAAATAAAAAAGACTTGGTGAAACATTCTGACACATAATGATTGTGTCTGAGGCTACAGGCACAGCCCCCAGATAAGTCCAGATCCAGTTCCAGAAAGACCGTCCAGTTGCACATGATACTTAACTTTGTAAAGAATTTTGTGAAAGTGATTTAACGAGATGGACTTGGAATTTCGTTGCTCAAAATAAAATTGAGACTGAAATAAAAGAAGAAATTTTTATAGGGCTGATATAAGAAAATTAAGATGATGAACAACGATGTCATGACAATGATCCCAATATTTATATATCCTCAGTTCCATGAAGGAAATGCTTAGATAGCTTTTGTCGTTACAAAACACCATTTCCACGGCAATCACAAATCGTCTGATTTCCATGAAAAAAAGAAATTAATACTGGATGCTGATCACAAACTAAATGCATGCAATAAAATAGGTTTAGTATGTGACGAATACCGAGAAAGTTTTCATTAGGAAATTGCAAAATTTAAGCAGTTTTATCAGGTTAGATGGGAACCAGCCATGCATGCAGACTACTTTTAGAGCCTCTGCGACTACTGACTATAGTAGGAACGTGAATCGTTCCAAAGTTTCATTTCGATACGATAATTAGACGTAGGTTAAGATTGCTTCTTGTTAACATAATTATGTAGTTACAAGTGTAGCTTAATCTGATCATAAAGCATGGTCTATCGGGCAATAATTAAAAAAAAACTGTAGCATAACAATGAACCTAGTTAAAATTATTCATGAGAAAATGGTTTCTGGTTATGTATGGCATTGTTAGACCACCTCAAAGCCAAAATTAATTAAACGGAAAACGTACAAATGTACTTACTGTAATCAATATTGTTTTTCCGTAATAAAAACTTTTTGAAAGTTTGAATGGATTTATTGACCTTGTGGCTTTTGTTAGAGGCTCATTTAGTTTAATTAGAACGGCATTATTTCAAACTGTATATATAAGAATTGATTATTATTAGAATTGTTGCTATGACACAATCCCCAAAACACTAGTTATACATTTGTTTAACATGAACTAAGCACTTATCAATACGAATGTTATCTTTGTTCAGTAACAAAGAAGTAATAAGACTCCTCCATTCATTCTTGCTCTACTGTTTAAAAAAAGATTCTATTTAAAAAAATAGCCGTAGCTTGTTGCAATCTATATCTGACTTCTGACATCAAAAGGAAGCGGAAAAAGGAAAAAACTTTTTAAAAGTTGTCGGGGTGTCCTATCCAAATCGGTTGGGTAACAGGTGCTTGTGGGCGGCAGCACGTGACCGCGCGCCGGTCGCCACTCGCGCGCGCACTGCCACCGCCGCCGCTCCAAACGAACGCGCACCGGGCGCTGACCGTTAATTTTAAATATTGAAATATTTGAAATTCGAAGTGCTGTGCATCGAACTTTATATGGGATTTTGTGCCTGTGATTATTTTATTTATTCTTTTTATTTGTCTTGGTTTTGCTACTTCGCTATACAGGTTGGTACTTTTTAATTATATTTGTGTTTTTTTTTTATATAAGTAACGTACATTTTTATAATTTTTTGTTTATAATTAAAAGTTTATAATTATAATGTAAAGTAAAAAACAATAAGTGATAAATGTGCAATTTTCTGTAAGAAACGGAATGTCTCAATAAAAGATATCAACGAGCGACGAAGCTCACGTATAATGAGTTTCAACGTTCACAACGGAAACACGAAGACGTTTGTAGCGAAGATGTTAGCGGAATAAAATTGCTGTAACTTGTAAAACTTTTATGCGATATTGAACATTATTCTGTACTAGCAAGTTATTAGAATCTCATTTCCCATTTTTGACTGGTGTTACAAAAGGTTTTTAAAGTGAATAATAATGTGTCTGAAACCAAAAGACATTGATTTAAGTGCCTGACACAAGTTTTAAATTGCTTTTAGCACTAATAAATAGTGGTCTATTTAACCGTTCATTTGCTATTAGTTATTGCAATAGGAAATCGCTTTTTTACTTACAACGAAAGCGTATTATTTCCGCGTTATCCCTAATATGGCAACACGTTTCTTGAGATACCTATTATCTCTATATTTTTATATTTTATTTCTCATTCTACGATGCTTAGAGCGATTTCAATCGTCTTGTCATTGTTCAAGGGTGCATTCTCAACAACAGACATCTTTATTCCATTCACTTTGAATCCGGTTTAAACAATAAAATCGTAGTCGATACTTCCATGTTATTACTATTTTTGTCCATCCTCCTTTTAAGACTGTAGGTGATTAATTCATACTTTTCTGTACATTCAAATCTCTTACTAAATTAGGGGAATTTTGTAACTACACGTTACGATACTTCTACTAAGAATTTATACTAATATGCATCTTGAAAGGGTAGAACTCAATGCCACCGGTCTCGTTGGTGGCTAATCCCATGACTAAAAGCTTTTTATGAAGATATGGATGACTATACTTATCAAAAATTGAATTTCGAACGATTTGAATGTGAAATCGTTAGACAAAGATTGACAAATTACATTACTTGTCAATCAAATATTAGATAAACGAGTTACGTAAATTGTCAGTGACATGTTTTTTCTTTTCATGTCAATCTTTTAGAGTTTTTTAATATGAATACTACTCTAAACCTTCGTTTTATCCATATATTTATACCTGAACACAATTCTTTGACTGCATTTTAAAGCAAATTTCGTTAACTCAGGCACTTGAAAGTTGTTTACTTAAAGTTTATATTTAGAAGTGCAGAAAGTACTCACATTTTTGAAACAATGTGTTACAAGTTACACCGTCGTGCTAGGACGCTTCACTCCTTGATAAAGGGTCCCTGTTGGGTCCGAAACTAGTCGGGCATCCCCGAAATACAAACGTGATTAAAACCGTATAATCTTTAATAAACAATATGTGTTACAAATTTGAAAATTACGTGAAAACGGCAACATCAAGCATCACGCATCCAGTATAAATGATGACCTGTCGTGGTGCGTTTGTCTATACAATGACAGTTCTTGTTATGCCGGCCAATGAAATAAGCCAAAAATGGATGATGATTAAGTTTTGACCATTTTTTTTCAGTATTTTGGTGTTGTCTAAACCGTATGTTCTCTTCTTACTTCTTTACATTTTTTTACTAATTGCTTCCTGTTTACCTGCAAACTTACTACTTTAACCATTTAGTTAAAAATAATTATTCTTTTTAGTACGATAGTTACGTAACCTAAACTGGCTAAACTACGCAAGAGGTTAAAGATTTATTTCATAGATTGCTATGATTTGTTTTTATTTTGCCATTCGTTTGCCTTTGTAATGGATCATTGTTTCAAATTACTTTTCATTAAACAGTTATTTACCAATTACCGTGTTTTAGCATTTCATTTCGTTTTTAGGTAATTATTATCATATTTTTTGACAGCAAAATATATCACATGGTGGTTTAAGAAATACAACAACCTGTATAGTAAATACAAATATAATAACATTGGAAGTCGATAATTAGTAGGTACTTATCGTGAGCAGCTTGCTTACTTAGCTTTTTACATCAAATTGAAATGTCGTAAATATGAGAGGTGTGATTGCTATTACAGACCAAAGTGCGACTTACATAAACGGATATTAATATCTATGCAATAGAGCGACTGCATAACTTCAACAATCGACATTTAAAAAATACGATAATTTTTTTTTTATAGTTTACTGAATGCGATTGGCAATGTGCAAGACCATGAAGGTTGCAAATTCCAGAAGTGCAATGGTCTCCATCTAAAAAGCCAATTGAAAACCAGGCATCTAGCTTCTTTAAATATCACTCGGAGTCAAACTCTTTTATTTTATTTTTTTTTATAAACAAATTTGAAATATAAAAGAACATCTAAACTTGGTAGAAAATGTAACATGTCGTGACATTCAGACAATGTTGTGTGACCTTAATGAATAGTTATATAATTTAATTCTTTTTATTTATTTTTTATGAAGTGCATTTAGGTATGTATCGTATTATGAATAGAATAGGTGAACAAGGTTATAATACATTGTTAATTCTTGCTTTTTTAAAAATTCAGTTTGTTTTTTATTTATTGGAAAGTAGGTACATAGGACTAATATCATTCTATGGAATGAGATTAGGATGGCTTGCAACAGTTATTTAGGCCTTAAGTTACATATTTATTTTAGCAACATTATTACAGTGAATGCACATTTTGTTATAAATAATCACTGATATGTTTCTCAGATATTATTTGATAATAATAATAAACTACATATTTAGTACATAACTTGACTAAAAACAATTAAAATCAAAGTTAGGTTAAAAGTATCAAGATTTTCTTAAACAGGCGTATAGTTTTTTTTCTATAGAAGCCAGTTTTATTCTACGTAAACATTTTACCGTGACTTATCATCACGGTTCGTGCTCTCGATGCTAAGTATTAATATGAGTAAAGTAAACATACCTACATTATTATTAATATGTATATTTACAGAATATCGTGAGTTGTGAGTTTTTTTATATTTACCGTCTGCAACACGTATTAGGAATAATATAAAAAGTACATTACAAAATGATTTACATAATTCCTAACCTATAACTTGCCAATTTTACCCCTTGGAAGCAAAAGCAAATATCATGATTCATATACATAAAAAATATATACGATGTATGCAGCTTCTGCAACTTTTGACATTCATAAAGGTCAGTTTTTGAAATAATTAAATTATGTCTCAAATTACGTGTAAGAATTTGAATAAATTATACAAACAAAATAATGTATGTATTCGAACGATATTTTAGCCAGAGTTTCTATATTACCTATTTGTTTCTATTGGTAAGTTTTTTTTATATAAATTCAAAATTCGAATACTATATATAAATTAAAAAGACATGGCAAAGTCTAGCCAGGAACATTTTCGAATAAGCTTGTCTGCTAGGTAAATACTTTTGAATTTGAAAATCGAACATCTACCACATTTAAAAAAACTATTTTTAAAACAAACTTACTTTTTAGAACAAATGTTGCAACTGTTATTCGATCTAGATCGGTATTATTCAAATAATAACCTTCTAAACGTTAGATAACGCAATTGGAAGATCAACAAATGTTCGTAACGATTTATGACTGACATAGTTTTTTTTATTTTTACGACCTTTTTCATCAAATGTTTTGCAAATTTAACTTCTGGCCGCGGCTTCTTTAATGAACATTTTGACACGCCGACGAGCGTTGTTGTTAATTTAATAAAATAAAATTAAAATAGGTATTTATATCGAGTGTTTTTGCTGACACTACTTGATGCAGGTTTTCGTTTAAAAATTAAAATAAAAATTAAGAAACAGTCAAAAAAACTAATCACTGAATGAAAAATTTGTAAATTTTCAATTCCTGTGTATTGTCCATTTGGGACAATACGGTTGTGGGACGAACCACTGAGTTACCGATACCTACCGACCGACCTTCTAAAAGTAATTTTTCGATCCCTTGGGAACTATCGGTGCCTACATTTTTTCTGGATTAAAGGTTTGCTGTTTGCCCTCTATAATAAAAAAAAAACTTTAATCCTTGTCCTTTTCTGTTCCTCGAACAACATGTACACGTGCTAACCTATGAAAAATTTCATGATCATCGGTTAAGTAGTTAGGGTGTGAAAGCTAACAAACAAACTCACATTCGATTAATAATATTAGTTTAACTTTCAAACACAATCTGTAAGCTTCCACTAGCAATAATTATATCTTCAACACCTCTTTGATACATATTAGTAGGAAACATGTTCTGGCCGGTATACGTGACCAGCCAAAAGATGTTTTTGCATGAGTTTTTAAAGCTCATACCTAACACCTACCTGTAATCAGGGAGTGCGTGGGATTCTGCCGCCTCGTTTTCAGAAGACCCTAAACGAGGCGGCGGAAATCCACACACTCTCGCTCCGGACCGTGGACAGATGCTTCAGTCCATGCATGGTCTTCAGCGAAAGGCAGACTATAAATAGAATCCAATTTATTGTAAACTCGATTCTAAAAATTAATAGACTTCAGTTCGTTCCTTTTCTGTCGCAAATTCTTTGCAGGTTTTTTCGTAAACTTATTTCTGGTAAGGGTTCTCTTAATTATTATTTAACAAGAGACTTGCGAAATTTCAAAACCACTGTTTTGAAAACAAAAAAGGATAGGACGAAGGGGCTTGTGTAAGTGATACCGCAAGTCTCGGATGGGACACGGGACTGAGACTGCAGTAGCTCGAAGAGACTGGGGTCGCGTACCCGCATGTTTGTCCTGGGATTGGAGAGGCCACTAGGACATCAACTGGCCAACTTGATACAATAAATTACTATAAATAAATAACTGACCAATCAGCTTATACGTAAGAACTCTCACCGATCAGTTTTTTGTATAAAAATATACATATTTGAAAAAGGAACACTTATTGTTCTGCATGCTAGAGTCATGCCCTTTCAGTGGTTTAAGTAAGTGTTCCTTTTTCGAATACAACCTGTATATATTTTTTTAAGACAACTCCCGCGTTAGGAATGACTCCTGTATCGTGAGGTACTTTAGCGTAGTACTTTTGGCGTAGCAGTCAGGTTCACCAACCACTAGGCCAACAGACCAGTCTCAAAAAGTCTCAATTATGTATGTAACAAATGCCCGGATATTTTGGTTTGTACAAAATGCGAAACAAAAACCAAAGATTTTTTTTTTACTAAGGAAACAACCATTCGGCCTGAAATTGGTCTAAGGCAGCAGATCACGAGTTTTGAAGAGTACTCGCATAAAAATGCAACCTATTTGATTCAATATGTAAAAACAATAAAAAATAACAGTCAACTTAGAGTTTAATAAAATACATGACAAGTTTATTACTACAATATTGGATGCGCAAATGGAAGTAAAATAATAAGGAAAAAACTACGTGGCGCCATTTGAAAATCAATGTAAATATTATTGATTATTGCAAATAGATTGCTCTTAAATCTCTTTTGAAGTAGTTTTGTAGTTAAATCAACAAAATAATGTAAATACACCGTTAAGTGATGTTGGATATGGATAGCAGAGACAGGCCGACAGTTACTCCGAATAAAATAATCTGTCAAATTTATGTAATCAAGTTCGTTTTAAACATGGATCCAATTCTGTGAGAAAGGCAACTCGATTAACAAGGAGCTTGTCAGTGACGAAATTGGTATGGCGTAACTGTTATGATAACTGTATTGGGCTAGGTAATCATTATATTAATACGTGAAGAGAATTCTTTGTACCCCTTTTTAAGAAAATTTCGCGAACGTAGTAACGTGAATTTTGGAATATTTACAGTTTATATATAGAAGAAGTGCAGAAAGCTAAAATGTTTAAACAATATGTCTTACAACTTTAAAAATTACGTAAAAACGGTTTAATGAAATTACACGCGTCCAGTATATGTGATTACTTAATGGTAAGTAAGTCCATACAATGACAGTTTAAGTTATACTGGCCAATGAAAAAACCATGGTCGAAATTCGACCGTAAGGCGATCTCTAGTAATAATAATAATTTATTGTATCAAATTGGCCAGTTGTCTGTCCTAGTGGCCTCTCCAATCACAGGATGGACATACGGGAACGCGACCCCGGACTTTGCAAGCTACTGCAGTCTCAGTCCAGTTTCCCATACGAGACTTGCGGGATCCCTTAATCATCCCTTATCCCATAATCATTTTTATCGTAGGAGAGCCATGCTTCGACACCTATGGGCCGGTTCGCCCGGAGTGATACCACGGCCTCACAAAAAACCGGCAGTGAAGCAATGTTTGTATTGCTATATATATAATCTTCAACGTTGTTCGTCATCATTTAGTCAGTAAGGAATAAAACGACCGCTTCTTTCGTCATATCTCGCTGTAGAAGTATAAAATATACAGGCGTTGCCCTTATTGTAACTACATTTCTTGATTACAGATTATTTCATTATTATTGGATTTCTAATAATGTAAAAATGTATCGACTTAAATTAAATTTGTGATAACAGTTTTGATTATAATGTAGTAATAGTCTGTTGTCATAGCGTAGTGCTGATTACAATGTATAGTTTGTAGACGAATGCAATAAATGTTAATTTTACAATAAATGACACGTGGACTTTTTAGTTGTTTTTACTTAATTTTTTTTTAAATTAAGAGATTGAAAGATCATCTACTAGGGTGTAATCTTTGTAGAGCGGACAGGAAAAAGGTGTAGTCTTCACACTAATATCTATTTACAGAAATGAAATTTTACTATCGTAGGATCCGTATAATAAGAATTTGACTGCAACATACAACGTCAATGGTCGCAGGTTCAATTCCTGCTGAAATATATACACTCAAGCCCATGGGCGTACCGAGGCAGAAGGCAGGTGCCAAGTATACGTAGTACCCTTAGTACTAAAATTTTAATCAAATTATGATTAAAATTTTTGATTTGCCCCCCCCCCCCGTCCCCCCTTGGACAGACAAAATCAAATTTTGCATCCCCTGGGATGACGATTCTCAACGTGTAAGCAAAATTGCATGAAGATCGGATGAACGCATAAAATACGAACATACATTGATTTTTATATAAAAAAATAAAAATACATGCGAGTATATAAATACAACGTTGTGTAAAAATTTCAATACGATCGGTAAACAACGACACGACACGAACAATACATTGTGCTCAAATTAAACGCTGTATATAGATTTTATAGATTGCATAATATATGAGCCAGCCTGTACCCACAGCCAGTGCAACGTCAGGGAAATCAAATGTCTGTAATGCCTATTAATTTTATAATTTAATTAAAAATGTAATCTATGCATCGTTTGGGTCTATCTCATCATCATCACTATTTCAGCCATAAGACGTCAACTGCAGGACATAGGCCTCCCTCACTGACTTCCAATAAGACCGGTTGGTAGCGGCCTGAATCCAACGACGACCTGCGATCTTCATAAGGTCATCTGTCCAACCATCTACATAGATTTATTATAAATGTCACATATGTCACAAAATATTATTATTATTACATAAAAACCGGACAAGTGCGAGTCTGACTCGCGCACCGAGGGTTCCGTAAGCAAACAATATTAACTTGTATGTAGATAGTACGTCCATCTCTTGAATAAATTCTCGAAGATTTGTGCCCATCTTTCCGAAAAGACAAACTTAACTTTGAGGTTCTAGAAATACTCTCCTATACATCGATGTACGACAAAGTCAGCTTTCCAACCGCAAAATAAAAGTTTGTAATCACAAAAACCATTTTTTACGTGATATAACTATAAATTAACGACTTTCGGCTTCTTACCAAATTTCACGATTCTAGGTCAATAGGAAGCACTCTATTGGTTCTGATTTACCTGCGAAATATTCGAATTTGGTCGAATCTGAGGCTTAAATGGCTGTATGTTTTGATTGCGTTGACTTAAATATTAAAGAGATTAGATTTTTTACAGCTTCAAGGGACCGCAAACATAAGTATTTGGTATTAATTTCAACTTGATGCGTTTTCGGGTTCCTGAGAAAAAGGGTCTTAACAGACGGACAACAAAGTGATAGTATCATTAGGGTTCCTTTTTTCCTTTTGAGGAACGGAATCCTAAAAAAATGGACGATATTTATAACACAGAAATTGGGTAGTTTTTCTAGCTCTAGCCTTGGCTGAATGCCACAATAAATAAATAAATAACGTCTAAGCTATAATACGTTAATTATTTAAGGTCAGATCATATCGGATAGACTTCTTTTAAAATTTTTAAAATTCAATAATTTTAGTCAGTTTCTGGTTTAATACATGTTTGTAAATGGACTTAAATAAAATAAAGAAAATTATATATTTAAACGGGAATTAACGCGATCACGAAAAGTTATTACATACCTCTGAATTGCCTGACGTTTCGACCAGGTTGCACTGGCCGTGGTCACAGACTGACCTGTATGTAATACCTTTTCGCGATCGCGTTAATTCTCGTTTAAATACATAATTACATCATGGAACGCGAAAGTTTAAAAGTTAGAATGAAATAAAAATCCCTCAAACGTGAAACTAACACCTACTGTTATTTTCTGTGCTAAATATATGCAATTGTAATACAAATCACATTTGCTGACGTTTTGTCTCGAAGTCCACACACAATAATTTTTTTATTATACATATTTATTTTCATACACAAGTAAAATAAAGTAATAAAATGATAGCGCTGCCTTGTGAACATGTAAAAATACGTCATACAGCTTTAATATCGAACCACCAGGCGCTATTGGATACTAGATGCCTGTGGTTCCGTGATTTCGTGGCGTGGAAATATCTATATTTTTTTTTTCATTTGTTCATCTTATTTATTGTCATCTAAACTAAAGGTGTATGCAAAATTTCAGCATAATCGGTAAGGATAACTGCTTTAAAATTCAGTTGCAAGATTTGACCCGAAGAAACATACACACATACGTAATAAAATAAATTACTACACAATTATATGAACTAGAGATCGCGTGGTGGTGGAATTTCGACCATGGTTTATTTTATTAGCCAATATTACTTGACCTGTCATTGTATAGACTTTTGTACCATGACAGGTCAAAATATATACTGGACACTCATAGCTGTATGTACCCGTTTTTGCATTTTTTTTAACTTTGTAGCAAATATTGTTAAAATTTTTTAGCATTCGTCACTTCTTCTCTGTATAAACTCCTCCGTCCGCCCAATTTTACCATTAAAAATTACCAGATCTTTTAATTGAATTTCTTTGTATCTGTCAGGATGGCCGAGCGGTCTAAGGCGCTGCGTTCAGGTCGCAGTCCACTTCTGTGGGCGTGGGTTCGAATCCCACTTCTGACAAATTGACTTTTTGGAAATTAACTTAAATAGTTACAACACAAATATTTAAGGGTTTTTATCTATCTATTTTACTACTTCAGACATACTTTAGGTCCAAGAATTATTGCTGACGTTTCATAAAATCACTATTTGGTCGCGTTCGGGCTTATTTAAAAATTTAATTTTTGTAGTATATCTTTTTTGTTTATTATTGTGAATGAGAAACCTATTCATTCTACTTGAACGTTCCAGGATTATAATTGACTGGAAAAAGAGACGCAGGCAACTGATTCCACACTTTGGCGACTCGAACCAAAAATGAGCTGTCAAAGCTCAACAGTCTATATTTTATTAACTACATATAAAAAATTAATTATATTATCCATCATTAAATACATTCTTGACTGACTATGATGATGATGACTTCGTACATTTTCATAATACTTAATACAAATCTGATTAATTACATATGAAAAATGTATAATAATGACACTTTAACAATTATACTTTAACACTGATGTCTTATAACAAATTTAAAAATGTTTTTCGGGAAAACCTTGTAATCGTCCTTTTTGTTACAAAACCTTTAATAATAGGGCGAATCGCAGCCCTATAATTATGTTAGCTCACCCTCCAAAATAATGCTTCCTGTAGATATCGATAAAACAATAAGGTAGGTGACTGTCAAGTCAAATCAGTATCTTTTTAGTAAACGTCAAAACGGTAGCGTCCGTACAATTTTGTATGAAACACTAAGGCGTGACGTCACGCCTTAGTATTGTCAAATCACTTACTTTTAATGTTAATTTAACAATTAAATTAAAAACGTTAAAATAAAACTGGATGACAATTTTCACAGTATTTAGTTATTTTATTACGACACTTGGCGAAATAATTTATTTTGAGCATAGGCATCTAGCCAATTGGAAAGATACCTCTGTATACATATATATTAATATGTGAAGGGAGTTTTTTGTATCCTTTTTTATGCAAAATTCACACACAAAGGAATGTAAAACTTGGAATTTTTAACGTTGGTACGTGTAGTATGTAGTATAGCTGAAGTGCAAAAAGATAAAATTAAAAATTATGTAAAAACGCCAACAAAATGCTACACAAATCCAGTAGGTATATGTTTATGTTGATCTGTTTAAGGTAAGTCTAGGTCTACAGGGAATTCCTAGTTTCCCCCCACGGACTTTTCCTAGAAATGAATAGCTTGATTTATGTCACAAATAGATCCAGGGAACAAAACCAATCATTCAAAATCTACTGACTTATAGTCGACCTTGGACTACCAGACGATCTCTACCTCTAGTATAAATAAACCTGACTGACCTTTTCCAGTTTGTAATTTTAAAATAGTAAACCAACACGATCACGGCTTGTTTTATACGAGTGAATCGCAAAATAAGCACATAACCTCCTAGAAGGCAAGCGGTGCCCACAAATATCCACAACACTAGTGAGACTTCCGCTATAGAACTCTAGCCATCCTACTCACCAGCAGAAACACAAAACACAAGGTCATGGTTCATATATATTCAGTAAGGTTCTTCTCCAATTGGGCAATTCCAATTCGTGCGAACACGAGACAGCATAAATAAAGCTGAAAATCGTAGACCGCTGCCGAACCAGGTTACACTACTACCATACGATTTTCAGCTCTATTATAAAAGGGATAAGGTTAATATTTTATTTATTTTGCAGTTCAACCTGAGTTGACCCTAAGAGTACACATCTGACACAATGTACACAGTCATAACTCATACCATGATTATACACAACTAAGGGGGTAACCAAACATAAGACATAGCTACATAACAACAGTTCATGTACTTCCTCTAATATTTTTATAATATTTATCCCTTTGCAGAAGGGGCTCGTGGCTAAGTGGTAACCTAGTAGGTTAGCAATACAAAGTTAAGTAATAATACCCAGGTCAGACTAGGAAGAACCTGGTCTAAGTACAGAACCACTACTGATGAATAAAATACTGATGGCAGTCGCTTCACGTAAAATAGTAAAGTTCGGCCGTATCGTAGTTAGACTGAAAGCCGACCCCAACTTAGTTGGGAAAAGGCGCGGAGGATGATGATTTTATCCCTTTGCAACTAATGTCTTTATAAAATTAAACTATTGAAGACCAATAGTCTAAATGGCAAAAGCTATACTACAATATATTGAAAGCCGCTTTTAATGGTCCAACGAGCATCAAGTTAAGTTCTTGTTTTTATGTAGGTCACGCATTAGAGGATTTTTTAAATCATATTACGATCAAATTTTTCAACGACTTCAGAATTTCAAAGTCTGTCAAGTGCGCCAGCCCCCTACATATTACAAATCCAGTATTTACAAACAGTCGTCACGGGCCGCGAGTGAAACAGGTAGTGTATGAGCGAGAGGTACGTTTCGGCTGCGGCGCGACCTGTCAACGTGCGCTATGCGTTTTTGTGGCTGCATTTCTGCAATTTTGACTGTGGTACAAGTTACAGCGGGCGACCAAATCATATACTTCGAATATATATTTAAGAAATATATGTTTATATTCTATAGAAATATATATACTTAAATAAAGATGTGTACTTTTAAATTTAGGCAGCTTATTTCCGGTAACAGAGCATTTTTTTGTAATATAACAACGTAAATTACTTGTCATAAAAATGTATTGGGTACGTAATTTTCCTCTACTACGTTATTAATTTTTAAAATACCTGTTGGTTTAACATCAAATCTGCACCAATCTGCTATGTTATTGATATCCAAAAATTAAAAGTAGACTCACTTTAAATCTTTTGATGTTTTTAGCCCAATAAATAATTGTTTTGTTTGTCGCCTACGTTGATAATTTTACTAACTTTTAAACTTTCGCGTTCCATGATATAATTATGTATTTAAACGGGAATTAATACCCGTTAAAATACATAATTGATAATTTTTTTTGGCAATTTAATTTCTAGGTTAATTGACTAGCTTCTGTTGAATGGATATATATGGATATATCTTACCACATAGATATCAAACTCTTATAAATCGCTATCGCTCTCGCTACATCTAATAACTTGTAAACCAGCGTTAGACAAAAGTAGCCGGGCGGCCTTCGCGCGACCGGTTGCCAACGGCTTACTTTCGCATTGCAACCACCAGCCAACACATTCAGTACTATTCAATTATTGCTCCAAATTATACGCCAAACTTGACTACATTTCATATAACTGGTAAAAACGCATTACTTAGTTAAATCAAAGTATACTTTTTCAATCAAATCAAAATTAACGACTGACTACTCCATAGTATTGCAATTTATCGAACTGAGTATTATGAAGTAGTTGACTATTGTTTAAATACATATATAATATTTTCTATATGTAAATACGTGAACAGAATTCTATGTACTCCTTTTTAAGCAAATTTTGCGGACTGAGAAATGCGAAATTTCGATTACTTAACATTTACATAGATATAGAAGAAGGTCAGAAACCTAAAAATTTTAAACAATATGTGTTACAAATTAAAAAATGACGTGAAAACAGCTTCATCAAGATAAAGCGCCCATAACAATGTTAACCTGTCGTAGTACATAAGTATACAACAACAGTTCAAGTGATACCCGCCAATGAAATAAACCAAAAATAATTATTGTCAAAATTCGCCAAGCGATCTCTAGTCTTAATTAATGATGCCAAAGGCAAAACATTTATCTGTTGTAGCTTTTTAAAACCAAAAAGAAAATGTGCAATAATTACTCAGTACAAGATCTTGCCGACACAGAAGAAAACGGGGTCAAGAGTGATCTTATGCATCTTTTAGCAGATTTCGCAACACTTCACCGCGCTACCATCAATGGCGAAAATCATAAACGATGATGATTCCATACTCAAAAACCTATTTCAAATTCTATTATTGCTGTTAGATGTTTTGTCTTGCATTATTAAATGCCATTTAAGTTCGTAATACAGTGCATTTGAAAAACACTTACTTAAATCACTGAAAGGGCATGACTCTAGCACGCAGTTACAATATGATTTTTTGATAAAACACTTTCCGTTTACTAGTTATGACCGATTGAATTTTCAGATATTTTTACCTCCATTTTATATAAACGTAGGTGGAACGTGTAAAGTCAAAGATTTTAAATAGAACAAATTTTTTATTTTGGTATTTTTCATTCGGTTACTAAGAAAATCCATAAAAACTAACTTGAAAATTTTTCGAAGTTAATTTTTATGGATTTTCTTAGTAACCGAAATAAAAATTCCAAAATAAAAAATATGTTCTATTTAAAATATTTTTAATCTGGAAATTCAAACGGTCATAACTTGGAAACGGATAATGTATTTTTTTTCAAAATTGCTTATTGTAACTGCATGCTAGAGTCATGCCGTCATCTGTAGGCAAACTCGAGCTCACTTTACCAAGTATTCACGGGGTCTGGAGATTCAGTAATGCTTTTGTTGAAGTGAAAACTTCTTTAGGCACGTTTGTGCACTTTTGCTATGGGAAAAAAGCACTGAACTTGTCACCGTCATGCTAATAATACATATATAAATTCACTAGAGGCCGCTAATCTAAACATTGAGTTCTGTCGGCTCCTTATTAACTAATGTCACCAACCTGCCAATGTAACGCTTTAAGTTTATCGTTTCGTTTAAGTTGTCACTTCTGTCGGCAGTCCCATGACTGTTTTTAATCAAAACTAATCAGAACTCGTACTATGAGTTCCAGAACACAGAAAAACATATATAGATCATCATTGCAGCCGGCATGCCTGACGCAATCCTCCTTGGGAATGTAGTCGTTTTAAGATTTGAAAGAACACATTACACATATAATAAATTTGTTCTTCTACGAGTATTTAAACTATAATTTAAATCGAACGGTAGGATGTAAACGTAAACGTGTTCGGGATATAACGCGGCTGATATTTTCCTTAATTTCTTTAATAAAATCATCATATGTTGTGTCGTTTTGCTTTCCAAAAAATATTCCCGGTAGCTATATAGGTAGTTGTTCCGTAAACTAGTTCGGCCGCCGAGTATCCGCCAGCTCCTAATTCTTCAGTCCAATTAACCGTGTTCGCTCTTGCCATTAATGCTGCTTTCATTGTCCCATGTAATCTTTCCACTTTTGAATTTGATTGTGGGTGATACGGCGTGGTGCGTATCTTGGTAATACCCATTAATTTAGCCAGATTTCTGAATATCCGTGACTCAAATTGTCGTCCTTGGTCAGTCGTGATGTAAGCCGGCCGCATGCCTGACGCCAACCCTCCTTGGGAATGTAGTCGTTTTAAGACGGGAAAGAAGGAAGAAGATAAATTTGTATAAGGAAAAACGGGTACGGAGAGGAACCTAGGGTAAGGGATACTGCAAGTCTCGGATGAGAAACGGGACTGTGACTGCAGTAGCTCGCAGAAGCTGGGGTCGCGTACCCGAATGTCCTGTATTTCTTGTGACTGGAGAGGCCACTAGACGCACACAGCTAGCCTAGAAAAGAGTAGTAGGCTAGATACGTATTTTTTTTTTGTAAATAGTTACATACAGATTATACATATAAGCACCTAGTCATTGGTCTGGTTGCATATAGACATATTCAAGCATGCAAATATTGGCTCCGAGCGGGATCAAACCCACGACCCTCAGCGTAGCAGTCGAATGCACTACCACCAGGCCATAGAGGTCTTCATTGTCATTATTATGTATGAAGTCTAATGTAAGCTTATTGTACTTAGTATAATAATATATTGTAAATATAAACTCTGTAACTAATAGCTTATTAATGTCAAGAATGTTCAGTTTATTTACAGTGTTATTGTATAAACATTTCATACCATGACGTCCATGACAGGTCAAGATATACACCTACTGGACCCCTGTAGCTTCATGTAGGCGTTATGTGAAAAAGTTACAAAAAGCCGCAGGGGTCCAGTATACGTATATGTTAATGTGTCGTTAATAGAGATGAGTAATCACCCGGGTTTTTACCCAGTCGTGGGTTTTAACCCGTTTAAACCCATCTCTAGTCGTTAAAGTCTAAACAATGACATTTCCAGTTACACTGGTCAATTAAAAAAACAAAACACAACTAGAAAATTACAACAAAATCCATCCAAACCAACATACAGTTGCATCCTGAAGTGAGTACGTACAGCTTAAGAAATAATAATAATAATAACTTGACTTGACTTAACTGACTCACGCACGGCCGTCTGATCCCAAACTAGGCAGAGCCTGTACTACGGTAACCAGACTGCTGATAAACATACTTATATATTCCTAAATACATACATATCATAGGTAAATTACACCCAGACACAGAACAAATGATCATGCTCATCACACAATTGTTTGTCCTGGGTAGGAATCGAACCCACGACTTCTGGCTCAGCAGCCAAGATCACTAACCACTAGGCCAGAGGTAAACTCCAATTGACTCATCCCCGAAATAACTATGTAAAGAAAACAATATTATTTGGTGGAGCACAGATGTTTAATAAACCACCTAACAACATAAAACTGGCGGAAAGTATGTCTCTATCCTTAATTATGTAAACTGCTTAATTTATGTATTTATTGTAACTAGAGATCGCGTGGTGGTCGAATTTCGACCATGGTTTATTTCATTGGCCAATATTACTTGACCTGTCATTGTATAGACTTTTGTACCATGACAGGTCAAAATATATACTGGACACTCATAGCTGTATGTACCCGTTTTTGCATATTTTTTTTAACTTTGTAGCAAATATTGTTCAAAAATTTTAGCATTCGTCACTTCTTCTCTGTATAAACTATAAGTGTCCGAAATTTCATACTCCTCCGTCGACAGGTTTCATACTCCTCCGAAAGGTCGAAAGGGGGTGCCTGTAAGAGATTGCAGACTGCGATAAGGCCGCGCATTGTACTACTGTTTTTAATGTATTTCTTTCTAATTGTATTTCTTTCTAATTGTGTGCAATAAAGAGTATCTATCTATCTAATATTTAAATAGTCAATGCGGTTAAGTGCGTATTGCAGTACATTTTGCTCTAAATATTGGTTTTGCGTCCTAATTGTAAATCTTTCTATCACGTGAATCTCATAAGGTCGTTTATTCAACAGACTTCAATTCCGAATTTAAAATGTCACCACTGCACTCGGTGTCCTCGCCGATGCTGTTGACCCAGTGCTGCCACCTGCGTACTTAGTGTATGTAATTTATACCAACGTAATAGTATGGACTAGGCGATTTTAATACGAAATTTATACTGGTTTGCAACCGCGAAATACACAAAGGTTGACCGCCTGTCTGGCAAAAGCTGAACCAAGACTTGTTTGCATTCCATATTTGTCTATCTTTAATAAATGTTATACATACCTATGGTAACCGGATCTAAATATGATCCAATGTCTTTCATGGGAATTCCAGCCAAGAAATGCTTTTGCGTGTTAGATGATGAATGGTTCCAATTCCATTTAAAAACAAGAAATAATTACACGTTGCAATGAGTAATGACTCCGCTCCGAGTACAAGCAACTTTGTGCAGCGTCACAAAAGGGTTAATCTAACCGATGGCCACACTTGTACTAGTGGATACATAGTGAGTGTAGTGGTGCCAGATTAAAAAATATATACACAGCGTATTGAAATGCTTGATTTTAGAAATAGCGTCTTACAAAACTGACAACGTACAGTACTCTAAGCGTGGTAAGAGAAATACTCGTGTAAAGTTATGATCGTAAAAAATATTATTTGATTTACGAGCAATAAAAGTGCTCGTAGCGTGAGTCACCAGAACAATGATGAACACTCCACCTTGTCGACGGATCTTGCCTTTATGTTGGTGGAACGTCACAATCCTTCCTCCACAGTGTTGACCCCGGCGTCATCGCGTCATTTACATCAGTACATAAACCTTGAAAGGGTGTAGGGGACTTTACCATTCAAGAAAGAGGACCAACTACGATAAGCACCTCGGTAGCGTGCTACAGAAAAAAAAAGAAATGCGTGAGGTGGTTTTTGGATACCCGGTTGGAACGAAGTTCGTTTCACTATATATAAATAATTGCCGTGGGAGTATCGAGATAAAAAGTAGCCTATGTGTTAACCTAGGTCTACAGCTATCTACATAAAAACTTTCATCACAATAGGTTTAGTAGTTTTTTCTTGAAAGAGGAACAAACGTCCATACATCCTCACAAACTTTCACGTTTATAATATTAGTAGGATATTTAATGGATTTAATAAATCGTATCAAAATATAATAAATTTTGTAAAAACTCGAAATTAAAATTGCGTTAGCTGTGAGAGTTGCCCGAACTATTATATGAATAATTAATATACAACCAACATCAAATTACAGTAGTATCGCGCAGAATTCACAGATGACGTAAATAAAATATATCAACTCGTGGTCAGCATTTTTCGTTGCGCTAACACTTTTCTGTCTAGCGTCTCAACCGCCGAACGTCTGGAGTGTAACATGCGTTAAGGAACTTCTTTCCAAAAAACAATAAAACAATGCTACATACATATAATATTTGTATTTTTGCTCTTATAAGTGAGATGATAGAGCTTCTTAAATAGGGGTCAGGCGCGAGTGTCACCTCTGATCTTGCAAGCCCTTGTAGAAAATGGTAACCGTGTCTATGTATTCGTTTGCTTATCATATCACTGTGAAAGTTGAATAAACTTGAAGCAACTTACATTTTGTTACAAACATGTAAATGTTTGTAATAAAATGTAAGACCAACTGTTGATAGGTTGCATAAAATCACATAATATAAGTCAATGCAAAGAGAGTGCAAAGTCCGCATAATGATTATCAAGTCAAGCCTTGACTTCAATAGTATTTTTTTTCGACTCTACCACCCTTCCCGTACACCCACCTTAAAGGCCGCAACGCACTTGTGACCCTTGAGTTGCAAGTGTCCATGGGCGGCGGTAGTCATTTTCCATCAGGTGATCCGTCTGCTCGTTTGCCACATATACCATAAAAAAAAATTAAAAAATCTAGTAAAATATACATGGGTTATTATAAAATCTACGTGAGCTGAAATAAACGGCAAAATTTATAGCCAAATACTTAAAATGTATAGGAATATTATACCGTACAACCATCAATAACTTTTCATGGTTTTCTTAAAGACTTCCTCGTAATAAATTTATTTGTATACTGCAAACTATATTGCGCTAGGGTAGTTACAATACACTATAGAATTATTGGAATTTCTTCAAATGAAACCGTAATATAATACCTTTTACACTCTAGAAGTATTTTTAGAGCTACGCAGCAGAAAGGCAAAAGGGTATAGTTGTTCGCCTGTACGTCACAGATTATTGGGAATTACTTGAATATTTAAAATAGGTATGATCTACGAACCGTAAGGTATACAACAGAGTAAAAAAAATACGAAAAAGAAGTATAGTCAAATGCATTGATATGTAAACGTTGGCATATTTGCACAACAACTCTCTTTAATAAACTTATTTTACTTATAATGGAAATATTATTTACAATATTCTAAAATTGACTTTTGAGTCACGGAACAATAATATGATTATCTAACCTGGTCGCACGATCCTTATTTCACACATCATCTTCCATCGCTCTCAAATTTCGCTTCAGCCACTTGGATAGAATTTTCAGTCACTCAAAAGAGCAGCCGACTATACTTACAAGAACCGAAGTTTAGCGATAACCTTATAAAGTAACTAGATTACTATAACATTCTTAATAACAAGGTACATTTTAAGAAAATGTACCGCAGTATGTTTCTTAGTAAATAGTGTTCTTAATTAAAAAAAAAAAAAACTATGCCTTTTAGTGATTACATACTGCCTACCGGTATGGGGTGGTACTCCCAAAATTCACTTTCTGAAATTAGAGAGACCTCAAAAGACCGTTATTAAAATAATGTTTTGAAACAGGTACAGAGGAGCTTTTTAAAATGTGCCAGGTTCTGACAATAAGGAAACTATTTATACTCGTTAGTGTATTGAGATCATTGAAGTGGGGCTCGTGGCTAAGTGGTAACCGAGTACGTTAGCACATTAAAAGGTTAAGTAATTCTAGCCAGGTCAGTCTTAGGACGGGTGATCATTCTTAACATATTGAGACCCCTTCGTGCCTCGGAGAGTTAAGCCGTCGGTCTTGGAGGCCATACGAACATCTGTGGCATTCGTTATGGGTAGTTGGAGCCCTAAAAAGTCCGACAACCTGTTCTAACTACAGCACTCCGATATCGCCTAGTAGAGTTGTGGAGGTCTATTGGCAGTGGCTTCACGTAAAATATTGAACTTAGTTGGGAAAAGGCGCGAAGGAAGATGAGTGCAATGAGACAACATCATGTACAAATGGAAATTACTCATAAGCGTAGAACTGATATCGTCCTTCCATCTACTAGACCCCACACTAAATTTATCAAATATCAATAACAGACATTAAAATTATTGAGATACAAATCAATTGTGTCACAGATAAAAGATAAACAGAAAATACGTTTGACTAACAAGAATTACGAAACGTAGATAGAGCACGCGCCGTAATAGCTAAATTTACGTATTTCTTAAGTCATGTCCACAGTACTTATTACGTTGGTATATATTACATAAACTAAATAAGCAGGTGGCAGCACTGGGTCAACAGCATCGGCGAGGACACCGAGTGGTGACATTTTAAATTTGGAGTTGAAGTCGTCTAGTCATGTAATTTGATGTAATATCTGTTGAATAAACGACCTTATGAGATTCGCGTGATAGAACGTTTGCAATTTGTACGCAAAACCAATATTTATTGCAAACCAATAACTACTGCAATTCGCACTTAACCTCTTCGATCAATTAAAGGAGAACACTGATTTTGACAATAAATTATTTTCTTGTATGTTATTGAACTCGCCTTGACTTACATGTTCTGATTTTTTTTTAAATATTGAGTGATCATTACTTTTTTTTCGTTCCTTTGATTTTTCGATTGTCGCATTGTGTCTTAACTAATTGGTTCCTTTTTAGTAATTAAGATGTAAAGAACTTTATTGATTTATTAATATTATGTAAAATAATGTAAAAATTAAACAAAAATTTAAGCACTTGCAAATCAATTACTATCTGACTTCGCAACAGTTGCAATTTGATGCATCAGCGAATTCATAAGCGCATGCATCTAGTGCAAACAATGCAACCACAGCAAGTTTACGACATACGAATTCGTGACTACTCGTGCGTTTCGGCGCCAGCTATGTTGCTATACCTCTACAATCGATGCATTATTGACTATGATCGAATTAGCACTTCGGTAATTTCACGAATCGGTGCTGCATGGTGACGTGGTTTTAGATTTAAATCATTTTATTTCATATTTGTGATAATATTTCATTATCTGTCGAATCACAGCGTGTTTGTGCTATTTTTTAAAAATATTTATTGGTTTTCGGATACTGACTCACTATGTTGATTATCGTCGATATCTTATGACTATCGCGGCACGTCTTAAAGGTAAAATTATTAATAAATATATAAATCTTTTAAGGAAGTGCACCAATCTGTAATTTATTTAAATTACGCCAATTTAAACTTTAATTCCTTTTGGATCCTTGGGGTTAATTTTTCTTATAATTTATATACTGAATATGTTATCTACTCATCTCAATAATCAAACATAATTGTTAAAGTCTGTTCACATCACATTAAACATCACGGAACGCAAAGAATTACATCCGAATTGTGAAGCCCCTTCTTTTACGAAGTCCGTTACAACTATCGATTCAGATTTCGACAATACAATTAATAATCAGCTTAGTGAACACTGTTTATTTTAATTTCAAACTAGAGAGGTTGACCCTTAATAATTAAAATGTAAAATAATTACCTGTATTTACTAGCATATAATGTGGCTAAGCCTAATAGCAATATCGGAATAAATAAGCAAGAACTTGGATATTAATAACAGTGATAAAACAGGTTATTAAAAAAAATAACATACTATGAATGCACGTTAAAAGTCTTTTATAAAATATGTGCATAGTTAATTAATATTAATTAAAGTGGTAACTGAATTAATACTAAGAAGATCGGTACTAGCAATCTTCTCTGCGCACTTATACCTATGAAAATTTTCCATGGCCTTGTAAAATACCACAATCGAGGATGCTGGAGCTGTTTAACCTTAAAATCGTTTAATTTAAAAAGATCTTTGGAATATCTTATCCAAACATATTTAAACCGGCAGTGGTAGTTTAAGTATCGCTCCCTATCACCCCACACTTGGTTTACAGATCTACCCAAATACCAACCTCATTTTCCGATTGATTATAATTTTAACAGGAAGTCAAACTGAGTGTACAGAAATTGTATTCAAGGACAATGTTACCCGCGACTCCGTCGGACAACATTAAGTATTATTTAACGATCTACATTGATCACGGATATGACTATAATATAATAAATAAAATGTATAATACAATAAAACTTAAAATATATATTTGTTAGTGCCAATATGTCAAATGTTGACCAAAATACCTGAATATTTTGAAGGTTAACTTACCTGTTTGACTTTTTCCACTTCATCTGGTACTAACACCAGCATGATACTCGATCTTTACAATCGTTACAATGTAGTGGTATCTTGAATCTCACTCACTCCACGTTAACTTCCTCTACGTGTCTCCTTCTCTTTTTAATGTTTGGCATTAAAATAGGAAGGATGAACGTAAAGGACAATAAAAAAGGGACACACCTTATCATATCGTACATACTTTAAACTTCTTGTGAACGCAAGTGTGTTCTAAATATTAGTGTTGGCAGTATTGACTCAATATGACAACATAATGAGATCCAATCAAACACTTCAGGTCCTCGAGTTTTACGTGTTTTATCAATATTGGTGGCCGAATTTCCTCCATTTTATTTTGGTTATTTCATTGGCCAGTATAACTTGAACTGTCATTGTATATAGACGTACGTACTATAACAGATCAACGTATTGTACCTACTTGCTACTGGACGCGTGTAGCTTGATGTAGTCGTTTTGTTATATATAAATATATATTTTTCAAAATTTTAGCTATCTGCGCTTCTTCTTTACATAAACTTAAAGTACTTATTCAAAATTTCACGTTCCTATGATCACGAAATTTTCTTAAAATGCCTACAAAAAATTCTCCTCACGTATTAATATATAAACTAGAAATCGCCTGATGGTCGAATTTCGACCATGGTTTTTTTAATGCCCAGTATAACTTGAGCTGTCATTGTATAGACTTACTTACCGCGACAGGTAATCACATATTGTGGACGCGTGTAATTTCATTAAGCCGTTTTCACGTAATTTTTAAAGTTGTAAGACATATTGTTTAAAAATTTTAGCTTTCTGCACTTCTTTTATATATGAACTGTAAATATGTCAAAATTCACGTTACTGCGTTCGCGAAATTTTCTTAAAAAGGGGTACAAAGAATTCTTTCTCTTCACGTATCTATATAATGATTACAAATACCTTTCCATACTACTTATGTTTTGCCGCCGCGAATAATAACTTACATAAAATACATAGTTTGGTACTAGTACAGATAAACACACAATAAGTATTCAAGTTTACTTGATCAGTCATTAATATAACAATCTTCTTATAGAAAACGTTGATAGTAGCATTTATTTGTATGGAAATTTTCATTACCAATGTTGGTAATGAAAATGGCTATACAAATATATGAAAACTAGTAAATCACGCAAGAATTCAAAATAACTACACATTTTTTTTTTTATATCAGAAATGTGATGACTCGCAATTAATATATGAGTCACCTTTCTGGCTAATACGAATGAGACATAAACAAGTTCATCCCAAAAACTGATTTCGCATTTTTAAATTCCTTAGAAAACATATCTTATTTGTGTTTATGAACTAAAACACTTCAGTACACTGACCGGACATATCTCGCCGCTCATCAAACGTCTATGAAAAGAGGGATTATAATAATAACCAGTCTTCCTTAAGAGGAAAACGAGTTTCAAATCTTTTATTTGTTTGACTGTTTTTACCGACAATAGCAAGGTTAAGGGTTATAAATTCTGGTCTGCACTGCAGATCAATCTTATAGATTTATTTAGAGCTGGTATCTCTATGGTGGCCGAACTTCTTTGACTTTCTTTTTTAGTTATAGTGCTTACTGCATTAAACGTAAAAGCTTGAGTTTCATGCTAATAAATTTATTGATGTGCTTTTTAAAGCACAGTACTTTATCACTACCTCCAAAGTGTGTATTGAACATATTTGTGGACCTAGTGTTATATTACCCTGGACTTAATCAGCTCTCACTAATTTTAAGTTAGCCTTCACGTAAGGTAACATTTGTCTATAGTTCTACACCTGTGGGTATATACAAATAAGGTTTCCCTCTTTTTAATACAGCTATGACCAGAGTTTGGCAACTATAGTCTTAGCAAAGAACATAACACATTTTACGATCTTCTGCAAAGTCCGAACACCCACAACGGCGGTGGCGGCGGTTTCGTGGCCCCAGGTTCTAATGTCATTCCTTTGTTTAACATTTTGTTTTATCTGTTGTTCATATTACATTGCATGTTAATATAAGTATATATAATGTAAGTATGTATCAATAGTAAGGAATGAAAAGTGGAAGTTAGATATTATGGCCTTTAGTAAAACTAATTAAAAAGTTGACACTACTGGCGGAAAGATGAATGCCTTTGCCATTTAAGTATTAACATGATGTTATTATAAATAATTTATAGCTACCTAGACACTTAGTCATAAGTTTATTTATTTATCGTATGGAAAAACTAGTAGGTTTTTCCGCATCAGGAAAAAATAAACTATCAAAAATATGGTCACTTTGTTGATTGAGCACTGAACGTACGTAATAGCGTGTCGTGTAAATAATGTTTTAAATTAAACTGTTAAAACGTCTAATCTAAGATTAAAAGGACTAAACCATAGAGTAATCTCTGGCTTCAAATTGCAAGAATGGAGGCATTTGCACGCTAAAATATAAAAAAAACTATTAGAAAATTATGATACATAAGGGAATATTTGCGCAGTATAAATGAGTTCATACAATTGGCAAGTAAGACATAGCATTTATGGATTACTAGCCTTGTCAAGCAATGTCATTCGTGTTTATAGGATTGAATATTGCACTTCGTCCATATATCGTAGCTTGATGTTATATAACAGATAATGTTCCTTAATAAACGGGCTATTTGATGTAAAATAATTTTATAAATCGAGAATCTCCACTGGGTTTTATAATGTTAATAAAAAACTGCACGATTGCCTATATTTTTCGATCAGTACAATTTTTTTTACCTTATCTATAATAGTATTCAATCTTGGAAGTTCTCCGTAAGCTTCTAGAAGGTTTGTGAACGATATCGAAATCGATCAAAACTATATCTATATAAAACGCAATGTTTGTTATGAGTATGACACAAAGTTACTAAGAACGCCTATGTTAGCAGAGAAGTCTTCGGTTATATGAGCTAAGGTAATAGTAACGTTTATATGTTATAATATGTTTAAATATACTTAAATTAATTAACATTTTTTGAAATGAAAACTTCTTTAGCGGCGTTGTGCACTTTTTTGGATGGGTAAAAAATATTAAACTCGCGCCAGGACACGTGACCTGATCGAAAATTCGTAAGACGGAGCCGAGTTTCGTATATTTAAAAAAAATTAACATTCGAAATTCAAACATTTATGAGCGGCCAGGAGTGCAGAACTTCCAGTGTACCCTATGTATACATTTAAATATGTTATTACCTACTTTTTAACCTAATTATATTTATACAGATGTGTGTGTGTATGTATATGCAAATACATTGTGAAGTTATGTTTTCACTTCTGACGTGCAGTCCTACGGCTGACTGTTTTTTTTTAAACTTTGCACATCTCACACACGGCCTGATCCCTATCTAGGCAGAGCCTGTACTATAGTAACCAGACTGCTGATAAACATACTTATATATTTCTAAATACATACATATAATAGATGAATTACACCCAGACACAGAACAAATGATCATGCTCATCACATAATTATTTCTCCTGGGTGGGAATCGAACCTATGACCTCTGGCTCAGCAGTCAGGGTCACTAACCACTAGAACAACAGGCCAGTCAGTCATTATTTTGGTCTTGTGCCATTTTTTAGATATTATCAGACAGATTTTTACTAGAATAGAAATTACATTGCTAGGTAAATATAACAAGAACGTTCCTCCATCTACCCACAACATGAAAACGCCTCGATCATCAGTAAAGTCACCAGAGCCAAGGGGAGGGGAGCTCCATGTCACCGCACATGTGAAACTCAGCTATATGTTTAGAACTTGATAATTAAGTGTTTCACTCTGTTAGCGTCTCGTTTAGTTGTGCCAGAATAAATGTATTTTCTTTCTTTCTTTCTTCTTTCTGATATCAGTTGTATTTGAAGTGTTTGTAGAAACGGGAAACCGCTTACTATCGAATACTACTACTCGTTTGCCAACTTAACTTTCCATACTTATATCCAACTAGCAACCCGCCCCAGCTTCGCACGGGTAACAGAGACATCTTTAACAATCATCATCATATTTCAATCAATTTACACAAAATCTAAACAAATTATACACCTAAACCTTCCTCATGAATCACTCTGTCTATTAGTCAAAACCGCATGAAAATCCGTTCAGTAGTTGTTCAGTTTATCGCGAACAGACAGACAGACAGACGTGGCGGGGGACTTTGTTTTATAATATGTTGTAGTGACTATTGTTTCTAGTGGCGTTTAGACGCAATGAAATGAAGTGTAATTTTTTTGAGAAAAAAATATTATTACCTCATCATATAATTAATACATTGTTACAAATTCTGTATAATCGATGCTGGCTTCAACTGCTATTTTATTATGTATCCATCATGGGATTACATGGGAGTACACATCAAAATATTTTCGACTAGCAGTTCCCCCGCGGCTTTGCTCGCGTGTACATATTTATATACTTTGCGCTGAACCTTACTTCTTTTCCCAAAATAAAAGGAGCCTAAGTTACTCCTTATAACACCAGCTATCTGCCAGTGAAAGTCCCGTGGAAATCGGTCCACCCGTTCCCGAGATTAGCCAGAACAAGACAGACAGACAGACTGACAAAAATGTTAAAAACTGATTTTTAGGCATAGGTATTGTGCAAATAACTGTATAAACTAAAAAAAAATATTTTGACATTACAAACAGACACTTCAGTTTCTGACGTCTGATATCGGCTGATATTTCTTTGCTTTAGATAGTGCATGAAAAAATTATTTAAGAACAAATCTCTCTTTTGAAAAGGAGGTATTCTTACAGTTCCATATTTTATTTTTACACTTCTTAAAAAAATGGTTTATGAGCCTTTGTGCAAAACGGGGTCCCGTATTAAGACATGCATTATAATTTGTTCCTTTCTTCTTGTTACAGAACGCAAAGGAAGACGAGAATATCCGCTGACTGTGACATGTTGAAAGTGTTTAGTTAGATTCATCGTTTTAGTTCACGTGGGAATCGACTAAAGTGCAGTGTACAGTGTCCTGGATACATTGGACAACGCTTCTAAACTCGGCTGTATTGCCTTGGTAAGTATTTATTTAGTATAAAATCTTTGAAACATTATTTATTTACAAAAATATAAAATGGAATAGGAAAAGTTGAATAACCCGCATTAAGAAATTAAAAAAGGCGACTCTAGTTAAAATTACCTTTTTTTTCACATCCTTGTCAAGCAATCAAGCAGGATCGCAAACTCTTTATTTTTCAATAGTTCTTCTTGTACTTGTTAGATAGATAGACCAAACATTAACTTTTTTACTTAAAATGTAAAGCCACCTTCCATCCTACCGATTCGAGGCAAGACGAGTCTCTTAACCAAAGAGCAATAATAGTAATTATTGCTCTTAGCTCTTAACAAATAAAATGTTACTATTGATTAAAGTGTTGCTAACTATAAAATAATATAGAAAGGGGTAGCATTTCTTGACTTTTTAGTGAAATGTCCAATTATTACATAAAAAGAAAGTACAATTTCTTTGTACAAAATTATCGAAGAAGTATCATATTTATAAATTGCAGAATTTGGTAAAGTATTTACATTTCTAAAACATAGGTAAACCTACACAATTACGTAGATATCTAGTTATACTGTACCAACTAAATCAATTACGAATTAACTAATTTCAATAATACTGTCAATCTACCAGTTCATTTTCTTTAATAATTCGGGAAGTAATAGTCAAATGAGATCACTCACTTTTATGTTCTGTATAATTAATCAATGAAAATAACAAACAAATATTTATAAATGTAACTTTTTTCGTAACATATATGTTTTTAAGTGTTGCCAGGCACAGGATTAGTGAGCAAATATTGTAACATAAATATTATAGGCTTGCTAAACCATGTTTGCGTATAGAACCTCTGCTTAGAAGCTCTCTAATCTAAGTTATGTAAACTCGATACTTATGTAATAACGGATGGATGGGCGAATCTTAACAGACACATTCGGTCTAGATGTAAATCCAGGAAGTAATGTATAAAGTTGTTTATTTAGCCTCAGCTTTACGAAAAAATTAAGTAGGTCCAGACCTATGTTCGTTTATCGATCTCTACGTAGGTGATTAACAAGAGATCATAAGTTATACTTGCCTTTTCCCTCAGTTTCACCGGCGTTTATGGTCAGTACTCCACTCATAAGGGTGGTAGCGTGATGTTACATATCTTATACTATTCCTTATGAATCTGGCTATCATATACAATTTTTTTATTCCGAATCCGACTAGTAGTTTTATTTGTATAGATTGGAATCGTTTATCCGGTTAGCAATTATTATAATCGACTATTTCCTTCCAAATTCTGAAGAAATGTCACATACCACGTTTACTGGGAGTGTTTAAGTGTGTATAGCTAGTTAGTAGTTAAGTAGCATAGTTTCGTAATTATAAGGTTTATGTTCAAAGAAACGTCAAGAATGTATTTAAATAAACCCGCTAGCATACTGTCAATGTGCATATCTATTTAGATTAATAGCTGACCCGCGCAACTTCGTCTCGTTTTTGCAACATTTTTCATTGATACTCTGCTCTTATTGGCCGTAGCGTGATGTTATATAACCTATGGCCTTCCTCGATAAATGGGCTTTCCAACACTAAAATAATTTTCAAAATCGGATCAGTAGTACCGGAGATTACCCCGAACATCCAAACTCACAAACTTTACCTCTTTCTAATATTAGTATAGATTACATTTATTTACACTATAAGAATTGCCGACCGAAATACTGACTTATATTCTTAGTGGTCATTGCCTTGTACCACAGGGGGTCATCTAGTTTAGTCAGCTATTTCCTACAACTGTAAATTCAAACTAAAATTGGTTTGGTAATAGGTTTCGCATTCTTATACACAGACTATACACTTCAAAGACTGCAAACCTCGACATTTTGTACCCATGTAAACATATGACGATCTTATATAACGCCATGATGGGTTACAGTCGCTACTGAAGGCCTCACCTCTGTACCGGTTTTGGACATCCGGCTTCATATGAAGTTGTACAACTTTTACCTCGTTTTTTTTCGTGGCAACTTTTTTCTTAACAATATGGTACCATTTTAAGATTCTTCACCTCAATAGTCACAGTTTTTGTTTATAAACCAAGTAAAGATACTACAATAAAATATATAGCATCGTAATTGGACTAGCTATTTACTTTCAAATAAACTAAAGCTATAGCTATAGCAGAAATCAGTTGCAAAAAAATCCTTATTTCCAAACGTCACGGTTGAATATTCACACCAATCATTCTACAATACATTTTAGTAACCACTATTTTATTACGAAGTAACAATTAAAAGATTACAAGAAACAAAGTAACAACACTAAACGAATCGATTATGAAACTTAGTACGTTGACAGCACTAGTTTTCCCGCGGTTTACGCAATTTTCGCGGACATTATGCCCGCGGACATTATGCGCGATATTGGCATATGGCGGATGCTGTCAGCGTGATGGGGCTGTTCCGGCGTAGTTTCCGGTGTATATTATTTCTGTCCTTGTCAACAATGGCCAAGGTCTCGGACGTGTGACGGATGCGTTGTCATGAGAAATTGTAGCGTGATTTAGGTTAACTATTTTGCTATCGTTTGAAAATATAACAAGTATCTAGGTAAAGTACCCATTGTTGCGAACTGTTTTGCCATATTGCTGTTTTGTGCATAATTTGGTAGGTGGATTCTTTATTTATATATATGAATAAAATTACAACAATTTATCAATAATACGCAACCATGGACCAGTTGTCATGTTATTGAACTTCTTGGTAGATTTTCGAAGAGGTTTAATAAATTAATTTATATGTATATAATTCACAATGGAAGTTCAAAAGATAGGTAAGATAAAAATTTACAGATCAACAACTTTAATGCGCACATTAACAAAACAAAAGCGCGGCAAATAGAATGATATTTGGTTTTATAAATACAATAACAATTTATTGATTGAAAATTCTACAATAGAATACAATTTCTGTAGCTAAAATCAGACGTTAGAAAATCATAGTACAAGTGTTAACCCTGTGCTAGACACGTCTATCGTCACGTAGATGTGTGTGGTCCACACAATGTCCGCCTCGAGGCAGATGCAAGTGATCACTTATATTATCGGCCGAGGCGTGGGACCGCAGCGAAAGTACAGGGTGTGTAGCACTCGCGATTAATGTTCACACTTGTATCGCAGACCGAAGAAGAACTTAATAGAAACATGATAAAATTATAGGGTATATGCGGATTGTTATCGTTTATGTATTCTTTTTATATTATTACCCATAAATTTAGGATTATATTTATTAAAAGTTACTTTTGAATAAGTACGAGTATGCGGCTGCTAGAGCTAAGAATGAACGAAGAACGAAATGAAAATATTGTATAGTAAAGATTACTCTTTAAAATTATTAGTTTGAAAGTCAATCGTTAGATCTATGCCGTTTTAGATACCCATATTATCAGTCACCTAAGACCCTTGCCGTACCTACATACTTACAGCGTCCAACTTAGTCGTATAACTTATAAGTTTGACAACGCTAGTTTTTGCTAAACTGTCCAAAAAACAAATTTTTTTAGATTTTTGTTATAATTCTGTACCTCTAATGATACAACAAGAACTTCAATCCTTTATCACAATACACCTAATCAACCCGGAAAATGACAAACAGTAGTAGTTTTTAACGTCTAGCTATGCAATACTCTGATATGCATAGGATCATAAAGCATTCAGGCGTCGGTGCAGCGGTGCAACGGAGGTTCCGCGCGGGGGCATGGACCTGCGCTGGAAAGCTCGCCGACCCAGTTCCAGCACCCAACCCGTTCCGATACCTTTACATAATTCCGACTCTCGCTACTGCGTTTATCACTAATAAATATTTTGTTAAAAGGCATTTTTCGACCGGTCCTGTCGACCAACCCATGGAGGGGAATTTGCGGGTTAAGTAACCTTATGTAATTAAGAAAGTCGAATGAAAGCAGAATTTTTAAATAAACACGGCAAAATAATATCTTATAATTGTTTACTTTAAATGCACTGACGGCTTTTTTGTTGAGCTAACTTAAGTTAAAGTACTTACGAGGTATGCTTTGCTCGATTTAGAAGAATTCGCATTCGCACGCAAAACTGTGCCTGTTCTAACATCTAGAATATTATAAAGTGTTCTAAAACTTGCATCTTTTCACTTACTTAATCAGAATAACTTTAACCTTATACAGCCATACGGCCCCGGAAGTTCTATGCCGTAATTCCTCGACTTTGCTGCCAGATGGCACCAGCAGATGATGGGTTAAAATATTTATTCCGGATATGAAGTTCGGAAGAAAGAGATTTTATCTGTCGATATTTTTACTACAGCATCTGGACATTTATCACACTTTGTATGTAGTACCATTTTTTTATACATGTATATGTATAAAAAAATGTATAATATTTGTTTGCGCGAAAAAATACTTTGCAAAATATTCAAACATGTAGCAGTACAATAGCACCAATATACATACCTATATTATACAAAAGAGTCTTATACCGTAAGTAGATATTAACTCAAATAAATATTTAAATCTCCTGAAATATATTTGACAAACAAAATCATTTAAAATATGTTATAAAGAGCTACACTCACATAGTAGTCAATCAAATTCTTGACTGCATAGCATTAATTTATTATTGTAAGACCAAAAAAACTGTATCTAATAATGATCAGTGAATGTTTTATGCTCATATATATCTGTAACAAAAACCAGTAGTATTCAGCTATCTTAACCATATTTAATTAAGGCACAAAGAAACTCACAGCTGTCGGCCTCGAACTACTTAACGTAATTTAGCACTTGTGTTGTGACGCAAAAACTGCAATCTCGAGACAAATTTGGCGATCGCTAGCATGTTACAGTTGAATAAAAATACCAATTCACTGCTTTCATGTCTTGCGAAAATACAAATAATTTTCTTTTCTTTATTTTATTCCTTCGATCACTACGAAAATCATATCTTCAGAAGAAGTTAATAAAGCGATATAGTGTTCCTATAATTGTTGCTAAACGAAATACGTTATAAAAATCGTAGTTTAATTTGTTTAGTACATTTTTTGCACAATCGTAAAAGTATGACCACACCTACTGAAGTCTTCGAAGATTAAAAACGTTAAAATGTTTAATGTAACAATATTTGTTCCGTTATTTTAAATGTGTGCATCATAAAAACAGTTTATTTTTTGTTATACCAAGTATGCTAAGAAGCATCTCTCGTGTGATTGGCAACCCTAAAATTTAACTTTGGCGTCTCTACTCAGAAATGCGATTTAGTCTAATCACTTTAACATAAAAAAGGGGTCAACCTCGGAATGAGAGATAATAAGCTGAATTTTCGTATATACCTTCATTTTGGTGTTCTAAAAGTTGTCTCAAAAGTCTCATAAAATCTTGTGTCTGCGTCGTAAGTTATTCAAGGTCAAGGGTAAAAAAAAACAATTTTTCGCTATAATCTCCGTTTCTATAGCTCCAATGATCTTAACATCTGTAATAAAAATTATAGAGCATAAATTTGTGACAAATTTTATTTGAAATGATTTTTCATGCGCAACTTTTAGAACGAACTTTTAAAAAATGACGGTATATACGAAAATTCAGCTTATTATCTCTCATTCTGACTACTACTACTAGTCTTAGCTTAGATGCTTCGTGTCAGACACCACGAAATTCAAGTCAAAATCTGCTGTGGTGTTTTCAAGTAAAAATGCATTGGAAATAATAATCAAGCTTTTTAATAAAAATGTGTAAATATAATTTACCAATCTTTCCCCAACGGAGAGGTATTTATATCGGTAGCGTACTGAATAAGGCTCAAACACACTACATCTCATTCCACCGCGTTAGCCATTCTGCTAGCCACGCTGTCTCCGCTTCTAGAACTTAGTAGTAGTCGCTAACTACGCACTAAGTAATAACTTTCTATTTATACAACTCAAACATTAAAAAAGAGTTCAAATCTTAAACAGGTGTGGCCATACACTTGAGGTAAATGAACTGCTAAAGAGTTAATAAAGACTAACAGTACATTTTAGTGAAAGTGATTCGCTCTGAGCTCTTCGATGGTTTGTAATAAAACTTTATACTACATATTTTGTTCAATTTATATAACAATTTTGTGGTTCAATGAACATACACATTCCATCTACATGCTTTCAAAGCATTAGTATAATTGTTTTATGGTTGGTTTTTCATCACCATTAGTCGACGTGAACCGTTAATACAAAAAGTTTTTGAAAAACACTTGGTTAATATAGAACCTATCGCATGCACTTAATGTGGACAAAACCATGTAAAACGCGCAAAGCGCCTTCTTAAGGTTGGCTTCCACTAATGTAGAGATGAGTCAGGGATGAATGACGAGGCTGTGAATACAGGTGTATCCACTGAAACGACAACGTTCCCCGCATTTTTGACAGCATTGCTCAGAAGCCATTCTATACGGTACACCGGTATGAATGTGCACATTTTAAGTGGTAAAGTAGGAAGCAATTACTATAGCTCTACGGTTATAAACTAGTATGTATTTTTTGGCAGCCAACTTAAAGGAAATCAATGCGACAGAACGCTTTACGCTTTAGTTTATCTACTGGTAAAGCGTTTGGCCGCTGTTTGCCTCGAAAATAGTCAGGCTTAATCGAAATTCATAGGTACGTGATTATAATAGTATATCTCTTATATTCTAAATATCACTCAGGAAAATTGTTATTTTAAGAGGAAATTTAATTAGTAGTAAATGACTTCATCTACTTATTACTTCCTAATTTATTTACTCAGATTCACCAACTTCGGATTAATTTGATGCATCGGGAACTTAGGACACTTAATTTTTCCTGGAATCGCCGGATATCATACAAGGCGTTTTCGTGGATTGTTGATGGTCCTCCTGATAGCATTACTCCCATTTAATACTAAATTTTAGTCTGCACAACTAGGCTTCACAAACAAGCAGCAGTCTTATTGACATAATGATACGATACATATTTATATACACATACATTTTTATAAACTATAATATATAGCAACAATCCATAAATTTTTCCATTATTTGCCAATCGCCAATGTCGATTTTAATTGTTCTAATAGCCGATCCATTAATAGTGAGTTATTATATCTTGTTAGCCTTAGCAACCGACCGTCTGCGAAACCACTTTCCAGAGGATATTTTATTTTTAAAACATTCTTTTCAAAGGTCAGCACACTTAAATGTTCATTATGGTGTTAGATTGACTGGAACGTGCGTGTCGGAATATATCATCAGGGTCTCCTGTCTTTTAATTTTAACCACCCACACGCTGAATCCTCCACAACAAAAGTTCAGTACAAACAAATTAATAACTCACAACAAAAAAAAATAAGTGTCTTTTTGGGTTTATTCTTACACTAGCAACCCGCCCCGGCTTCACACGGGTAGCAATTTAGACAAAACCTTAACAAATGATATAAACTAAACCTTCGTCATGTATCGCTCTATCAAGCGGTGAAAACCGCAAGAAAATCCGTTCAGTAGTATTTGAGTTTATCGCGAACAGATAGACAGACAGACGCGACGGGGGACTTTGTTTTATAATATGTAGTGATGTACCTATATGGCATGACTCGCTTCCGCCACTTCACAACATGAACACGGTGGTACGAGTAATATCCTCCTAAACATTTATTTCATTAACTTCAATCAAGATTTTGGGGGGAAAACACCTAAGTCACCGACACGAAACTAGGCTAGAACTAGGCTTTCGGGCACACCTATGAAGATATTTACAGGATTAGCAAAGGTGCAATTCATTATACTATCCGTCCTTCGTGGTTTAATCTTTGTTTTTATATGCTGCCTAAAAAATATACCTACTTATTAACCGATACTTACGAACAGATACTGGAGGATTATTACTACATCACCATAAACATACGACTCAGTAGGTTCCATTGAAATATATCACAAAGTATCATAAGAGACTTGAACTGAAAAATGAGAGATGTCATTTATGCAATACTGATAAAATTTGCGTAAGCAGTTCTAGAGTTACGAACATTGCTTTTAATGATAATAGTTGATATGCAATAATTATTTATTTTAGTTAAGTTTAAGTATTAGCCAACCAGAAGTATCAGATGCCTCCAAATGCGTGATATGTAATCTTCTCAGAAACTAAAATAGTACTATCACTGCAGAAAAATGTGAAATATCCTGAGGATCATAGAACACATATACTCTCTACTGAGCTGACGATACTTCGTATACAGGCGCGGACGTATCGCAGTTTTCCGTATTGCAGGAGTAGTCAAAAATTAATAAAATACTGAGTATTGTTCTCAAATATAGATACCTAAAAGCATTATCCATGACTAGAAAAAATACGATGCTATAAATAAACTTATTCTGAACAATTTGTAATAATTTGTTAATTAAAGTGAATAAAATAATGCAGTAAATATATACAAACATTTTATAATACAATAATAAACGTAAAGACGTAAACGCATTACATAAAACGATTACTTCAATATACACAACATGTACGTATATAGTCTGCGAATTGTATTATTTACTAATTAAATAATAAGACAAGACATACGTAAAAAAACTGTGCACGACACTCTTCTTTCTTTCATTAAATGTTCTGGCGGCGCGGGACTTGCTAATATTGTAGACTTCTTGTCCACTGCCTTTCCCTAATCGCAGCCGGACAGGAGGACACTAAGTGCTGATCACAGTTCCACCTGTAAAAGAAATCACCAGTTGGAAGGTTCAGGAGGCTTCAACCTCTAAGCGATTTAGAGCGAGCTCTCCAAGTAGCCTGAAATTATGGCTGAAACCTGCTGATTGATGACGCTGATTCAAAGCAGACAGCTTTTAAACGAGAGCTGAGAAGGGTCTCATCAAGTTTTTTTTATTGTAAAAATAGTATAGGCGTTTGTCTTCCAACTCACATGATGGAAAGTAACGATGAAGACGAAGATGGTACACGCCTACCCAAGAGAAACCTATTCACTCACACACAAAAAGGAGCTGTCAAAGCGTTTAGTTCAACTTTTTGGTGTTTCTACAACGAAAGGGTGGAGCCTAGTAGTCCGGTAAAAGAATGGTGAGGATCAATTAATTCGAAGAGAGCTTTCGCACACTCACCAAAGTGATTCCTAAAAAAACCAATGAGCAGGCGACGTTACGACGATGCTCAAGGCTATGTAGTTCCCTATTTGTGAGCACAGAGTCAGAAAGTTGTCTGTGGGTGCACCTTCTACTTCAGTGTTAGTATGTAGATACAAGGCCCGATTTATAAAGACAACACACCGACTTTAAGAAATGTAATGGCCATTCACAATAAATAGAAATGTACCAAGTTACACAATATAATAAGTTATACACTTTCATTTCCTTATATAATTATTTCGTTTACAATTATTATTAATAGAACACAAATACATAATAAATTTTAAGACTATTTTACAAGTCAAGGTTTTAAAACAGAAAAATCACGTAGACGATAGAAAACAAGCTTGGCTAATGCATTTACAATGACATTTATTTTCCATACAAACCAGTAATAATCAACTCATTTAAAAGCAAATCTATGATAATGTTATATTTGCTTACATCATCCTGTTTAATAGAACGAAGTGTCCTTTCCTTACGATAAAACAAAGTGTAAAGTCCCTTGAAAATTACAACTTTTGGGTACTCGGTGAGTTCACCTTCTGGTATTTTCGTGAGTTATTGATTATTTACTAATTTTATATTATAAATTAGATTTGAAATACTAAAATACCAATATTTATCTTCATATTATTATTACTGTTTCATTGTTGTCATAGATAGATGGTAATGGATATTAATACCAATACTGCCCACTTTGAAGCTCTTTTCTGATGAAGATATCAAAAAAAATTTGTCAAATCCATAATCGATTGGCGGCGTGGAAATATGCTCGCTGATTCTACAATTAAAATAAGCGATTATGGATTTTCAAACCTAGATATTGCTTATTGGAAATAAAAAGAAAACAAAGTCGTATAGTTAGGGTCAGGGTCTAATTGTCCTGGAAATAAAAAGGTATCATGTGAGGAAAAAAATGGATCAAAATCTACATAGGCATAGTCACAGTTAATTGTTTGAGAGCGCTTTACTGTCTAAATTGCAAATCTCCAAAATGAAGGGACGGGTTGTTCTGGATCCCTCCTATTTAAGGGGCAGTACGGCACACCGTGTGGTTATAATCGGTTCGATTCTGACACACCGCCCCACTGAAAACCCCGGTGGGGTGACGGCCTCAGGGGGGTATACTGGCATTGAATTTGTAAATGACTTTGTCACAACCTACAAGACTTGATAGCAATGCAAGATGTTGGTCATAAAGAAAGGGCTGCTGCAGATAATGCTTCAAGTTCTGGTCCTTCTAAAAGACGTCAAGTTATTATATTACTCTGAGATATACTCTAAACTCTGTACTCTGAGAGACGTACGTGGGCCTACATTTGCAGAAAAGAGGGGAAGGTTAGCAGCTTCAAGAAGATTCAGTCGAAAGCTTATGCTGAATGTTCTCACTGCAATGTATTATTGCCTTGGATTGTTAAAACTAACTATTTTGTATAATACTCCGCATGCATGCATGTACATGCATTTGGAAATTAGACAATACAAAAAAAAAGGAAATTAGCAATATCGGAATTAGGTAAATTTGGCGACTTAGAGCTATTGCCAATAAAATTCGAGGCTGCTTGGTTAGGTGTAGCTTGCTTGCTATGAGTGTTATGATTTCGCAAATTAGTCCTAAGAGTTCCTCGTTTAACTCCTGATGACTTCCTGGTTTTTTTAAAGTAAGTACCGTTGATATCTATTTCTAATATCATATCCTGCAACGCAGTATTAAAAGAAAATTTTCTCGAGGTGTGACGTCAAAAAATCCGTGAATATTTCATTAGTATGTTCGTTACGAGCATAAATTTAGTTGCAAAAAATATGTTGTAGTGTGTAGTGAAATCGCAAACACCAGACGCGTGATGTGCTCATCTGACGAAACTACGTATGTCAATAACCGAACTTAACATCAATAAACGCAAGATGCAATCTAACTTAAGCCGAATGGCGATTTTCTCATAGTATTAATGTATGTATGAAGTAATGAGTTGATTTCTTAATCCTCTGCAATGACTTAAGAGATTCTTAATTCAACTTGGAAGTTTATCTGACTGCGGCAGAACAAACGGTTATTAAAAATGAACTGGGTAAAAATGAGAAGTAATTGCAGTAGAAGTCTTAGCAGCTGCTATTGTTAATCGTGTTAGACTGGATGATTTTATTAAGTTTCTTCGTCGTCTTGTTTCCATCTCTGTAGTTCACACATTTTTTTTCGTAGGAGCCGATCCCTTGTTCCATATATGGTAGCATGTTATACTCGTACTTGTATATTTTTAAGTGTTGTATGCCGTGTTCTAAAAACTATGATTTTTACGGTACCTAGCAAATATGGAGTCATACAAGGGGTACACTTTTTTACTACGTAGGTACGTAACGATGCCGTGCAGTGAAAACTTTTACTTATTTATTTTTTGGGAAGAAATCTTCATAATCCATTAATAGAACGAACGTGTACGGCTCTGAGATATTACTATGGTATTGGTATTGGTTACGTCCAGTATGCGTTCGGATTTTGCTGGCTAGTTGAGCTTGCCTAGCTCCTAGAGCTGGAAGCCTCTTGGGGCGTTCACAGGCTTCTAGGAGCGACGTCGCACCCGCGAGGATATTTGCTCATTGCCTCGCACTCCAGGATAACGTGCGCGACCGTTTCCTCTGCGTAACACGTTGAGACATCCTCTGCATAGAGAACTGTCTGCCGCATTAATGGTGAATAGATGCCGATTCAGGGTCAAATGTCTCGTAATGGTTCCTGAGATATTACTAATATGACTAAAAGATGTATCACACATAATGAAACGCTACTGCACGGCCGTTTTCGTTTGAAGCATTCTGTAATTTCATATTAAATATAGTTTTTCACTTGTTATTTATCTATTCCATCAAGACCGGTACTTTTCCTGGATGAAAAGTATCTAATGTCGTTCTCTACACCTCCTCCTGATAATGTCTTTGCAAAATTGCAAGATGATCGGTTGATTAATTAAAGCGTAAAGGCAAACAAACAAGCCAACTCCAGTTTTTTTAAAAACCGTGGATAATGTTAAATTGATATTGATATACAGGTTGTTTTGACAAACATTGTATGTACTACTTTCATGTCATTTTACTACGAAAAGTTTGTCATCCTTTCGGTCCCTTTAATGCTATATATACCTATGTATATACACCCTAAAAGATACTAAAGTATTAGAAACAATCTCACCACTATTACATATATACACAGTAACTGCTATGTTGTTCGTACATCAATCCGCACTCAAGTGATTATTATCAACTTAAAATGCCTGCCTGTCTTTTTAACTCCCTACTATTGTCAACCGACCAATACCGTAGCACTACCGGTATAACTAGTCAAAATAATATCTAGTAACTCATTTTGATTAAATAGTGAACTATTTTATCATCTATTATAGTTTGCCCATATTTAATTTAATAAAATAAATACGAGTTTTTGATGTGGCGATAACAATAGTAATTACAATTACCAGAAGAACATAAATTTACACTTACATATTTTTTTGACCAGACAGTTTTTTTTGCTTCTCCTGTAAAATTACGTTCAATGTAATTACGAGGTTTTCACTATCAATCATCAAACAATCAAATTACCCATGTGCTTATGTAAAAGTGCCTATATACGCCAATGTGGACAAGTCCGATCTTACCATATTGGATGGGAAAGCGAATTGTTAGGTACCATTAGTTGGCACTTACTTTTACAGTAACAGCCAATTTGCGATACAGTATTAGAACTTGTTTTTTTTATATCTGCGATAGACGAAGTCATCAGTTTTGGACTTTCTCATTTTTAACCCCCGACGCAAAAACGACGGGGTGTTATAAGTTTGACGTGTCTGTGTGTGTGTGTTTATATAATTATATTATAAGCTATACCGTTTTACTCACGTTTGTATTTCGGGGATGCCCGACTAGTTTCGGACCCAACGGGGGCCCTTTTTCAAGGAGTGAAGCGTCCTGCCGCGACGGTGTCAGGCGTCACACAGTTTTTTTTTTTGTTTAAAAGGTGAATTACTCGGGAGTGTTCTTAGATATAATTTAAGAAAATCTGTTCAGCCGTTCGAAGATTCGAGTCGGGGGTATTTAAATTGAAAATTTATAGTTATATGTTAAGAGGGGCATTTCTGTAAATTCTCTCCCTCAGTCTACACATAATGGTGTCTCCAGGCTTCTAGCATCTCATGTCCAACTGTAGTATCTGTCATCTTTTCAGTCTTGTAGTGTCTTTGCTGGTGCGAAATAGATATCTAGCGAGTTGGTTTGTGATAAATAGAATTTGATGTGCGCAGAAAGTGTAGCTATAATATTGTCACGAACTATGACTATATTTTATTTATTGACATTGATCGAAGTTGTTGTAGATTTTGTCAACAGTACTTCTAACGCGAGAACAGTTCTTCTTGATAAAAGGATTTTTTCTGTACCCCTGACAAGGTACATCTAAAATTTAATGACGATCGGTCTAGTAGTTAAGGAGTGAAAGCCTTACAAACAAATTGACAATCACATTCATATTATAAAGTTAGGATTCAGAAAACCTAAATATGTTAGTTAGTTGACAGTAGCAGGAATTTTTCGTACACGTCACTGTAACGATCACATTATACTGTATGGGTCAATACCCAGCATATGGACAGTTATGGGTTTTAATATCTTTTCTCTTTTAGATAGCGATAGACCATTCTTTTGATTAATCAGACAATCAAAAAAGTCTTTGATCAGCCCTACATATATTTGTACTTAGCCGAGAACAATATTTAATTAAATTTTTGAAATGTTTGGCTTTTTAAACAAACACAGTGAAGTCAATTTTACAAACCACAACATTTCAAAAATAGAATATTGTTCTCAGTGTAGTACAATAAATATGTAACTTGGGTGATCACATATTTATACGATTATCTGATCGGAACTTTTTGCACACACATGTCATACTTTCGTTGTTTAATAGTTCACTTCAATTGCAGACTACACTTAGTATTAGTACATGCGTGTAAACTAGACAGTTTCAGTTTTCATTCGATAGCATGTTACATCATCATCGTCACGCGGTACATACACCAATCTAACAATTAATTAACTATCAATCTAGAAATATTTTATTACTTTACTTTATATTGCTACACTTTTTTTTTACTCATCGTCCGTATTTTGGTGCTGCGTTGTCGTAAATAACGTGAAATGTGTCTGTCAAAATTCTTTTAAATATAGTAAGTACGTAATTGTATAACTGTAATTTTCTTTTTTTTTAGTTTAATGAACCTCTTTAATACATTCTATATAGATGGAACCATGAAAACTCTTTCTTTCTCGAACTATATCTTACGGCTTTATTCTAAAATATGTGAACATATCCCAAAACAAATGTAATGTATTTTTAAGTCATATTAACAAATCTGCTTCATTTATTTATGTACATATTTTCTTAATTAATAATGCATACATCTTTTCACCAAAATTTGCAATCATTGACTATTAATCTAATCCTAACTAATATTATAAATGCGAAAGTGAGTTTTGTTTGTTACACTTTCAAGTCTTAACTACTGACCCGATCATCATGAAATTTTGCGTACACGTTGATAGGGGTACAGAAAATGACATAGGGTACCTTTCATCCAGAAAAAAGAACTGTTCCCTAAGGAATAGATAATATAACATTTACGCGAACGTAGCCATGCGCGAAAGCTAGTAATTAAAAAAAATGACACAATCTAATTTGAATTGTCAACTCACAACCGCGCCTCTGCAGTTGACAAGCTGAGGCAATCGTGCTAAAATTGATTGTATAATGCATCTGTAATGTCGCTAGTGATCTCTTATGCAATTCGCTTTCTACGGAGAAGATACACGAATTGGGAACGGCAAGTAATAGTTGAAAGTGTTCAACGTACGCTGTTTAGTACTATAGTGTGATTTCATGAGGCATTTTCACCAGGTGTGTCATTTAGCAAGTACATTGAAGACCGATGACTTGTGTTAGCAAATTGTTTCAATATATTTTGAGACATATATATTTGATGAGTCACATTTTCTTAAAAGTTTATGATAATTTCATGACAACCCTTTAAATGAGGAATGGCTTTCTTCTCAGAAGAAAATAAAAAATACACTGTAACAATGATTGAATGTTTCAGTGAGCAAAATGCTAACTCACCTGCTAAATTGATTTGATCCACTATGTCGAACCTAACTATCAGTTCTATTACGACAAGTACATTTATAACAATACTTTTTATCATTAAGTGACTATGTTTAAGTGTGATGCTATACAAGAAATATCACGCATCGATCTTCAACTCAATTTATTCAAGTTTATAACCTACTTTAAAGTACTGTAGAGCGGAAGCAATATTTTTCTTAGCGCATCACTATGAAACCAGTTCATAGAACAAGAGTCGTGAAGCTTTTTTAACTAATTTATATAAATTTTCAAACTCACATGTACACTCTTAGCAATAAACAACCTATTCTTGTCACATTTTAGTCTATAGACGAAGAAATTTACCAATTGCTGACGCCGAAATCAGCTTAGAAATCACGAATCCTCTAAGTTTAAAACCGACCTAAATATTTCTTCTTAAATATAACTGGTGTTGATGTGTATGATTTGAGTAGGAACTTGGCACTAGTCCTTCACTAAAAATAACAAGCATCCTGTTCCCCTTCAAATACAAAAATTCTACTTCAATAAAAGAAACTTAAGAAATAACCTTCACTAAACATACGAAGAATGACTGTAGTATATGATCAGATTGCTATGTTTAAAACACACATTTCCTTCCATCCGACGTGCAGAATACAAATTACTTTACAAGATAATAAATTATATGTGATTTAAAGACAGGATGCACTTTGTCACTTTGTAGTTCCGAAATATGGCAAGGTTGGCATGATTTTCTTTTGATAATTAGATTTTAGTAACAGAAACTATATTCATTGGGAATTTATTCGTCGAAGAGCCATGCTTCGGCATGTATAGGCCGGCTCGACCGAAGTGATACCACAGCCTCACAGAAAACCGGCACTGAAGCAATGATTGCATTGCTTTTCGCCGCGTGAGTGAAGTTACCGGAGGCCCTAACCCTTCCCATTCTTTCCCCCCTCCCCCATATTCCCTCCGTCCCCTCTCTCCCCCTCTTCCCCTACTCCCACCTTAAAGTGCGGCAACGCACTTGTGACTCTTGAGTTGCAGGTGCCCATGTCCGGCGGTAGTCATTTACCATCAAGTGACCCGTCTGCTCATTTGCCCCTTATACCATAAAAAAAATAGGCATTGCCCTATGTATTGATAAATTTTCAAGAATTAGTCATATTTCTCATGTTACATAAAATTCAATCGGAATAATTCGGTATCTTTGCGTTTGTTAGGTCCATAAATGGAAGTTTATTATCAAGCGGGCTGGCCGTGCTTGTTTGGAAATTTAGTTTTGAAAATAAACTTTCTCGAATACACTTAGACACATATACTTATTATTGAATATGCAAAACAAACAGAGTGCTTTCACTTACATAAATTGACAGAAGCTAATTGATGTTTATCACTATACAAACACAAAAATTATTTTATACTAGCTGCGTCCCGCGGTTTCACCCGCTTGAGTCCCTTGTTAAGTTTTCGTAAATTTTGTAACTTTCCGCGCAACTTTCTTAATTTTTTCTTTCATAAGAACCTTCTCCTGACAATTGCAAACACCAAAAAAAATTATTAGCGAAATCGGTCTAGCTATTCACACGTGATGCCGTGACCAAGGGAAATAGGGATTCATTGTGTGTATTAAGATAAAAAAGTTCTTATTTAATTTTTGTCGTTGAGAAAAACGACGGATACAAAGCAAAGCAAAGCAATTTTGAAATATTAACGAAACTTAACCTAGAACTGTATTGATATGTAACAATGTTAAAAAGTATTGTAAGTTTTCAACACATGATAAGGGTAAGATAAATATTGTTCTACATAGTGGATACTACAGTATGGATACAGCCGAACAATATCTATAAACGTATGTAGCTTAAAGAAAAAGAAGATTACAGATATCCCTAATTGGTTATCCATGATAATAATATAATCATTCTAAGTACAAAAAAAAACAGTCCGTCATAGGACTGCACGAGAGAAGTGAAAACATAACTTCACAATGTATTTGCATATACATTCACACACACACACATCTGTATATATATAATTAGGTTACAAATTAAAAGTAGATAATAACATATCTAAATGTATACATAGGGTACACTAGAAGTTCTGAGCCCCTTAGCGCTCATAAATGTTTGAATTTCGAATGTTATAGTTTTTTTAAATATAAGAAACTCGGCTCCGTCTTACGAATTTTCGATCAGGTCACGTGTCCTGACGCGAGTTTAACATTTTTTACCCATCCTAGCCCCTAAAGAAGTTTTCATTTAAAAAAAACACAGGAACTACCAAATGCTTCTATCAGTAATTTTTTGTGCCAACGACAACTAAAACCGTTGGCAAACGCATTTGACAAAACGGCAATGACCTTCTTATGCGTGTTCTTTCATATAACGACACAAACGACCTATGATTAATTCAGCAACGATGTACATTCTCTGATCTTGTAGAGACGAGGACGCAGGCGTCACTTCAGGGCCACACACCCACATATACCCACAAATCTCTTATTTTGTACACATTTGTGTGTAGACCAACGGACCATGACTTATTTTGACTACGAAAAAATATTAGTAAAATTTTCTAAAATATTAACTACAACTTTGGTATAATATAATTTTTATTTATTTATTTTTCTACTTCGTAAAATTTATTGTTGTTCAAAGAGGTGTTGAGTATTGAATCTAAACAGGTTTTGATAAAAGTAGGTCAGCCTTTCATTAAGCTTAGAACAAAACTAAACTCGACTAAAGACTAGAACTAAACTAAGAAACTTTGATATTCTAGAGTTACAACAAAATTAAGTGTACTGCCCTTGTACATAGTACCAACTTCATGATGAAATTCAAATATCGAGCTGAAGCCCTATCTTATGTGATTGATAAGAACTGGAACTACGCGGTTATATTAAAGAACAGCAAAAGTGCATTACAACACGTGGCTCGATGCGCCTCTGATAGCAGAGGTGTTTCGATAGCCTATGTAATACTTGAAAAATTATTACAATGACAGGAAATGGGTAGGACCCTAAAGTTGCAATGGGTTCCGGCTCACATTGGATTACATGGTAACGAAGAAGCGGACAGAATGGCTAAAGTGGGCTGCTTACAATGAGTCGAAATTAATGTTTTACCGGATTATTCCTAAATATTACCTAAATTTAAAATACAAAATTATAATAAATGGAAAATACAGTTTAAGGAGAAATCTGAAACGAAAGGAATTTGGTATCGTCCTATACAGTCTGAGCCGCTTTATATACCATGGTTTATTGGATGTTGCATCAATAGAAACCACTTAAAAATGATATTGAGACTTCGTTCTGGACACATTCCATCGAATAAGTTTGCATACTTAATGAAAAGGAAAAACTCTCCGAACTGCAGCTTATTCGGAGTTGAAGAGGATGTACAACACGTGCTGATGGAATGTGTCAAGAACCGAACAGAAAGAAAAGCACTGATGGAAACATTGAATTTGAACCAGATTGCTGTAGGAATTGCGCAGACTATTCTTTCACTACCAATATCTGAGATATCCAAACAGCTGTGTATTAGCGGTTCAATGTTTCCACAGTGATGTACAATTTGTAAGCTATAAATATAGAGGATACAATGGGGTTGACATGTCTAAATAGATAAAAACCCTTACTCAATAAAAGATTTAAAAAAAAAAATATCGAGCTTTTACTAAAAGGGAAATTCTTTTCAAACATAATTCTTTCAGAACGTGATTCCAGTTTAGAAACCTGTTTGAATTAAATAAATGTTTAATTTAATTAATTTGAATTAAATAGGTTTGCTGCCGAAGCCACAGATAATATGTAAAATAATTCATGGCTTTATAGACTTCGAAGTTCTAGAGAAAGTGAATCGATGTACATGTGCATTAACCTCTGCCTCTTAATTCGTAGCCAAAGTCAATAAACTCTAGAAGTTCCAAACTATTTTCACTTGTCAAATTGTCAATTGGTAAAATGTTCATTATTATTATTTAGTAATACATACGTAGTTGTATTGATAATGCTGTACTTTCTTTGATTTCATACTAACACGACAAGCTGGCATGAGTGCTACGTCTCCTCGCTGGACGATGTTGTTGTTGTTTTGTCTGTACAACCTTTGAAATAAATCTTATGTGGGAGAACCATGCTTCGGCACGTATGGGCCGGCTCGACGGCTCGTTACCATGGCCTCACAGAAAATATATACATCGAAGCAATGCTTGCATTGCATTTCGCCGCGTGAGTGAGGTTACCGAAGGCCCTTCCCCTCTCCCCCCCTTTCCCCCTCTTCTCCTACTCCAACCATAGAGGGCGGCAACGCACTTGTGACTCTCGAGTTGCAGGTGCCCATGGGCGGCGGTAGTCATTTACCATCAGGTGACCCGTCTGCTCGTTTGCCCCATATACAATAAAAAAAAAAAAAAGTAAAGCCTTTTGTTTCTTGCTTCACAAAAAAATACATTTTCATTTCAGTTACATTCTCGTTTCTCGTAGTAAAACAAAATGAAATTAGAATTTCTATTAATAACAATATAAAAAAATAGTAAAAATAAAATTAAGAAAGAAATAACAAGATAATTTAAAAGTAATTCAAAGTTCATCATAGCATGCTTGTACTAAGAATTCATTTTAATAATATTTAATGTGTATTTATAATATATTCAGTTCATTAGAAACTTCCTTTCAATTTTGGTCTTTTTTTATAGGCCAGAACCTTTCTTAACAGAGGGTGAAGGCCTCTTCCACAGAGGTTAGAGTCTATCTTCTGTTACGCGCATCCAGTCAATACCTGCTACGTTTGTTATATCGTCCGCCCAGTCTTCCATAGGCCTTCCTCTTTTCCTTTTCCCGATGAGCTTGGCCATGACGTTGACCTTATAGTATATAACGGTTATCGTTAAGACTAGCCACGTGGCCAGCCCATCGCTATTTAAGCTTCTGTAAATAGTTTTAAGACCGTGTGCTGCATTTTTTTGAACTCTTCTAATTTTCACAATTCTTCTATTTTTCTTTCCATACTACTTTGGCAGGAGCCAAAGGAGTATGGAAGTCAGTTATTTTTTATTCTTCTGAAAAATTTCCAGTTTATTGTTAGTGACGGTAGCAGGCAGGTGTTCATGACTCTCATTTTCATTCGTATAGGGAGAAAAGAAAGAGAATATGACATAGCGTGATCGTGAAGTAGCAGTAACGAAATGGCTAAGGCAACCACTTGCGATCAAGTGGTTGCGGGTTCAAACCCCAGCTAGTGCACTACCGACGTGAACCCGCTCCTTACAAAAGTGTTTAGCTTAGCTGGAGGGGTTAACAAGAATACTAGTCATGTGTGACCCACGTTACTAGGATCTTTAAAGAGCCTACAAGAATATTATTTTCAGAGTCGCCTTCCTTCTCGTACATCTTAACAAAATAGGAAATAATACCGTGATCAGATAGCCTGGATCTTGTTTAATCAATTAACAGACTTTTCTAAGCACAATGATCACAATACAACACGATGAAAGTAGGTGGAGATCGTAAGGTTAACCGATCACGCGCACGTTCCAAAACCAAATATACTCGTATTTTAGTTTATGAGACCGACTGCCTCGACACCGTCTCAATCAACTCACACTTGTTGACAATGATGTTAAAATGACATTATTAAATAACTGACAAGTTGACTTTGACAGCAAACAAATCGATTGAATGACCTCACAATCGCCATCTAGTAAAAAATGTTGGAAACTAATTAATCTTTATATTGCTACTATTTAACGCTGCGATATATTTCTAACAAACGTTCTTCGTATCAAATTGTTCTTCCCTTAACTTTCATTCAATGATCTGCTATTGACACGTTGTTAAACAGTGTTCCTAAAACAACTGCCGGATTGACTAGGCCCCGATTTATGTACACAGTTGAGTAACGATGACTTGGTGACGAGATTTCGGTGAACGACGCCAAGTCTTTGGGCGTTACATACACCCAAAGACTTAGAGTCGCTCAATAAACTAAGTAGTTGTATAAGTAGATTAATGTACCATTCAGATGTTAATCATTATCTTAAGCAATCGAATATAACCTTAAACTAGTTTGACAAACGACTGGCCATGTTCGACATGTGTTGCCATATTAAATAATTCGAAAGTGTACTTAATGATAGCTCTTAATTTTTTTAAAGTTAATTCTTTATATTTTTAAGTAAATATATTAACAGTCTGGTCGATTTGACAAGAAACAATCGCTAATTAAAAGCAACAATAACAAAATTTCGCATGCGTTAAAGTAAGATGTAATAAAACGATATTACGATTCTACTTGGCCGCCACCTAATAAGAACCGTTCACATTTTGTATATCCGGTTGCAGCGGAAGTAACGGTGCAAACGTCGCGTGCGCACATCGTAAGGACCTAGGGTTGTACACTTACAAATCATAATTTAAAACTACAAACATATTATTATTGCATCTCATCACATATATTTTTAGTGTACATTGACTAAATGTTGGTAGCAAAATTTGGGATTTTTTTGTAGGTATCACATTAACTGACACTACATAATTTATGTTAATATACGTAAGTACAAATATAGAAGACACTTTTAAAAGGTCACGGTTTGTCATATGTTCGTTATTAAATTCTATATGACTACTGACTCCAGCTATTTGCTTTTTTTAAATATTATCTTGGAAAAAATACATTTTAGTTTCCCTCTATATGTTAATTATATTTCAAATTTATCCCAAAAGCTTAAAAATTGTACTACTTTTACATATCTTTTGTTTCCAATCTCCATTGTGCGACTGATACCAAGTATGGTTCTACAGTAGTAGAAGTTGTTCAGGCTAGATAGAAACGTGAAATACCCTTTAAAGAATGCGTTTTTTAATGCAACCGCAAAAAATAATGATCAATGTTCACAACCCTAGGTATTCCAACCTATGAAATATTTAAGTATAATATAGATCAATCATTACACACCCTGAGGTTATGCAGCGCAGTTCATTGTCAACTGCCAAGTAAAAGTTGTTCAACCACTCCTGTTTCCTTATGCAACTTCGATACAACTACAAGTGTAAACCTAAGTGTTACTGCTAATTCATTTTAAAAACGAAATCATATCAATGTCATTTATAATGTTATGAAAAGATTTAGAAATCACTCTTTTAAATATGCATCTTCATGTGAAACCATTGTTAAACAAAATTAATTATAGTTTTTACCATTATTTAAATTCTAGTTATCGGTGAGAGGTGATCAATTCCCTGCCTTTAGTATTCGGATCACCATGTGATATTTTGTTATTAACACGTTTTTTCTATGTCTTAAGCAGAGGCCTGACGGTGGATTCCTCGGTCAGTCTTAATCTAAATATGCTTTTGAAGATTGATTGATTGAGTTATTGTTTACTTATTTAATATAAATCTTTAGAAATCAGACGAATCTCCTCGTTTACGAATTTATTTTGGCATGTTTTTAATTTGTTACGTATGATGTGTATGTACTTTTGAACGGAATAATAAATAATTACCAAATTATCAATTTAATTTCTCTATTTCTTAAAAGATACACAGATACATATATAAAGATGAATAGGTTGGGTAGAAAAGACGCCAAATAGGAATTGTAAAAGTTATCTTCGAAGAAATGTGTAAATATTTTGTAAAAATCTTCTAACAGTATCCATTTTCTGGTAAAGTAGTTCCAATGGCCCCGATATCATCGTAAGAAATTCACACCTTTTGTAACAGTTTAAAAGTAATTTTCATCTCAATTGTCATAGCTGCGCGTTTCTTTTGATCATAATCAGGCCCCAATTCCATTGTGCTCATGCGCGGGCGTGACAAGTCCGCGCCCGAATTCTTGCGCACTGACAGCTTAGGGCAAGTGTCATAATCTCTGCTTATTATGAATTAGTCATGGTGTGAAAGAAATGTTGTGGCGGAGACACTAGTTGGAAGGTTTATAAATCGAGTGCAGTTACTTTCAAACAAAAGTATGACCGACTCCAATACACCGAAATCTTGCATCTAAACTATCATTAGTTATATTTTAAACTGTTTACTTTTTTATATGTTAAAAGAATATTCTAGACGTATAAACTGATTAAAATTAAAAAAGCAGTCATTATAATCCTCCCTCAAATTCTTTGCAAATTCAAGACTGAATTTATAATGCTAATACCTTGACCAAATATATATGGGCCCATCTTTTAGGTACCCTATTCCATTATATTTTAATTTTTCTAACTTTTTCATGTAAATATATGTACACCCATATCGGACAGACGGGGGGGGGGGGTTTCTTAAGGTTCCTCTGTAGCCACAGTAGTATGATGCCCGAATAAGTCAGACTACGGTAATGTATTATTTCTACATTTCTAGCTACTTCTAACACCGACGAAATAGTCCCTTAAAACATACTTTTCTACCTGAAATAGTTTCAGAGATCTGATTCATCTTGATATGACTACCCTATACGTATATCAGCATCACCACATTTTTACAGTATTTTACAGTTACTTTACGATATTTTAATTTTGACTTTTAGAAGCAATGATACTATCAGTTCCCACTTAACTTCCTGACAACTACGTAGAATGTCGGACACCAAATCTGTCTCCATATTTTTTGCCCCTCAGTCGCGTTAGCGAGTCGATCACGATCTCAGGTATCTATCCACCGATAGAGTTATTACATTGTTCGTTAGGAACGCGGGTGCGGCCTTGTAGTCTAGAATTGGAATTACCGGTCACTTTTTAACGTTGCAAGAGCTAAGAAATAATTTTCCGGCGTACACAAAGGATTGACAAAGAGCGCGGCTTTATTGCTGAGATTTTATCACAACAGTTTATCGGTTACTCGATCTGTGTTATCTATAAGATCAGCGACCCAGCTGGTAATATTTGTGTTTAGTTACATATGTTTTAGATTTTGAACTAATAATTTCAGATCATAAGAACTAAAAGTGCATTTGAAACCGTTCCACCCGAGCATACAAACTAGTATAGATGAACGCCAAGGCTTCTTTTTAGACTAAATCAAGATAAAAGGAAGAAAAGATTTAATAAATGTGAGCAAAAGACACTTTCAAAGTATGTGTATCAATTGCCGAATAAGTCATCTATGTACATAATATTAAAAACACACATTCGTAGGAGAGCCATGCTTTAGCACGTATGGGCCGGCTCGACTGGAGTGATACCACGGCCTCACAGAAAACCCGCAGTGAAGCATTGCTTGCATTGCTTTTCGCCGCGTGAGTGAGGTTACCGGAGGCCCTAACCCTTCCCTCTCCCCCTCTTCCCGTTCTTGCCTCCTCTCCGTCCTCACCCCTCTTCCCTCCTCTCCCCCTCTTCCCGCCGTAAAGGCCGGCAACGCACTTGTGACTCTTGAGTTGTAGGCGCCCATGGGTGACCCGTCTGCACGTTTACCCCGTGTCCCGTGCCCCCTATACCATAAAAAAAACACATACGAGTACAAAAGTACTGAAAGTATTGAGCAATTCGATGTCTTCACGTCATGTTCACCTATTTATGTGAGTTAACTTTGCACGTGTACTCAGTTCCAGGTCTAAGAAGAAGAGACTACGTTTTTCTGTTAAAATTAATAAATATAGCAAATAAAGGAGCTTCCTCAATTTATTTTATATATGGCATTTGCCCTTATAATTCTATAACCACTACCATTTTGAGATAACCTTTAACAAAATGATTGTAGACCTTCCAATGAACACGGAAATCTACAAATTATAACTATACTAGCGTCGCCCCGGCTTCGCACGGGTGCAATGTAGATACTAATGTGGTGAACAATTATCGTCATATCATTATACAAATTAATACAAAACAATATGAAATTATACGTATAAACCTTCCTCTTGAATCGCCCTATCTAGTCGTGAAAATCGAATGAAAATCCGTTGCGTAGTTTAAAAGATCAAAGCGTACAGACAGTGGAAGCGACTTTGTTTTATACTATGTAGAGATAAAGATAAATGGTGTCATTTGCCGAATCCTATAATACTAGAAACACATAATTAGTATTCAATGATGGCTGAGATCAGAAAACAATAAACATTACTATATATGGCACCTCAACTGGTTTATTAAATTTAATCATTGTCAAAAATGAGGTCGTATGTCTGTTTATTATACAGTTACGTACCAAATAAAGTCTTAGCTCTCACAAAAGTAGAATAACTGTAACTTGTTATGATAAGGATCCGTTATGACCACTTCTAGGTTCAGGTTCTCCTGATAGAACTTAGAAGTGGTACCACATCATTATATAAATCCGGTGATTATACAATAATATCGAACCACTTCTTTCTTTCTTCTTTCATTTCGGTAAATTACATAACAAAACAAAATTACGATAACAAATAAAGTAAAAGAAAGGTTTTACTAAAGTTAACCAGCATAATGGGCCAAAACTTTTTATAAACAAAAATATGGTTGACAATGCAAGATTATTTCTAGGCGCCAATAATAACCAGCTTCCGGGCCATGTGCTTGAATACCTATTAGATTGTATGAAAATAAAATCAATACTATAATAACTAAGATCTTGAATTTTATAAAGATAACGAACATAGTAATCGCTTAGTCATGGTATATTTTCCTGCAGATTAACGTAATAATATTGACATTGCAAAAAACATTTTCCATATTAAATTTTAGTACCACTAATTACAGTATTCTTCTAATAATAATTGTAACAATGCCATTGTCTGTAGTGCAAAGGACGCAATATAGGAATTACAATTACACAAATTGCCTATAAACAGTCACGCACAGAGAAACAAGAAAAGCTCTTGTAGACTATGCAATTTGAAGTGGTGTAACCATTGCATGAATAATGCAATTGGCCTAATTAATAAGCTCAGTTGCCCCATACGTGGTAGTAGTGGAATCTATAAATATATAATTCTATGTATATACTAGCTTAAGACTCGCCTAGTAGGGACGACAGTTATTGCAATAAGAATGCCTACGCATTCTGCAGTCGGCCTTGCCATAAAACAAGAAGTTTAACTTCGTGGACTAGAACCTTAATGTATTCTATCATTAATAATATTATAATAATAACTCAACACATCTCACACACGGCCGTCTTATCCCAAACTAGGCAGAGCCTGTACTACGGTAACCAGACTGCTCATAAACATACTTATATATTTCTAAATACATATATATTATAAATAAATTACGCTCAGACCCAGAACTAATGATCATGCGCATCACACAATTATTTGTTCTGGGTGGGAATCGAACCCACGACCTCTGGTTCAGCAGTTCGCTAACCAACAGGAAAGTCAAATATTATAAATGCTCATGATAAAAAGTAACTTATGTGATTCTCCAAATCCCAGGTCATATCATTCCTATCTGGAGATTGTCCTGGAGCACCATTTAGTACATAGCAATCAGCCTGTCTCCAAATCGTGTAAACAGATAATTATGTTAGGCCACTCTATTAAGGCGCAGGTGATCAAAGTGTCATAGTGCGTTTGGGTGCATGAGCGCGAAAAGATTAATGAAATGTGTGTGATCGTGGGACATCACCACTTCTTTATCCACTAGTAGTCATGAAAGGATAATAAACAGACAGAAGAAGTTCTCGTATTAGATTTATACGGTAAACATACAATACAGAATTCAGTGTGCTGTTTTTGCGAAAGTACCAATTATCAATGTTTTATAACGGTTACTTAATGTCCACATTCGAGGCTTTCTTCGGAGGCAGAGTCTTCTTTCTTAGATGTACGGTAATGTGAAGTAGGGGAAATAGAGGTCAAAGGTAGACAGACTGGGCCGAAATGCCCAGTGCATTTACTGGGTAGTAACACACTTTGAGGATCTAAGACGTGACTAGTCGTCTTAAGGCAAGATATTAGAGCTAATGAGCTAAGTCCTAAGAATCGGGTAAAACAGAAGATTTAATAACAATATGGAAAATCAGGCTTGAACTAATCATACCGTTAAAAGAAGAAAGTAATACAATCACACTTACATAGATAATATTTTTGAGCATAGACTTTTAAGATTTTATGTTGGTTTTGCAGACTCTATTGAGCAACCAAAATCACAATTCAAACGCGGAAGATTTTTACTGAAGTTAACGTGGGCGCGTGTCAAGGTTCATTGACAAAAATATGCGTATGAGTAAATAACGGCTACCTGAGATACAAATCGATTCAAAAGTTAAATAATCGATTATACATGTAGCTGATTCTAATTAGTAATTATAGGTGTTCTTTGTTTTGTCTCTGTGTGTCACATATGACAATTAAATGAAGAATTATTGGTTCACCGTGTAAAGTGATGCTATAAATCTGGCCAAAGTTTAATGAATTATTATAAATAAGTATTTACAAATTCACGAAATATTTTTTCAATTAGAACTCACAGTAAATGAACGCCCTAAAGCTACCTTTGACAAAAAATTTTACCAATGAGAAGTCTAGTTAACTGTAACTGCTAACATGTAACTAAAACACGAAATTAAATCGAAACTTGCAAGTGAGAACTGAACCTGCGCCATAAACTGAGCCCCATCGAGTGGGGCTGTAAACCTGGACGGAACACATTAGACGTCTCAATAAAACATGATTGCGCTTAAATAGGTGCGATTTCGACCAATCCCACGCAAGTTCACTAAACTTTCTCAGTTTTCTTATTACGAACATATACATTTGTGCCTGGTTGATTGGACCTTGGATGGTATTATTGGAAACGGCATACACATCATTAGTATATGTTGAGATGTGACTCTTAATTCCAGAGGGTTCATTCGCCTTGAAGACGACAAATATGGTAAAGTCTGTTTACCAGTTATATAGCTGTTTCTAACCCTACCAAAGTAAGATTAAGAGGAGAAAGTAGTAACTTCTTTGATAAAACAGAACCAAATAAGGACAATACTTTAACTATACTCGTATTTGGAAAGAAACTTTGACAGATGGCAATTTGGTCCTTGCAGCTAACCGTTTAAAGGCAAAAACAAATTAATATAATAGAAACTAGACATTAGGCCACACTTAAAGAAATATTTAATGGATGTACCTATCAAATCAAAATAGAGAAAAAACATAGTTTAATAAATAACACCACTCACTTAGTTTCTTCGAGTTGTCTCTGGAATATATTTATATTTAATACATACACGCCGTTGCCCGCGACTTCATTTGCGTGTAAATTCAAATTTTCGCCCACGGAAACCGATTTTCTGTTAAATTTTCTTAATTTTTCGTTCCGTAAAAACCTTCTACAAAGTATTAAAAAACATAAAAAAAAATTAATGAAATCCGTTAACTCGTTCTTATGTTATGGCATGGCGAAAGAAAATAGGGATTCATTTTTATACATAGATTATTACAATTTCAGAAGTCATTGCTCTGCGATTTCGATTAATCAACAAGATTAACTGCAAGCAAAAAATAATTGTCACATTTAAGAAAACACTATAAAGATAATATTTATTTAGTATAATAAATGTTGCAAGTATATAATTATAACAAAGGTATTCCAAAACATAAATAATTGCAAGAGCCTCGACATATATTATATACTTATGCACATAACCTGAAGATATTAAAATCAGGAAAGAAGGAATAGGTACTTGAAATTAATTTGTAATAAAAAAATAGAACAATACAGTACAAAATCACTAGAACTTAGAACCGGACCCAAGACCGGTCTTTCCGCACCATAAGTGCCTATAGCTAATGAAACACCACAACTTTACAGCCCTGTGGTCAGTGACCACAATACAGTTAGCCAAGAGCCGACAGAAACGTCCGAAACACGGAACCGTTTCCGACTACGTGACTTCGTTGAATGTCAGTGATCAATCACAAGTCCCAATAAATACCGACTAATTCTCAACACACTATTTGTAACTGTGCTTTTCGATGGTGTGAGTTAACGAATAATACCGAGAAACCTGTTAGGTAAATGTATTCAGTAGCTTCGTAGTTCAATTTTAGGAAACAAAATATTCTGGTTAGAATTCTGCTATACCTATTATATATATCTATGGCATCAGCGTCATTACAGTTTACATTTTGACATTCAATATTTGTAAATTAATGTATAAATTAATCTTATTTGTTAATAAAAATTCGTTCGTCTTCTACTCGTTCGTAAGTATTTTTTTCGAATGAGTTGACTTTTTCTCTGTAGTAGGTGGCACAATAAAAGTTTTTGATTTTAACTACTCAGTTTTATTTTCTTTTTTAATTTGACTGCCCTGTTGGTCTAATGGTTAGTGACCCTGACCGCTATGCTTATAGGTTGTGGGTTCGATTCAAACCTGAGTCTGGATGTTCTTTGTGTCCGTTGTTTCTATGTTTGTAAAGTCCCCCGCGACACAGGAGTAATTCTTAATGCGGGAGTTATCTTTTAAAAAAACAAAAAAAACAAAAAAAAAATTAATAATTTTATTATATTTTAATCTATTTCTTGGTACGGACGTCGGATTTTAATACTCGCAAACAATAGATTTGATGAACTTCAGCACGATACTGTGAATATTTTGTAAAAAAAACTGACCATATATTTATATGGTCTATTTAGTAGAAGTAGAAGCCTTTTCTAAAGCGGGTTGTATTGTAAACAAAATCTGTTTCTACCCGCCTTCAATTTGATTGAATCTAGTGTGTAGTCAAAAATACTCTTCAGCTATAGCGAATGTGTTGCAATAATAAAGCATTCAAAAGCACTTGATCGAAGCACAGATTACAATTAACTCGTTTAACCACAAGACCAACACATTTACAAAAACACAATTATAAAACCACTAACAACTACATATATCAAATGATTGCCAACGTACTCCACTGGCTGACTGCTCTTAAGTACACTTAATAAAGTAATACAAGTATATAATAATTGTTGTTATAGACAAGCAAATATTTGTTTTCAAGCCCACATATGGGTATTAATTGCAGGTCTGTATCAGGTTTACTACAATTGCCTCATAACCAGAACTTACTTCATAAAAGAATTAGTAAACCAAATTCTTACCTTTGATTATGCAAGCAGCGCAATGTTTCAGGAATGATTAAAAATTCTTTAAGGAGTGATATTAAAAATTGTAGTGATATGTTTTATTCGTTAATATTCTCAACATATTCTATGAAGAGATTTAACTGGGAAACTGTTTACCCAAAAACACAAAAAAAATCGTATCAGAACGAAATCATTATTGAACCACATGTTAATAATTACTTATGAACACGATCCATATATCTATGGACGTGTGATAAGTAGTGAAGTAGCCAAAAACTATTTTTTTGCTCGTAAGTTAACATAATATATTGACATTAGCAGCGCCCCGCGGTTTCACCCGCGTAAGTCCCGACCTCGTGGGAATATCGGGATAAAAAGTGGCCTATATATTAATCCGGTTCAGTGGTTGTTGCGTGAAAGAGTAACAAACATCCATCCATCCATCCATCCATACATCCATCCAAACTTTCACATTTATAATATTAGTGGGATTCTCTAAAAATTTTCATCCGCTTTTAATTGTAAGTTTTTATTAGTATATATATACAATGAATCAACATTTAGAAGTAAATTTAAGTGAATGATTTGACAACACTAAGGCATTACGCCATGACTTGTTATGTCATACAAAATGAGGCTCCAAAGAAAGACAATCATTGCCTCATTAACAACAACATTTTACCGTGAACTTTTGCCACTAATTGAGACAATGTTTCCTGATTACATTCATAAGGTAAACTTATAAATTAAACCTAGATAGATTTTAAAATGTATGTCTGTAATCAGACAGCGGTGACGTAAAACTACCCTTTCTGCTACATTTATGATTTAGGCCTCTGATTGATTTCCTTCACGCTTAAGCAATTCAACACATTTCAAAGGCATTTGAAGGTCGCGGTTTGCACGACATGTTACATACAATACAAATGTACATTCAATCAACTAAATATTTATGTTTATCACGTTTTACTACACAATATTGAGAAAGTTGCACATTCGTATGTGTCCAAGTAAAACTTGCAAAATTTTATTAATAGCCCTACGCGGAATAACTTCCTAGAATTAAGGTTAATATTGTTTTAATAGGTTTATTGTGTCTTTCATAAATTTCTTATTCTACGTCGTTACACTAGTAAATAATACATAATCGCAAGTTTACCTTATAACTTAACATCAACGACGAAGCATAATATTTACTTTTTTTTTTTTAAGTATGTCCATATAGCTGGTATAAGTCTAGGATATACTACACATAGCTATCTTGACCCACATTAAGCATAGCTTGTACCATGGGTTCTAAAACATGGATACATGTACGCATTATACATAAAAACACCTAGACCGATACAAATAGACGTACATACATTTGCACTGAGCAAGAATCGTCTTCTAACGTTGCACCTGCGTCGCGCCAAAAGAGGTCATGAATAAAATATTTTGACTTTTATTACGTTATACAATAATATCGATCGCTTATCTAGTACTATTAAACCTAGTTTAATTTTAGTCTTAATGAGTGAACGAGAGATTTGTCCAAAGTCATCGGTAGATCAGTTGGTGCCTACGGCGTTTGACAACTATTGCTACACACCGTAAGTAAAATCAATACTTTGCCGGTTGTCCAGTGTCCCTTTATTATGTTTAATAAGGCTCTGTTATATTTGATAAAGAATAATCTACAACAGGACTAAGTTTTGGAGTCATTGTTGCCTATTCTACAAAAAAAAACCCTATCAGAAAATAATACATTTTTGCACAGACTCAATTTATTAAACTGATCCGTTCTGATAGATTTAGTCTGCCAGTACAGGTAAAATCACCTACTTCCATGGGAGTGAAAGGAACTACAATCATAAATGGTTGCTATGATTTTCGCAGAACTATGATTGTCTATTAACAAAGATTGTGAACTGTAAATGCTTGGTAAAATTACTTTTCCTCTCAAGAAAAAGGTTCTGTACACAAAAATAGGTAAAGATGAAATAGTTCAGTGCCTTCTTCTCCTCTGTTCGTTACCCGGTTTCGAAATTTGATTCGAAGTTTGACCTTTCAACATTTTTCCCTACCTTTGACGGAGCTTTATTTTTATCAATAATTACGAAACGATAATTTAGGTATTTTAGTTCCTTGACTGGGATAGTCAAGGAACTAAAATACCTACATTTTGGATTACCACGCATTTTTATTTTTGGATGAATAGTAAAAATGCGCTGATTAATAATTTAAAGAAAAATAGTCCTACCTAGTAGTACCTAGATCTGTACAAAGTCGCTAAATACCTTTGTTTAACAGCAAATCAAGGTCAAAGTTATAAAAGAGCGTTTGTTTTTACATTTAATAACTTTGAAAGGAACGTAAGTAGAAATCTGAAACTTTCTTAAATTGTAGCTTGTGATGATATTAAAATGTGCTATAAATTTCAGCGAGATCGCTTTTAAACTTTTTAAATTATTAACGATCATTTTTTATTTTTAGCCTTACTTGCAACATGCGCCATTTTTTTCCTAAACTACTAAAACTAATCGGACCAGCTTAGAAAATTCAATAAACCATTTAATTTTATGAGCCTGTTGGAATTTTTAAGAAATATCGATTTTAACCGATTTTATAACGATATTTTGAGGTATAACTTTTTTTACGCGATGTATAAAACTACACGTCTTTTTCTTTATTTTTTTCAAATAACCAGTTTTTATAATCTTATTAATACTACCAATGCCAAACATAATACCAATTTTGGACATAACTTCAAATACGTAAGAACTGCCGATTTGTCTCTTAAACAAAGTAAGATTTTATCAATTCCAGTGTTATTAAGATTAAAAGTAGAAATGTAAGGAATGTAGAATAAAGTAACAATAAAACATATTTAAATATTCAATAGTAGTTCCTCGTTACAACATGACAGGAAATCATTGAAATAGTTCGAGTAAACCGAAAGTCTCTTAGAAGGTTGTCCGATAGCTGCACACAATGAGCATGCCTCGTAAGTTATGAATCACGGGTGATCTCACATCAAAGCTCTTCCATTGTATGATGGATCAACAGCCTTTTTTTATTACGAGTTTATATTCTGCAATAGTTAAAAGAAATCTAAAATTTAAAATAATAATCATGTGGGTTTCATTCCTGCTCATCTGACACAGAAAGAAATGTTGAAGATCTAGTGAAGGTTAAAATCATATTAATTTGAAACGGACATGCTGGATACGTAAAATATGTTGAATGAACAGAATAAGATATTATGCAGATTAAAACGTTCTATGTTTAATTTACATTGCTTAATAAATTACACGTCACGATCTTCACCGACGGCACCGATAGGTGGCGCGTTTGTAACTTTGAATGCCTTTTAACAATACACGGACTCCCACGCATGTCTGAGAACTTCAGACCCACCGTTAATTTACACAATAACAATAATTGAGATTAGTCTTAAGGTCGAACAACAATTTATTAGCAAAAATACTTTAGATGTTTAGACATGTACAATTAAATGCAAGAAGCAATTAACATGGGTCTATTAAAGTAACATTCCAGATCTATTACAAGATAATGCTTATGTATTATTAACGACTTGATACAAGAAGCAGATCATCTAGTCTCGGGTGAAAGTATAAAAAAAAAAAAAACACTGTATAGAATGTAAAAGCTTATGCAAATTTAAAAAAAAAAAACAAGTTATCATCAAACCAACGTCAAATGTCAATTTACAATAATACCTATCTTCAATCTTACTAGGATGTGTTGTCTAGGACTTAAAAGGAAAATCTTGCATTATCTGAATCATATCCTATTGAATGGAAACATTCGAGCCGGTTGGGCGATTGTATGTAGATGATGTGGCGCAAGACATGATCAGAATTGCCTAATATCAGCTACAGTGAGGCATGAATCTGTGATCGGCTGAGGCAATTTGTAAACATACCTCATGATAAAGCCTTACGGCCTTGAGTTAGCATGCAAGGAATTTTGAATCGATCTGAAGGCAATACTAAGGCGATTGGTTAAATGTGAATTGTAATATTTGTAGTATTTTCGTTGAGTTCTAAAAACAGACATACACATATTTATTAGTTTGTACCAATATTGGTCTGTAAACGAGCAACCATTTGTTTTATTTGCAAAAAAAATAAAACATTTTATTTGCTTTAGTATGAAGGTTTACTATATTAAAAAGTTTAATAGTATTTTTTAAAGTGCTTCTACCTTTATTATTATTTGAATATACAGGCTTTCAGCTATGGTGTAATTTATTCCTCCGTCCACGCTTTAAAATTTTACCGTAATGCATCTAGTTAAATTCAAGTAGACACGAATAAAAATTGCCGTTTTAATTAAAAGCTGATTTGAAAATGTTTCAGTGTTTAAACAAATTTGGTAATATTTTTTTTACTATGTGAAACCTCAACTTTACGGAAAATTTGATGTAATGTGACCATTCCTTATTATTAACACTACCTTTATAACTTCACTTGAATATTCGAAGCAATCTCTAGGGCGTCTCTCAAGATCAGGAAAATTCACATTGAGCGTGATTTTCTCAATGTCCTCCTCTTTTGGTACTTACGAGAATCGGTTAATTATCAGGAAACCTCGCTTTTATTCACGTTTATAGCTAAATTTACCTGTTTCCCAACTCTACAGAGCCAGTGCAATCAACCGATTAGCTTTAAAGAATTACCTAATATTCAAAGATAATAAGATAATGGCATCATACAATTCAGTTAAACTCATCGTTCATGGTTCGTCATTTTTTGGTCTACCCCAAGTATGTCTGCTTCCACGTCGGCATGGATAGTATTGCTTACGGGTAATTCAAAACAAAGTACTTCTAGTTTGGTAAGCTATGGTAAATTGTATGCGAATGTCAATGTTTGGTTATACTGGTCAGTGTTTTGCTCTTTCTCGAAGGCATCGTAAGATACATAAATGTAATAGTAGTTGGAGCCTGATGTCACCTCCAAATATTCCGGTCTGAGCCGGATCCTTGCCAAGTTCATAAGTTTTTTTCACAAATCAAAAGATGTTATAAATATCGTTTTATTACAATAATGTAGCCAAATATTGAGGTTTTTCGCCTCCAAAACATCAAGTCAAATTCACTACGAATTTTATACAGATATTTAATAACGACCTCCACGATTATTAACAGCTATTACTTTTTTAATCTATATTTTAAAAAAATATGATCAGAATTTTAAAATAAAAAGAAATAGTTAACCCTGATAATTTTATTTTATTTTTAATTCCGTATACAAACTGAAAAATATTGTTCTTAACTCGACCAACCTGAAACGCTGAAGAAATAGTTTTACAGTAGGTATAAAATTATTCCTATGTTACATATTTTTGGTGTACAATACATAATTATATTTAGCAATAATTATATTTTTAAATAATACCATCTTTGCTGTTGTATCCAAAAATATCCCAAAAATGTAGATCAAGTTAAGTGGGTCCCATATTACGAGTGTAACCGCGAAAAACACTTGCTTAATTCAGTGGAACACCTGAGTTGAACACGGAATGTTTCGCGCTAATAGCACTGGTGGTGACCTCAGTACCTTTCACTGTTGAGGCTGGGGCGCAAACAAACGACTTGGACACGGTTCAACAAGCCCGCATAAAGGAACGTATGCCGTAGGTGAAAATACTAAAACTAAGCAAATAAGATGCAAAGTAATGTTATAAAACGTCTCACAACCACTGCTATAAACTATGAAAATCATTAACTAACAGTAACTGCCATGTTGTTCCTACCTCTCTCTGCACTCAAGTGATTGTTATCAACTTATAATACATTCCTACCCTTTTATAACGCCATTATTTAGCTAATGTACCTATTTGCAACCCAGCTACTTATATTGTTTCACAATGTACCTCATTATTTTATTACCTACCAAAGTTGTTATAGACATTACTAAGTACTTATATACTATTGTGTAAGGATTATCTGTAAACAATATGTATTTTTCTGTAAGTAAATAAATAAATAAATAACTATTCATCAATATTTATCAACCGACCAATAGTATTGCTTTACCGGCATAACTAGTCCTAATAATGTCTATTAACTCATTTTTATTAAATAGTATACTGTTTTATCATCTACTATAGGCATATATCATATATATTTATCATCTACTATAGCAATAAGGCCGCCCTTTGTACATTATCTGTTTCACACATGAATGTATGATACTTCTACTGTAACTATAGTGTACGAAGAAAGTGATATCTATCTATCTATCTATGGTTTGCCCCTATTTTTAATAAAATAAATCAGAGTTTTTGATGTGGCGACAACAGTAATCTGTAAAAAAGTTATCGTGAACGTTATCGTTGATATTCTATTCTTGGCTCTATAGTTCAGTTTAGTCAGTAAATTAGTTACGGACTTGGAAGCGTAAACATAAGTTCAGTTGTATTTGGAAAAGCAGAGTATTAAATTGTATTATACCCTCGTATTTCGTAATTTCAATTTTTTATTTACACTTAGGTGAATGGCAATAGATTCCTCATTTTGCCAATACCTATATAAAGATAGAAATTTGTTGTGTAAAATGTAAAATATATATTTCAATTACCCACAAAACCACACCATAGTTTCCTATGGTTAAAATATGTAAATTGTTAAACAGTCCTCATAAAATTAAGTATGAGATAAGACTGTGAAAAACTATATTCGCTACTGTTTTCAAGTTTTTTATTATTTTTTTAATGTTAGACCTAATATTAAAAGTGAATGATTTGGCAATAGTTAGTTTTAACAATCAACTACCATATTAACAACAATATCTACATTGAGCGCAGTGATTTTTTTATATAATTACACATGTTGACAGGATTTAACGCGATCACCTATTTTACCTTACCTTTGGTTTACCACGGCAAGTGCAACGTGGTCGAAACCTGATCGCGTTAATTCCCGTCAACACAACTATATTATCATATAACGCGAACGTTTAAAAGTTAGTATACCTAATTATTTTTTACACAAGCGATTCGTTAATGAATTGATAAAATCATTAAGCACCAACAATTAGAAGATACAACTTAGTTTTTATTCGCCAGTCAATAACCTTAGATTACGTAGACGGTGGACATGCACATTAATGTAATTTGTTCTACAGTTAGTCATGTTCATTAAATGCTCGCTGGCTTCACTTATCAAGATATTGCGATTGTGTAGATAATGAGCTTCTTAGTATACTGCAGAAATATTTTTAGTGAACTTGAGAAATAAAATATTGAAATGCTAACTGATTCGTTTTAGTATGACGGACCGTTTGTTGTAAATTGACCTTGGCTTCCTTTTTTAAACGACTTCAAAAAAGGAGGAGGTTCTATGTTCCACTGTTTATATATATATATATATAGGCCTGTTGGCCTAGTGGTTGGTGACCCTGACTGCTATGCCATAGGTCGTGGATTCCCACCAGAGTCTGGGTGTTCTTTGTGTCCGTTGTTTGTATGTTTGTAAAGTCCCCCGTGACACAGGAGTAATTCCTAATGCGGGAGTGGTCTTTCAAAAAAAATTTTTTTTTTTTTATGAATGTTCACCGATTACTCAAAGACACTTGGACCGATTTGGAAAATTCTTCTTTTGTTTGAAAGGGTATACTTCCCAGGTGGTCCCGTAGTCATCAGGTCAGGATCTGATGCTGGGATCTTGGAGAACTCCGAGCCCTCTAACATGATAATAATAAATCTTTACAAATATTATAAAGCTGAAGAGTTTGTATCTTTGGTTGAACGCGCTAATCTCAGGGACTACTAGTTCAAATTGGAAAAATTCTTTAAGTGTTGCATAACCCATTTATCAAGGAAGGCTATAGGCTATATAACATCACGCTACGCCCAATAGGAGTGGAGCAATGACCATAAACGCAGGTGAAATTGCGGGGAGGACTGTAATATATGTCTTATAAAAATTTAATTTACCTGTATTAGTAGTATCATATTTATATGATACTACTAATATTTTAAACGTGAAAGTTGGTGAGGATGTATAGATGTTTGTTATCGCGCAAAAACTACTAAACCGATTGCGATGAAATTTGGTATGTAGATAAAACCTGCAATAATATATAGGTTACTTTTTATTCCGATATTCCCACGGCAGCGGGACTTACGTGGGTGAAACCGCGGGGCGCAGCTAGTAACGAATGAATGATATTTTGAATGTATACACTCATTGGTTGCAGAACTTTTACTTTTTAACAACATGTACCTAAACAAAAACACATTAAAAAAGGCCAACTATTAAAAAAAAATTAAAGTTGTAGGGTGATTAATTTTGAAAAAAGAACTTTGAAATTCAACTCATTTATAATGATTACCTACAAATTGTGTCATTTAATTCACGTCTAAATCCTCATTAACAGTAGTAAGGCGCATAAAAAAAGTATGTAGATACTGAATTCATTAACTAATTATCATATTCTACTAAAACTTGGTAATTTCGTAAACATACATGCTGAATGCGAGCATATTTATGTGAAACAGGGTGTAAACGTCATGCTTTATAAGTAGGCGTCGTTGCCCAAAGCGACATTCCAACGAAAAACCTTTACTTCTCCAACCAATCATACGTTTTTATAGGTCACTCACACATAACTAGTTTTTTCTTAACCCAAATAACCCAAATTCTTGTGTTGGTCTTTTCACATAATTGATTTTGTCAAATTAAGCGAAAGATATAGATACCTGTTGTATTTGCCGCTAAATTTGATCGATGTAAAGAAGTTCTTAATTTAGTTTACAAATTTTCGATTTAAATTGAATAATTGTAATTAATTAAAAGTAAGTAACAGGTTACTCACTTCATTCATTTGTCTGTGATGTGAACTATTCTTGTTTTTACTAGATAATAATATTAATCACCCTGAGGTCGAAATTCCATCGCAATTCATTCAATTATTGATAAAAATATAGCTAAGCATCAAAAGAAAATTAACCGTTTACAATATAGAATTAAATAAAATATTTTTTTTTTTTTAAAAACAAGCTTTTATTACTTGTTAATAAAAAGAACTAAAAAGTTAAAAATAATAATAAAAGCGCGTTACACCTTCTTTATTTCTCTTGCCGTCAAAATGTAACACGCTTTTATTATTATTTTTAACTTTTTAGTTCTTTTTATTAAAAGAGTTATAAATAAAATAAAGAAAATATATATTTTTTAAACAAACTTTTATTAGGTACTTGCTAATAAAAATTTGTTTAAAAAATATATATTTTCTTTATTTTATTTATAACTTTTTAGTATTTATGATTCGGGATTTACTATGAATCAAACGAGTCCAAACTTCATGGGGTTGCGTCGTTTCATTACAGAGTTTGTATGACCACCTTTCAGCTCCATCATCAGATCAGCCCCATGTCATCACAATATTGCATTGTCACGCGATATACATAAGTGTGAAATTTAACTTGTAAGATTTTAGATGACAAACAGCGCGACAGGTGAAAATAAATAAAGGCTTGTAAAAATAAAGGTACTAAAACAAATAAACCTCAGTAATATAGAGGACTGACTTGAGATAACTAACGACATTTTAAAACTTATTCGTAATTTCAAACAAATATTTAGAATTAAATAGGTAATCCTTTAATAATGAAAGATCTCATGAAATAGTTCAAACCTTGATCTTTGTTTAACCAATCACTTGTGCAAACTTTAATTTTACCTAGAATCTAAAATGTTACTAAATTAAATTAGAAATCTGATTTGTTATTTGGGAAATCGATTCCAAGGACATTTTCAGAATAAAATAGTTTTGGTTACTAACGAAGTTCCACAATAAGATAATAATTAGTAAAGAAATAAGAGACACTGTTCATATTTAAATTTAATTATGTAACTCACTAATGATGCATACAATAGTATAATATTACATTAATTCGCTAACAAAAGCGGGCAACCCATTATTAGGTAACACCTAAAAGGAAAGCTTAACAGTTTGTAATACTCATTAATGTAAATAAAAAGCCATAGGAGGTCCATTGCTTTTTAGTCTCAATTTTTAAGTATTTTCTTTCCATATAAAATTAAAAGTAAAACAATGAAGGTTATTTGAACCTCGTCGATACAGGTCTGATAATTAAAAATTCTCTATGACTGAACGCAATAGTCGCGGGGCTAATCGGCGTCTTGCATGCTGCCGCGTGAAAGTGCAAGTTGCATGGACTGGCGTGTCTATAATACTTGATGGTCGACTCAGCCAGACATCACCCAATGTGCTTGAAGATAAAGCCTTAACGAACTAATGCAGTTGATGCGTATGACAATAACGGCACCAATAAATCAGATCAAAAGGATACTGGCTTCAGTTTGTCACTATTTTTTTTTCTGCTTTCAAAAATAAGTTTTATAGTGTTCACTGAAAACAACAAAATTGATACTTGTAAACTGTCTAGACAAATATAGTAAAATCATAGTTAATTTTAAACATAAAATACTATGAATTGTACGTCATTTACATATGAAATACAGACGCAACGGATGTAGAACTTTATCAGAAAATAGTGTAGGGGGGATGGGTGGTGGTAGGGGATACACTACGATAAGAGTGGGCTTAGAGGGGCGGCCTATTTACCTAAATTAGATAGGTAGACTAGATAGATTGTCTGATAGCCTGCTCAACATTGAACTAATTGACGGTAAATGATTACATTGCTGTTGTATATACAATATCCTAACATCAAATACAGTTTCAAATTTCTTATTATCCTCCTGTAAAGAGAACCATGTCTGTGGGATGATTAGATAGGCTAAACAAAAGAAAAATCTTCCCTTGCCAGCCTCGACCGTATCGTCGCAACATCGTCTGCTCACTTTGGATTTAGCCGATTCAATTCCGACATACGGGTTCACCGTTAACACCTTTGAGGTATGACCCGTTAGGCATTTCATGCGAAAATCAATCAAGCCAGCAATGTACTGAACAGATAGCATAGCAAAAGGTAGTGACATCATACGTCATCATGATTAAATTGCAGTTAGTCTAGTATTTGCTAAGGCCTCAGCCTTTCACAACTGCGTGCCAAGAATTCCTACAACGAACAGGCGCGCCGACTTGGTGAGTTTTGTAAGTAATTTACCTATTTCGTACTATTGAAAGAAGTGAAATATTATTAATAATGACGCATTAGATGAACCTAAACAAATACCTTACTTTTGAAGTATGTACGAGTGTTTGTACTATGTACGAATGTTTGTACTATGTACGAGTATGCCTCCTTTTTGGTAAACTCTACAGCGTGTTTAGAAGCGTAAACCTTTTAAACGGATTTCCACATATTAGGAGTCTTTAGATTCGTCTCAGTTGTGGAAGTGACATAGACTTAGATTTTTAATTAGAATATTAACGCAGCTGGGTTCTTGTTTCATTTTATAATCATTCTTCTAATTTGGATACTTCTTGACGAAGTCTCCTTACATCGATAAGAAATTATGGAGATACGTTTATTTAGCCAATCACAATCTCGTTGTCATGTTTACATATTTCTCTTCCTATTTCCGTCTTAGAGAGTACAGTTTTCTAAACTATTAATATGTGCTTCCACATTCGTTTTGAAGTGAAACTGCATTCGTGATCATATGTATACAAGAAACGAATATCAGCATCTAGTAGTAAACAAAACAATTGTGTGCTAAATTGTTGAGCTATCAACGTCTATTCTCTGAATGGTTACAATCACATCGCTACAGTATTCTTTTAGCATGAAGTCATTAATGTTGAAAATATGCCGCTACAGGATGTGACCTGGCAACTTTACCTGATAAAATTTTTGTTCCACATAATAAAATAGTATTTTCTAATAAATATTTTAATATCAATTTTACTTTGGGTTCATAATATGTTGTTGGGACTATTGTATTGCAGTTTGACAACAAAAAAATCGTGTTGCTGTAAAAGAATAATAACGTTCTAACTATTGACGAACGAGACTATTATATATTGTATAGATTGTAGTCACGAATGTGTTAAATACGCAATCAGTATCTAAAGCGCCGCGTGACATTAAAAAGCACCAAAGCATCAAATTGACGGCAAATATCGCTGTGTGCTCGCAAGTAATGCAGCTCGGCCATCCCAGTAATGGACAAACAACATTTTAGAGCATCCCGTATGTCGTGGAACACATCAATATTATTGTTTACATGATTGTTTTCTTCGTCACCTGAACATGTAATCATAGCGAGCCGTGCGCACGTCAGTACCCTGATCAGAATCAATCCAATCACTTCATGTTTTTTTTCTAAAAAACGGTAAAAATGGAATTTCTGTGTGGTCGGTAGTATATTAGTGCACCATGCCTGGAGGTAACCTGGTCAAGAGCGAGCGGTTTCGGAAGGCCCCTCGGACCCCGCGTACCGCACATGCTAGATATTATTACACCAGATCTTTGGTGTTAGAATCTCCTGTTAAGAAGAGACCCCATACCCCTAGAATAAGGTGAGATTATAAACTTGCCATTTCTGTTTTATCTACTATTCTTTTATTATCATTTTAAATAATATTTACAAAAGCAAACTATTTTGAATTAAATTTTAAATGAGATTTACAATTTGTATGAAAGATTTCTTATTTATATTGAAAAGTGGCAGATGACAGAGACCAATTGCTTTCTATAAATGCTTTCTCAGTACTAGTAATGCTATGTAATAAAGAATGTGCTATCGTAGAGTGACAATTATTTTATCACACTTAAATAATTGAAAGAATTCAATCCCCTGTACATTTGCTACTTACGGTGCCATCTTTTACCTAACTACCGTAGACTTCTGATAGGGTTATCCCTTTTTTTAAAGGATCAGTTTCTATCCTGTTTTTATTAACATCACATTTTTTTCTCGTATCATTTTCAACTCTATTGTACATAATAATAAGTAATTGGTAGTAAATAATAATTCGCAGATTTACACCTATTTATACCTATTGTTCGCGCTCTCAACTTCTTTTTCTTTCTTTTATACTCTTCCGACAACCCTATCATCTCATTACCAATATTTTTCTTTTGCTTTGCTACATACATACATTTACGTTTTTTTTACTATCTCTCATTAATTCTTTGTACTGTCGCCATCGAAACTAATTTGGTTGGAATACAGTCACGGTCGAAATCAATGTCCACTGCATTATTTTATGTAAATCTAATACTTAATTGTGTTCTAAATCTAAACTAATGTTATTACACTGCACCCTTGTTATCTATATCGAGAGAAAGTACGTCTCTCTTTTTATAATCCTTACTATAATATTATAAATGCGAAAGTAACTCTGTCTGTCTGTCAGTTTGTCTGTCTGTCGCCCTTTCACGCCAAAACTACTGAACCGATTTAAATGAAATTTGGTACACAGATAGTCTAGAAAGGACATAGGCTACTTTTTAATGCGAAAAAAGGGGTGTAAGGGGTTGAAAGGTGGGGATGAAAAGTTGTATGGAAGTATCGTCATATTTAGAGCTAGAAGCTTGAAACTTTTTTTTTACGCTGTCGGTTCGATATAAATACAGTATTCCCGAGTCGCGGGCACAGCTAGTACAATATAAAAAATACATACTTATGGCTGAGGCCAAATTAAAAAACGAGTTTATCGATCACGACATTTTATTTTATTTTATTTTATTTTCCACATTTCACACAAAAATCCTATTCCATGGGCCATTCTTACCCTTGCAGACATCAAACGTTTTTAACCGACGAAAAAAAAGGAGGTTCTCAATTCGACCGTATATATATTTTTTTTTTTTTTTAGGTTTGTTCAGCCCTCTCACCGTTATTTATGAACCGATTTTGGTTATTCTTTTTTTGTTAGATAGGGTATACCTCAAGGGTGGTCCCATGTCAAGGAAGTCAGTATCTGATGATGGGATTCTGATAAAATTGAGAGAAACTTTCGAAAATTGTAGGAACGAATAGTGTTTCTGTTTACTTTTCATTACTTTATCAGGTATTTGCATTTAGAAATCACCAAATAAAAAAAAAAATTAACCAAAAAATTTTTAAAATCTTATTTTGAGTCGGCGCCAAATAATAAAATGATTAATTATACCTACGTACAGTTGGTCGTTTGGCGCCGACTCAAAATAAGATTATAAAAATTTTATAGTTATTTATTTTTTGCTTTTTAGTTCTTTTCGTCGGTTTAATTTTTTGTTAAAACGATTTTTATTAGTACTGGCCCCACTATTCACTATAATGTTGCCACACTATAACAAACACCTTTATTTCGATGATACAAGTTTAAATATCAAGTCTATAGGGTTTTGTTTCACACAATACCGACGTATTAGTTACATAAATGATGGTATTAAATCTAATGAGAATTCGTTTGCTGGAGTCACGCTTAACTCTTGCAACATCTGCGAAGATGCCAACCAACCTACTTACATCCAAAGGTTATTTTGTACTACAGAAACTTTACTATTTCTTATTACAGATGTCTTCACTTTTAAACTTGAAGTACTTAAGTTTTGTAAAGCAAAAAAGTTATTTTTAGAATCTAATAAGTGCTGATGATGGTATAACCGGATCTAAGTTAAGCTTTTTTTTGATAGCCTGTCATTGTACCAACACTATGAACTATAAAAAAGATAATATTAAATAATTGTACTGATTTCTTGGGTTCGGAAGATGATTCCTCCAAGTCATCATTAGGTTCAGAAGTTTATTAATTAAATTATAAATTACTAACTGCGCCCCGTGTTTTCACCCGCGTAAGTCCCGTTCCCGTGGGAATATTGGGATAAAAAGTAGCCTATATGTTAATCCAGGTCTTCAGCTATCTACGTACCAAGTTTCATCGCAATCGGTTCAGTAGTTTTTGCGTGAAAGAGTAACAAACATCCATACGTCCATACCCACAAACTTTCACGTTTATAATATTAGTAGGATCTTGAAACGATTAAAACAAATAATAATATTTTAATCGGTTGTGAAACGTTCATGACTGTACCAATAAGTAAACAATAACACTATTGTCTTTCTCATCTCTAAACATTATATCCTAACATTCCAGATGTAAACAGATAGTCTTGGAATGAGATCGATTAAATAATATATCCTATTTAGATATAGATAAACACTTGATTGCATACCAAACATTACATGAACAATCAGTAGTACGCAGTAAACCTATGATGTAACGTGACTGTAACAACAGTGCAGTTCAAAGTAGCAGTAGCAGCCGATAATGGGGATGACCCCATAGCTTTTACGATAATTTCTATTGTCTTAATAGCAAGAAAGATTGTCACATACATTCAGATTTTTCGTATATTTAGGTTTAGATAGATAAATAAACTTCTTATTGTACAGAAGAGAAAGAAATGAATACAAACTTGTATACACATTTGTAGATTCTTACCAAACTAAAGCCTGAGTTCAATTGGCGACCTTATGGCGATTTGCGATTTCTTCCAGGCAATCATTGGATGTAAAGAGAGATTATGGATGAGATGAGGAGTTTACAATTATTTTAGGATTAGATTACCTATGTTTAACATACATTTGCGAGTTTTCTACTATAACTGTACTATAATCACATATATATACACATATACGAACAAATACACATACGAACATACATGTATACAATATAAATATACGTACATAGAGATAAAAAGGTACAAATACAAATACATGGTATCAAGAGCCTCAATCACTTGGCAAGTCAAGTAATATTCCTTTAGGTTCTTGCAGCTGTCTAATGGGTAGTGGTAATGCGTTCCACAAACGGATGGCCTGCACTGTACATGACTTATCCATAAAATTTGTGGAATGCGGTGGCATTTTAAGTAAAATTCTCCGACGTCCTAAGGAACCTTGAATGTGTATCGTGTAAGAATTTAAAGCGTTCTTTAAGATAGGAAGGCGTATTGGGGTTGAAGAGTGTACTGTATAATAGTGGAAGGATATGAAAATTCCGGCGAAGGCGGATAGGTAACTAGTTGAGCTTATAACGATATTCAGAAATGTGGTCGAATTTGCGCAATCCAAAAATGAGCCTTACAGAGAAGATCTGAAGTATCTCAAGTTTATTAAATTGGTCCTCGATGAGATCAGGCTAACTGGCATCTGCATAATCAAGTATTGGAAGAAGAAGGGATTCTGCAAGCGCAATTTTGGTCGCAACCGGTAGCAAGTTACGCAACCTTCTCAAAGACTCTGCAGAAACAAACATTTTCCTGCTTACTTCTTCCAGCCCAGGATTCTTTTTTATCAATGCATATTCCCAGATTTTAACTTCATTTGCAATAGGAATGAAGGCACCGTCGCATAATATCTGGGGCTGTCGTGACCAATCGATCTTAGCTATAATTCTGCAGCTACCGACAACAATAACTTGAGTTTTCAACGGATTTATATAAACCATGCTGCCTAATCCACACACAAATCTGCTCTATGTCTTTATCACTGCATTTTATAAAATAAAGTCCCACACCGCGTCTGTCTGTCTGTCTGTTCGGGATAAACTGAAAAACTACTGAACGGATTTTCAAGCGGTTTTCGCTTATCGACAGAGTGATTCATGAGGAAGGTTTAGATGTATAATTTGTACCCGTGCGAAATCGGGGCAGGTTGCTAGTTAATGATAAATATTGCTTCTGCTAGCCGTTCTACAGGAGCTTGGGTATAAATCTGTAAATCATTTGCATAAAGGTGGTAGGTAGAAGTTAGTTTGTTGTAAATAGAGTTTGTAAAAACTGCGGTGTGACAGTACTCCAGCAGTCTTTCTTCTGACTAACCTATGCATCTGTAAGCAATCGGTTTCGTCCCCCAGATGCACCAAAAGTCACTAGGATTAACATATTTTCCTGTTGATTTATAAGGCGCAGTTTCTCTATCGTTTATGATTACTGCTCCACTTCTAAGGGTTTCACTGTGATGTTAAATAACCTTATTATAACCTTCGTCGAGAATTTGGGGCTATCAAACACAATAAGACACAAAAGATTTTTTCTGGTAACTTTTTCTTATTAGAAAACTAGCAACCCGCCCCCGGCTTCGCACGGGTAGCAGAGACATCTTCAACAATCATTATTATATGTCAACCAATTTACGCAAAACCTAAACCTACCTTATGAATCGCTCTATCTATTGGTGAAAACCGCATGAAAATCCGTTCAGTAGTTTTTGAGTTTATCGCAAACAGACAGACAGGCGCAGCGGGGGACTTTGTTTTATAATATGTAGTGATATTCGTGTTAGAAATAAGAAACTCTTCAGGTTTAGTAGAACCTAATATTATTAATGCAAATGTGTGACTGTTTGTTTATATTTGTTTAATACGCTTTCACACCTTAACTGCTCAACCAATCATCGTGAAATGGACAGACAGAAAAGGACAGGTAGATGACACCTGAATTGATTGACAATAAATGAAAAAAAGTGTAGCAGCAGTGAAATTTCAGAAAAACAGATCAAGATATACAAAGAATGGCCTTAATAATAAACAGTAAGCAAACCTGAAGTCCAGTTACAACTGTACACAACTTTCAAAGCAAACAATACTTCGTTTTCAATATAGGTTAAAGTTGGATTTAAATGTAAATTTGTAAAGAATCAATTAAGTATAAGTAAAATATGGATAAAAAATGCACAGAAATTACACCACGTTAACATTGACATATATTACGCAGGCGCAAAGACAAATATTATAGGAACTTTATCGTAGGAACGTTTCATAGAATTTCAAATCACAACGATTCTAAAGAAGTTTTACTTCAAAAATGAATCGAACTCAACACGAAGGAAGCTGTGGGAAAAAACTAGCTAGTTTATAAACACAGTTAATGTACAAACTCTGACCTCTAAGCGAACAATAATTATAACAGATCTTATAGTTAAGACACAATGAACGGTAAGAGGTTGCTCGCCTCCACGACACTCGAGTATTGGGACTAAGGACAAATGTTGTTGTTCTCAACTGAGATGTGATCATGAGTTACCCACGGCATGTCACTGAAGCTGTACATCTAGTTTTTTCTTTTACTTTTATTTAGTAACAAGTCAAACATAAAGGTCAGAATGGTAGTTTTGATTTGTTTAGATTTGCTATTCAAAAATGGGTTTTCATTTTACGCCTCCCCGGCCTCTTCGACCTACTGCAGTCTTAGCTCCGTTCCTCACCGGAGCCCTGCGGTATCCCTAACTTCCTTCTCCTACTCATTTTCCCTATCCCAATATGCCTTGTTCCTTTTCTTCCGTTTTAAAATTATTTTTTTATTATAACACGTCTCAATGACCTCAATCCGCCTGATGGAAAGCTAGACTGAGATCCACGGCCTGAAGACCACCATTATAAATACGGATGATACTAAAATGTTGGCCCTCAGTTTGACGGCCTCGAGAGATGCATTTTCACGCCCCGTTTAAAAGACCCGGGATTATATGATGAAGGGAACACGTATGCTCGTAATGAATTCCTCATTTTAATGGTGCGGCAAAGAAATGAAACGAAAGAAGATAATATTGCGAAGGAGGATATTGCTTTGCTGAGAAATCCCCCGTCTCCTGCAAATCATTTTTTATGACATAAATATGATTTATTATGCGTAGGTAATATTCACACCTTTAACTTAATAGTTACTCGTAACTAATGTGATGATAAACATACCTATGTATCCACTTTCAATACACATTACGATTTATTGTAAACAAAGGTGTAATCCTAACAAATTGCTACACGCCTCGGTTGGACGGGCTCATCACGACGTAACTCTTAGCATATTTCAGGTTTCAGGTTTAAGATTAAATCTAATTATATAAAGTTATAACTATGGATATTAAAACTGTTTTGACATTGGTGAAAACTATTATGAAGCGTCTCCGTAATGTTCCGTTTTATGTTCCTTGCAATAATTAGAAAGATGTCGTACCACATACCACACACATTTTATAAAGCGCCTGTCAAAATTATCTTTTTTTTTATTTTAAATGCTATCATTGTAACCTTACATTAAAAAAAAATATTACATTAAAAAATCCTAATGGTTTCAATTGCAAAAAAATATATTTTGTGTTCTTCCTGCTGGTTCTTTTTTAATCAATATGTTTATACTCGTAGCCCAAAGATTTTGCCATCCTGATAAACTATCAAAACTTGAATTTGACTTGAGTGTAGTACCTAGTTGTGAGTTAACATTATCAGTTTTTTATCATACTTATGTTTGTAGTTAGCTTGCCCCTGCAAATCATTTTTAAGTCATTCTAATGATTAAAAACGAACCTCAGTACGAAATTTATTATAATACATACATCAAGACTGAAAAAAATGGTTCCTTCATTTTACCTAAATCAAGGAACCGCTCAATGCTCACGTAACTTAAGGAACCGCTCAATGCTCACGTAAATTAAGGAACCGCTCAATACTCAATTAAATTAAGGAACCGCTCAATGCTCACGTAAATCCGTGTCTGGCTACCGGTATTTAATGTCTTGCATTTCATTATTACATTCCTGAAGTATAGCGTTATGGCCTTCAAATGTACGACTGTTTGTTTTACTTATATTGAGCATGTTCGTTATTATGCAGTTATTATTTGGATATTTGCAATTAGGTACAACATTGACCAAACCTGAAAACAGTTTCAATTTACATAAATGATAGTTACTGACTTAGGTCACAATATTATCACGCTACTTTTTAACCCCCAACGCAAAAAGAGGGGTTTTATAAGTTTGAAATGGCTGTGTGTCTGTCTGTGGCATCGTTGCTCCCAAAGGAGTGGAATCCCAAACGTTTTTTTTTTTGTTTGAAAGGTGACTTGATCGAGAGTATTTTTAGATATAATTAAAAAAAATCTGTTCAGCCGTGCGAAGTTCATCAGCTCTTTTCTAACCGTTGAAAAGATTTCCGAGTCGGGAGTGTTTTTAACATTAAATTTATGATTATTAAAATCTTCTATACTTAGCTAAAAATGTAAGCTGATTAACATGTCAACACCATTCATGAAATTATTTTCGAAAGTAATGATCACCAATCCAACCACTCCTGTCCATCCAATTGGACATTGGGCCGCCCATTTTTCATTTTATGTATAGAATATCAATTTCTGTAAATTTGTTTTTGGTGTACAATCAGTGGCGTAACTCTGAGGCCCGTGGCTAATTCATAGTATGGGGCATAAGTTCACTCTTGGTGCCTCGTGTGCTTAGAGCCCTGGGGTGGAGTGGGGCCCCCCTAGGGCCATGAGCCCACTGTGTACAATGAAAAGTATTTATTCATTGACCAGTATAACCTGAACTGTTTTTGTAAGTCTTTTGTACCATGACAGCTCAAAACATATACTGGATCCCTATAGCTTTATGTAGCCCTTGTTACATAATTTTTAACTTTATAACATACGTTGATTAAATATTTTAGCTTTCTGCACTTCTTCTACATTTAAACCCTAGGTATTACAAATGTCGCGTACCTACACGTCGGCCTAAAAAATGCGCCCAAAGAATTCTCCTCACGTATTAATATTGATAATTTAAATATGTACTTACTAATGACCCACCCAGGTTATCGAAAATCATCGCCTAACATAATCATTGGAGCTAATAGTGTGGTCTACTATTAGCTCCAATGATTATGTCGGTACGGTCTACTATTATCTATTCTATACTCATATTTAGAATATTAACTTATGTTCATTTGTCTACAGATGTCAGTCCGCTCCAAAAGTAATGGATAGCCACAGTAGATCGGCATCGCCGCGGGAGCCCACGAGACCGCAACACAGGCCTCCTTCACCGCCCTCCACCCCCTCCGGCTTCGACAACAGAGCTTACCAACACGACGAGGAAGCAGACCCAAACCATAATGACTCCTTCGCTTCCAACGGACCACAACAGAATGGACATACTAAAGAACCTAATGGAGTCTCCGACACCAAAACTCTTGAAGCGGTGAACTTAGAACTTATTAATCTCACACCGAAAAATGGCAACGCGAAAAAAAAAGATGTAGAAGTGGATATGAATACCGCCAATCCATACGACGAATACTTCGTGCCTGTCAATGAACATAGGAAATATATGAGGTCAGTAACATCTATTATATTATACGTTATGTTTGTCTTAAAAAAAAAACAACTATTAACATTTCACAGAGAAAATACTATTTTACCATCATCTTATATCTTACTTGAAAAAATCCAAACAGTCGTATTCATGCTTAACAGAACAACAAATAATAAATCAATGATCTCATCTCTCATCATCTCATCTCAAATGTATGTTTTCTTCATTACAAATAACAATGATATTCTAGGATATATAAATTACACATCACTACCTAGAGCCAAACAAAGCTGAGCTTGAACTTTGGGTGCTACAACACGAATAAACATTGATTTCTTTTTTTCTTTTTTTTTAAACATGCATATTATATATAAAAACGCCCAGACCAAAGCAAATGGGCATTTTCATTCATGTGCACTGAGCTGGAATCATCCTAAAAAATAAAAAAAAGCGAACAAAGCATTAATTGTTTCAACCATGCTTGTACTTTCTGACAATTCTAAGACCAGTCGTTGATTGAATTGGATACAAAATAAAAACAAAAGAGTTCGTCTTACTTTTTTACACTAACCGTTACAATTACCGTTGTTCAATTCGAAAACGTATTTAGATATATATTTATACTCTGTGTAAATAAAAACTACGATCATTTAACCAACTACATCATTTAATTTATGTTATATCAAATCTTGACAAGAAAATTTTTCAAATAATTTCACCTCATGGGATTTGGTACTCTGGTTTAATTAAAACAAAAAGAAATAAGGTATACATTATTACTGTCTGCAAAACAGAATCCACTTCATCACGTTCACAAAAACAAAACAATTGTGCTTTATCGAATACGGTACCTAACGATAAAGAACTCGCTGTAGCTTGGTACCGTTCCGACGCCGGTATAAAATATAGGACTGGTGCAAATTTGCAACTTTTTTTTTATAATGAATACTAGCAACGTGACGTCACACACACATTACTGGTATTCTTGTTAACCAATCCAGCTAAGCTAAAATGCTTGTGTTAGAAGTAGGAATGGTAAACTTCAATAGATTACACCAACCATTTATTGTTGGCAAGCTTAAAGGAAAGAATATTAGTAAAATATATACTGAGCTGATATAGCTGAAAGTAAAATTAAAGGGGTCTTGGTCGAAAAAATACATTAAAAACATAGCCTATAGGTGAAAAAAATCTCATCAATAATAATATCTGTCATAGTTCCACTGTCAGTTCAATGGCGTCTTAGACAGAAACATACCACACAATATATAAGTTCAATAAAATATAGAATTTTATATCCCCTGCTTCAAGCTAAGATTAAAACAGTTTTACCAACATTTACCCCAGGGTTAATGGTTAATACATTTCATGCCGAATCATATCGTCATCTGTGTCTTACGAATCACCTTCAGAGTTTGCGTAATGCTTAATCTGCTTTAACCGAAAATAGTCTAAGTTCGAAGGTCTATAATAAAAATTTGTACAGTAAAATTAGTCATACTACCTAATCATAAAGAATTAAATCCGCAATTTTATTAATTAAAAAAGTCCTTTTAAAAATAATTTATGTAAAACCTTAGTTTATGGTACAGAATGCCAAAAATTATACCTTTTTGACAAATTTTAAAAAGTATGAACATTCTCTAACTTGCCGAAAACCGTAGCCAAAATAACCGTATGTTTTATACAATGGAAGAACTTCAAAGCTTATGTAGTAACAGTATTGTTAGCCGCGGAACAAATATCTTTCTTCACGCTGAAACCATTTCTGTGCCCCCTTTAAGGCTAGTGAAATGTCGGAGATAGTCAATGGGCTATTGAGAGTTAGGTATCGCTCAACAGAAAAATAATGATATCCGTCGTTAGCCGTGGCTTAATTACAACATGTAGAACAATTTACAAACAATTGTTAAAATACGTAAGAACAACGTAAAAGAATGCTTTGTAATATTGCCGTTGTTGAAAATAATAATGATGAGCCTCGACCAACACGAGGCTCACGTTAGGTTAGGTCAGCTGGATTAAGGGCCTGATGCAGAAAGTGGTTCTTCTCGATACGGCACGTATTGTGAGGAGGTTTTTGTCTCTGGAACCCTAATCACCGGAAACTTGGTCCCGGTAACCGATAACGGTGGGACACTATTTATATATATATATATTTTTTTACATCAGTACAAATATTTTTTTAAATGTCAATCAATCAATCAATTAGCCTATTGTAGTCAGCTGCTGGACATAGGCCTCTCCCAATGTGCGCCATAGTACACGGTCCTCCGCCTTCCGCATCCAGTCCCTCCCAGCTACCTTCCTTTAAAAATATAATTTATGTTAATAAAGAGAACAATGATAAAAAGTTTATTTTCCAAAAATATGCTTACAGTGTCTTTAAAACTTAGCTAGATTTAATTACACGGAACAGACATGAATTAGCAGCCGTTGCTGACATCCACAATGACAAACTCTAAATATATTTTGTCAGAACACTCATATAGATTTGCTACGACTCTCATTAGCCAATATACAGCTAGACAAGTCGAAGACACGGTGAATAATCAACTTTATTTTTGTATATAGATACAGAAATAATACACAAACTATTATTATTTTTAACATTCGTATTTTGGTTCGCATGAGCACAACCTAACGACATAATAGCATGGCTTGCTGTAATTATGGTCATGACAATATGAATGGCATGGAATAGATATTATTTAACAACCATGGTTTCATATACATACATAAATCACCTGTTAAGAACATATTTTTGATTATACATCATGTTTTAGGGGATAAAAGAGATAGCAGTGTATATAATAGTAGGTTATAATTTTTGTCCTTTTGTTGTTTTTAATGCGAGTACGGTATTTCAAAGAAAGTTAAGGTGCCACTCACTCGGGTTTATCGCAATCAATCTGACTAGACATACAACTATTTATATTTAACTACAGCCATCTGCAAATTAGTTAAATTGCTAAATCGCTAAAATTTGTTGCCTGAATAAAAAATCACTTGAGCCTAAATATTCCCACAATAACAGGGGTTTTAGTAAATGTCATGATGGCAGGTTTGGTTCGTTTGTGTATACGCGTGACGTCATGCGTAGGTAAGCAGTACGTCACGGGTTACTGTTGTCAAATCATTCAGTTTTATTGTTAAAGTAAAACTCAACGACAATTTTCAAGTTATTTTATTAAATCATTTATTTTGAGCATAGGATAGGCATCTACCCAATTCTTGGACTTAATTAGGCTTTGTTATTGACAATTATTAGGCTTTAGTTTGGTAGAAGAAAAACTGAAGTACTTAGTTCGTTTACATCTGTGCAAAAGTTTTATAAAAACATACGTGACAATATAATCTAATTCGAAAATAGATAATAAAAATTAATTAATTGATTTTTGAGAACATCTTCATGCCATAAGTGGCAAAAAAATCCACGTAACGCCATTAAATCCGTGAACAGAGAACTCCAGATCTTTCGAGCGTGTCTGAAATTAGTCACAGACCCGCATTTCGCTTCACTACCACCTCAAATTATTCCTGAATAGACGAATGTCCTTGAGGTTTATGACCGCACTGTGAAATTAAAATTAGCATTTGCTTGTTTCTAAAGTCCGTGACTTTTTGCGACAAAGTTGCTATTCAAAATATCTTTCCGAAGATCTATTGTAATCGGACCTGGTTTATGACTATTGTAGTTTTCTAAGTAATCTTCGCATTTGATCTAAAGTGGTATAGTGCCTCGAGGTGGAAGGAGGTACATTTCAGTAAAGCTCTCTTTACCACCTCCTTTGTAATTGAAAGTATTTGATTGTTACTCTTTTCTATGGCAATACCTTGATGGTTACTTATCATAGTATGTATTTACTGATTTAGTATAAACGACCGAGGTAATGTCTATAAAACAAACGTGCGTTATGATCTTAGACCACGATTTAAAATCTAGATGAAGTTCACAAGCTCGCATCAATAAAAGTCTACGATACCACTGATGTTTCCCTGGACAAAATACTAGAATGTTAGTAAATAATGCAACGTGGATTAAAGCAATCTATCATTAAAGCAGAGGCAGACGATGAACCGCACAATTATGTACAATGGAACTTACACTTCACGCGAAACCTCATCTAAAAGGTTTACCTCTCACGACCTCCGCGGAATGTAAACATCAACTGTAACAACAAACATAACCTATTTAATATTCCGAAATTAAAATAATTTGGTTGTCTTTAATGCATTGTTCAATATTCCAAATTTGAAATGCAAATTTACAGATTATTATCTTTTTTAAGAGTTATTTATGTTAGTAACACCTCATTTTACATCTATAATAAGCATTTGTATCGTTCATATCATTTTATTTAAAATTCCGTTTAATAAAGACTGCTAAGTGTCTGTTCTGAATTCACGGCCATCACACATCATAGACTATAGATTTTCATAAACTGAAAATCTTACATGGATGCAATGACACTTAGCATGAATGTCCACATGCAATAAACGTTTAAAAATTGTATACCACACTTTTAATTTTATTATTTTTTTATTTATTTATTTTATTTATTTAATACTTTATGCACAATATGTACAGAGGCGGACTTAATGCCTAAGGCATTCTCTGCCAGTCTACCTTAAGGTGGTATAGAAATTAATGAAGTAGGTGCATTAAGAAGTGTACGAATGAGTGTAATGTCAGAAAAATTAAATATATATGTACGGGAAAATATATACATAGATACATACATACCTGTATGAATATATAAATAATAGATACATAAACATATTTTTCTACTGTTCTGATGATTCTGCGAGTTTACGGAAGAGGAGAGCACGAACCTTTGATTTAAATGATTGGCGACTAGGTGCCATCCTGATTTCTTGCGGTAGAGCGTTCCAGAGGAGGACAGACTGAACAATGAAAGAAGAGTTGACACAGGCTGAGGAATGATTGGGACATAATAGGAGAAGATTGTTTGAAGAGCGGAGATTTCTGAGATGATTAGAGCAAAGATACTGGAGAATGGAGGTAAGATATGTAGGAGAAGTAGGTGAATTAAGAATTGAATACAGAGTGGTGAGGGCGCGTAGGTGACGGCGCTGTCGAATAGGAAGCCACTTCAATTCCGAACGAAAAGAGGAAACGTGATCATACTTACGAAGATTAAAAATGAATCGAATGCAATTATTCAGAAGACGGTCGTATTTGTTGAGAAGATCTGCACTCTCATTTTTTAATATTTTTAAAGATTAAAAAATATTTGTGCACTGTTAAATTATCTGGAAGCTACAAAAATTAACAATGGAAATTTAGGCTGACTAACATCAGAATTCTGTTCGATGAAATATGAAATGAATAATAATTATTAGTTTATAACATTTTTTACATATGAAAAACTCCCATGGATATTACAATCCAAGGTAGATATATCAATAGATTCACATCCTTACTATATTAATTATTATTTTTATTCATCTCCTACCATATAAATTAAATTTTTAAATATGTACATAAAAATATATATTTAAAAATATAAAAAATAGTACACCACCGACATCGGGTACAGGGACCAAGATACCGGTGGTTAGGGCTGCAAAGACAGGAACCTCCTCACTATACGGGCCGTGTCGAGAAGAACTGCCTTCTGCATCAGTCCCTTGATCCAACCGTCTAACGCGAGCCTCTTAAGGTGTTGATCGAGGCTCTTGGCTATTAATCCATGAGCCGATATGACAATCGGAACAATGATCGCCGATTCGACATTCCACATATCGACAATCTCGTGAGACAAATCCAAATATTTGATTTGTTTATCTTTTTCGACTTTCACGAGATTCTCGTCATGAGGAACAGCGATATCGATGATCATTGCACGGCGCTCTAATCGGTCTATCACCACTATATCAGGTTTATTTGCAACAATAGTTCTGTCAGTGATGATAGATCGATCCCAATACAATGTGGCTCGACCATTTTCGAGAACTGGGTCGGGCACATACCTGTAATATGGCACCTCTGAATTCACAAGGTTGTATTTAAGGGCTAGATGTTGATGTACAATCCTGGCCACTAGGTTGTGTCTGTGCAAATATTCACCATTGGCAAGACAAGAACAACCAGAAATAATATGCCTGATAGATTCACCGGGACGGTGGCATGCCCGACAGATGTCAACCGTATCATCTTTCAGGATATATTTCCGATAGTTATTTGTCATAACAACTTCGTCCATAATTGCAAAGACAAAACCTTCGGTTTCTCCGAAGAGATCACCGAACCGTAGCCAAGATGTGGACGCTTTTAAGTCTATATCAGGCCCATTTAGGGCCCGATAAAAACGACCATGAAGTGCTTTGGCCTTCCATACCTCCCTCCGCTCATTAGTACTAAGAACTACAGGTTTGCGCCAGTTCTCTTTAGCCAGAGCGAGCGGAGTGAGTCCGTTGTCCACTGCAACCACATTACAATGCACTCCCACATCAGTATGAAGAAAATATTCTCTAAGGTTGTATATCTCACGATTGTGTAAGGTCTTAATGTTTAAAAGTCCACGACCTCCAAACTTTCGTGGGATATACAACCTCATTACCGATGAACGTGGGTGGTGCATTCGAAATGCAGTAAGCAGTGTACGGACTCGCCTGTCAAGGGCATCTAGTTCCGTCTGAGTCCATCTAAGTATACCAAAGGAATACATCAGAACCGGCATGACCCAACCGTTGCAGGCACGCATTTTGTTACCCCCTGATAAAAGACTTTTTAGCACTTTTTTCAGGCGGCCAAAAAAGCGTTCCCGCAGCGCTTGTTTCATATTAGGTTCAGGTATTCCCAATGATTGTGATATACCTAGATACTTGTAGGTTTCGGTGGCAGACAGAGATCTGAGTTTTGTTGAATCGGAAAGTTCGACACCTTCAGATTCCACTATCACGCCTTTCTTTACATGCATGACTGCACACTTGTCCACACCAAATTCCATCTTGATAGAGTTACTAAAGTTTTCAGTTACCTTCAGTAACGCTATCAATTGCAAATTAGTGGGGGCCAGTAGTTTCAAATCATCCATGTATAGAAGGTGAGATATAACTAGATCATCTTTCTGCAACCTATAGCCTAGTCCTGAACCCTCTAACAGAGTACTGAGAGGGTTCAAAGCCAGGCAAAACCACAAGGGACTCAAACTATCACCTTGAAATATGCCCCGCTCAATCTTTATTGGTACATCGCTTGCGGCAATCTGCCGACATCCTGGATAGCGAAGTACCGTCCTCCATTGCCTCATACATGACTTTAAGAAAGTGCAAAGAGTTGTATCAATTTTATACAACTCTAGCACTCTCAAAAGCCACGTATGTGGGACCGAGTCATGGGCCTTCTTATAGTCTATCCAACATGTCGACAGATTCTTACGGTTACGACGCACCTGTTGGCTAATGGCCATATCCATGATAAGGAGCTCTTTAGTGCCACGGGTCCCGCTTCTACATCCATTCTGAGAAATAGAAATGATCGAATTTTGATTTAAATGTGTAGTAATTTTGAGTCTCAGAATAGATGTTAGAAGCTTATATACGGTTGGTAAGCACGTAATAGGTCTATAGTTTTTGGGATCCATGGCACTACCGGATTTGTAGAGTAAGTGGGTTATGCCAGTGGTCATAAAATGAGGTAATAACCCTGAATCCAAAGCTGATTGGAATTGAGATGCCAAACGGGCATGTGAGCTTCGGAACCACTTAAGCCAAAAGTTGTGCAGTCTGTCTGGTCCAGCTGATTTCCAGTTTGGTAATGAACGGACTGCACTACTTACGTCCTCTGTGGCTATGGCAATAGGTTCCATTTTTTGTATACTCTCACATGACCGCTTAACATCTCGCATCCAATCACCTTCTGTATGAGTGACAGGCACCGACCAGATGTTACGCCAAAATGTATTTGTAACATCTTCATCCGGTAAGTGCTCATCACTTACATATGGATCCGCTTTTTCCCATTTTCGGTAAACCCACCTCTCATTTCTTTGGAACATACGATTCTGATTATACCTATCAATTCGTTTTTTGTAACGTCGTATCCTATTTGCCCACGCATAAACTTTTTGCTTTAGAAAGTCTATGCGCTCTGTGACACATGACATGTATTGTTGAGGACTGATGTCAGTCCCCAGAAATGCCTGTTTCACAAAGCGCATCACCTTTGGCCTCGTATTGCCCAATCGAAAACTAATTAGCTTACTGATGAGTGTCCTAGCCTCAGCAATACGACGCTCAATTCTACACTGCCAGGCTGGCACAGCAGGCTTGGGTCGAGTAGTAGTGGTATTTACAAAAAAATGAACTCCCGCTACTCGACATACTGCGACAGCCGCACAGTAGAGAATAGAGTGTGTATCACTGAGATCTTCACTATTGTCTAAATAGTCAGACAATAGCGAATCCAGGGCACACACCAGCGCTATATTTCTTTTATGCATAGGCAAACGGGATAAACGTGGTCTAATTTGATAATTTACAAACCTGTATTCCAGAATCGCATCCTCCAAAGCACTCCTTAGTCTTTCATTGTATTGGGTACTCACGGATATAGCTTCACTCTCCACAACTTCATCAAGAGGTAGTAACTGTGGCATCTCGTTAGTCACCAAACTCACAGTTTGCGATGAAGAAGGGACAACAAAGCTATTCCGTACGTCAGAGCGTATCCTGTCAAGTACGGTATCATTCAGCAGGTGGCAGCGCTGTATAGCCCGTACCTGATCCGAGAGTCGTTGTGCTGACACGTTGACGGCTGGTTCAAGCTCCTGAAACAGAGACACCAAACGAACACGGTACGCAGTAAGATTAGTTCCCAACTCTGTAGCCCGATAATATGCCCGCATGACGTTTTCATTAATTGAATTAGTCCATTTCATGCGGCGCACATCACCACCGGCAGCGGGGGCCCTATTCGAGGTCAGTGGTCCTCGGGGTCCCAAGCAGGTCGGTGGCCGGGTTCTCCCCTGCCGACGCACAGGTGTTGGCGACGTCGGCGGGGAAAAATACTCGTCGCTGGAGTTTGAGCTCGATGTCTCATTGCTTGCCGCTGTCCTCGAAGGGTGTAGTGGCGACTGTGAGGCGGAGCTGTGTGACGAGTCCGGGGTTATCCGTTGTGCATTTCTGTTTCTGGCTTGATATCTTGTTAGCATTTCTATTGTATTCCATGATATTGTATTCTATGACATCTGTCATTATCTTCTAAAATTTTTGGTTTGTATTTTTGCATATTGTTTATGTGGTTTTTCTTATATTTTTTAGTAAATCTGTTTCCAAAATATATATTTCATGTATTTATTTCCGATTTTGATAATTTCTTTTAAATTATTTTTATTATTATTAATATTATAAATGCGAAAGTAACTCTGTCTGTCTGTCTGTCGGCCTTTCACGCCAAAACTAATGAACCGATTTAAATGAAATTTGGTACACAGATAGTCTAGAGCCTGAGAAAGGACATAGACTACTTTTTAATGCGAAAAAAGGGCTGTAAGGAGTTGAAAAGTGGAATGAAAAGTTGTATGGAAGTATCGTCATATTTAGAGCTAGAAGCTTGAAACTTATTTTTTAGGCTGTTGATTCGATAGAAATACACTATTCCACGCGGACGAAGTCGCGGGCACAGCTAGTTTAATATATTGCGACACACATTATGAAGCATTAGACACTATGTAGTAGCGTAATAATTTTTGTATACCTAGTTATAATACAAATACAATACGCGTAACATAAATCTCTTTTATTATAAAACCTCTAAATACATCAAAAACTTTCCAGTAACGAGCGTGGGCAGTCTGTCACCGACACCCGGTTGCGCTCGACATTATGCAACAACAACCAGTGAACCGTAACGTCGCTCAATAATGTGCCTACATTGATTTTATCTGACAGATTTGCGTTTCCTATTGTCTGACACCGATATTGAATCAAGCGTTTCTGTTGTAATGTTATAGGATTTACGCACTGAATGAAAGAGTTGACTATAAAATGGCTTGAAAATCCTTGTGGTAGTGCTTTTGGATTTTTGGAAGACACTATATCAAATAATCAACTGATATTATAATTAAAAAGGTTAGTATGTTTGTCCTTTGCGCTGAAACGGCTGGACTGCTTACGGGTGCTGTTTGTTGGTTAGGCAGCCTAATAAGTCAGTGTTTAGTGAAGACAGACATCCATTCCTGAGGCAATTCAGACAGCATTCTTAATACTCACTTTTAGTTCTCCACTCTCCTACACTCCTTCCTATGGTTGAAATGCGTTACACGTATTTGCTGGTATCACTAGTTTAAACTACTATTTCATTCTAATAGACAACATTCCATACATTTTTGCTTCATTATCGCTTACAAAAAAATTATCTCTTTCAATTGAAAATACTTACCTGTTTCCTCGAAGGGACTAACTAATATTATAACAACGAAGAGCAAAGTTAAATGTTTTCTTGATCAAGTGGTGATTCTTTAGTTTGGAATAAAACTTATAGGGATACCACATTTTCTTCCCAGCTTATTTGTATCAACGAATTGCTTTCTAGAACACCATTTAGAGTTACTAACACATCTTCAGTTAAGCCTTTTGGATGGAAGTCGAAGATCCACTGGGATCCATCTTAGTAGAGCAAGCTATAAAGATTTTTCTTAAGGGGTTTTTTCTTTGGGTCTATAATTGTAATGTTCTGTATTCTACTTGTAATTAAGCAAATGTTCCATATTTTTTTGGCAGAGGAATTTAAAATTCCAGGCCTAAATAAAACCTTTGTAAAGAATTTTAGTAAAACACTATATACTAGGTATAAATATTTGGGAGGCAAGGCCCTCCGCACTCAAAGGCGTGGCCGCCTTTTGTTTAAGAGGCGGCCAAGGTCTGCCGGGGTTCTCGGGGACTTCCTTCCTAGGGTATACCCGAGTCCCTTGCAATAGACTCATTTATGACGGAACACCGTGTGGTTTTAGTCGGTTCGATTCCGACCATGATTCCGACATACCACTTCACTGGTAGCCCCGGTGCGGTGATGACCCGAGAGGGATTCCACACGATAAAAAAAAAAGAAGACCGTTGAATAAAAAGACAAGCACATAACACGGTGTCCTTGACATACTTGCTAAATTCGTAATAGTCACGTAGGTATATGAGATCTGACTTGCAAGTCAGTATCGAATGTATTATAATAACATTCGAATCATATTTAAACATGTGTCGTTATTCCAAGTTTATAAAACTTTATGTACATTGATAATTAATTGTTTAATACTGTTAGCCTTTAATTACTGTATATCTTGAATTAATTTGAATCCCACTCACGATTTTTTATTCTCATATACATCATATATATTTTTTTTAATTTCCATTATTGGAGGTTAATTGTTTTTAATTAATTTGTAAAATTATTAACGAATAATTATAACTTATTCTTCTGTTACCCAAACCGTCCCTCTAGTGACATGGTATACTCGTATATTTCATCTCTTCACTCTGTAGTATGTAATGTTTTGTGTTGTGACGGCTTGTTTTTGTGTACCTGTAACAATAAGGCTATCTTACTCAGCTGTTTGGTTACCAAGTAGCTCAATTTATTCGGCCATGTATTTAATCTTCAACTTTTTGGGTTAAAACTAAATTAATTGATAAAATCTATATAAATTGTAAAAATCACATGAAAAAACAACTAAGATTCTACTTTTACCACTTTACTCACTGTAAAGTTAATCATTTTTAATCATAAAGCAGTATAAGACCATGGTGTGACGAATTATAATAAACATTATTCATATCCTAAAGAAAGATCCGTTATCTGCCCAGGAAAACATACATATCTCTGTACAATAATTACTTAACTAAGTGAATTAAATTACACAGACTTATCTAAGTTGAGTGACTTGTAAAACAACACTGGCTTTGCGTAAGCCATTAAAGTGAGTCGTATAAATATTCGCATATTATTTATATCCTCCGGAAAGTTGTTTAGGAAACATTCAACGACCAATATCCCTTTCCTAGAAAATTTATTTAAAAATTTAATTAAAATATTTAAAAAGCTTGCCAAGTTATTTGTGTATATGAGTATTTACATTATATTATTTATGAGAATTATACATTACTGCTTGTAGTAACTTCTCGAAAAAGGTCATCAAGAACTCGTTGCGATTACCCATATGTCAACAGTTCGATCTCAATCATATACTTAGGATATTAAGTTTATGATCTCAATACATAACATAAAACATAAATGGCGGACTTAGGCGTTACAATTCACAAGAAAGTAAAGTAAACCTGAAGTAGATGAATAAAAAAATTTACAAACAAAAAAATTAAAACATGCTTTTATTTAAGCCATGTACTAAAAGGTTTTGTTGAATTATTTATTGACAAAAGCTTGTCGCTCGAAATATTATAAAAGTAGGTTTGATAGATTGATTGTTAAGTAATTACTTGCCGAATATGTATTTTTTTTTTACAATTATCGGCGAAAATTGTGAAATGTACTGCTGGTCACATCGTATTATTCTGAATGCTATTTTTTTCTCTGCAGCGGAATATGATAGTTCTCTTGATCTTATTGAACCTTGGAAAGTTGGAATTTTTCACTTATGGCGTCTATACTAACAATTATAATAACTTTTGACGGGTTTTAATGCAAGTTTCCGTAATTTTTTTAAGTCTCTTTATCAATATAGCATCTTTATAAAACATAATTTATATACTAGTACTAGACTGATTTTAATAATTCTTTCACCATTAGAAGGCTCCTTTATTCAGAAGTGACATAGGTAATTTTTTTGCTGGTTTTTAGGCGGTTGATGCTGCGACCACAGCTAGTTAAATATAAAGTGCTTGAAGGTTATCCCCTTCATTACGCACTATTAAAACTCTGCGTTCACTTAAATAGACTATTGCGGCTATAATTGAATCATTCCTATCATTGTATCAAGTAAAAAACTGTTTAGAAATAGATTTAATAATTACCCCTTTCAGAATAGACAGCTCCTTTAGCGGAAATTCTCATTTACCAAAATAGACTAAATTGGCCAAGGTAATGATGAATTACAGCAAGCAAAAAATAGCTTGTATTGTTACAGACTGAAACAGTTTGTTGTTTAGCTGTGATTTCACTTACTTGCAAATACCTTATATTAATTACGTATACGTAATTTTACTAAATGAGAGGTCTAGTAGTTAATAGGTATATGACAATTTTAGTGGCTTTTCAAAATATTGTTAGTGAGAAAAATTTCCAATCAATTTTTTTTCCAATTTGAGCATAGGAATAAAATAACTCAATGTTTACAGTACCTTTTTAACAAGACCGTGTTAAGCTTCATACACTGATCGATACACTGTTTGTAACCCACTTCAAAAAGGAGTTTTTTTTTGTAAGTCACTCGATATCTGCGCCATTTGTGAAAAGATTTAAAAAAAAAAAAATATTGAATTGATTGTACTCAAGATTGGTCTCACTTACATTTCAAGAAAATATTCAACTTCTAAGGGTGGATAGTTAAGGGATGCGGAATACAGCTTATTACAATTTATCATGATTTAGGCGCATTGGAGCCGGTGATACTTTTTTTAAAAGTTAATTATCAGATATAGATTTTTTTTTGTGTAGTGGTTAATGTAGCTCTGTGTGTATTAAAAAAGCCTTACTGTTGGTAAGTTATAGGTTCCTAACTCATAAAATTTACACAGTAAGTCAATTGTACTTTTTCAACCCTAACCGCTCCAATGGAACTTTTGTGACGCCACTCAGCAGCAGCTTCATGCCCTACCTAGAGCTGTCATCCGTCCAGGTTTCCCCGGATTTGTCCTCGTTTAGAGGGCGTCCGGGGAGCGTCTGAAAGCAGTTTTCAAAAAGTGTCGACGTAAAATTATAATTTTTACAAGAATCGTTAACAAGCTGTTTAAATTAATACAAAAAATGAAATGTAAACGGTTTTTTTAGGGTGTTCGGGGCAAGATCTCGATTTTACTCGTCTTTGTCCGGCGTCAGCCATTTAAGTGATGCCCTACCTCCGTGACGGAGTTTTTCATACAGTTCAGGTTACAAAGAACCTAAACTATCACATATTAAATCTTTACCACAAAAATATTCCTCCCTCCTTATGACTTATAATTACAGTCGTTCACTTGTCTATTATTATCTATAGTTAGTAGCGCAAACAGACCTCATTACGTGGTGTACTTAACTAAACGGCGATTACTGTGGTATGCTGTTGGGGTTTAATGAGTTTAATGAAGTCATTTAACTTAAAGTTGATAACACACGCAGCTTATTTATCTATAAACATGTTAATATGTCATTTGTTACATGACACGTTCATTTTGGCATTCGTTTAAAAAACTTAGTCGCGTGAGTCATTGGCGCCCATCCTTGTTGAGATGACTATAAAACGTGTTTATGACTGGAAGTTGGAATTAAAAGCGTTTGAATTGTCCAATGATTTCATGCCATGATTTTCCCATGAGTATTATATGTAAGGTACTATAAAAAAAAGTAACAAGTAACTATGACGTTCTTCGAAAATGATACGTAGAGGCTCGTGGGACTTATTTTATAAATGCACAAGTTTGCAAGTGTGTCTTATATGTATGAATAAATATGTTTGTCACATCTTCATAACGTAACGGTAGGAGAACGGATTTGTACAAAATTTGGAATAAAAAACCTGATAAGTGCTTTTAATTAACGCATACCCGGCGTGCGGGCAGGCGGAAAGGCTTGTAAAATATAATAACTTTGTAGAGTTGTAAAATTTAGTTTTTCTTTTACTTGTTCTGTGATCAGTCAGTCAGGAAAGGGAAAACCAGAATCCAAAATCCTTCAGAAATTACCTTCACCGTACGAATAGTAAGAAGTAACCAGATAATACTCCTCTTCATTTATCATTGTAATTAAACTAGTATCGTACAAACTGACAACCAAAATTTTTACAATTGTAAATTACAGAGGTGTGAACATCACAAATTTGCACTTCCAAAACAAGTATAATCCTAACAATGTCGATTACATTCAAGACTAACTTTCACCGTCCAAAGAATGTAAAAATATAATATAAAAATATGAGCTCAACCCCAACTTTTGGTCCCACGACAGATGTGCATTGTTTAAGAGCGGAAGCCAGGAAGTGCACATCACGACTAGCTTCATTATGCAATGCGTTACCTTGTTGTGAATGTGCCGCCGACGGTCATCGTCGTACTCATCACATAATAACTATATTGTTTTAACGCTTTCTTTATTCAAACGTGAGTTTAATTTGCCAGTTTGAAAGCGAAAAGGAATTCCGTTTATTCTTTAATAGTAACTAGGGAACTGCGCTGGGTAAAATTTACTCTATGACCTAGTATGTTTTTTGAGCTGTAAAGTTGCTTGAGAGCTGAGTGCTTAGTTCGTCTTTGGTACGTATTCACTTGCGGTAACACTGCGATATGTATCGAATGAATAGCACCGTCTATTAGTTAATTCAGTCACTAATATAATTCAAGTTAGCAAGTTAATCTGTAAAAACTCACACTAGGCACTCAGGAGATAACATAACTAGTAATAGTTTTGCCAGAATTTTGCAAATGACGGTAACGACTTACCACCGGGGCGGACCCTGGCTTTGTTTAACACCTTGGTTGTATAAAAACATATATTGTGGGGTGTGGTGGATGTAATAATGAACTCTCCAATTTATACAGACATTTTTTAGTTTCTTTTTTTGTTTTTTCAAAAGACAACTCGTTTACAAACATACAAACAACGGACACAAAGAACACCCAGACTCTGGTGGGAATCGAACCCACGACCTATGGTATAGCAGTCAGGGTCACTAACCACTAAGCCAACAGGCCAGTCATTTCAAGACAGAAGTCATCACAGACGTTAAGACTTCTTTGATTGTAATCCGGTTAAATTAGTATCAAAATTAGAACCAATAATAATATCATCGGAAATATTACACATCGCTACCTAGACCCAAACTAAGGAGAGCTTAATTGTTTTTAGATTTTCACGACTTTGGTACATATTAGGTGTGTAACTCGGGACATAATCACGATAATATTTATAAGGTTTAATACCTTTTTTTTGGTTAACCGATGGTTCGATAGATTTGTACGTATTATCGTGACCACGATCGGTATAAATATTATCCCGAGTCCCGAGTTACACATCTAATAAGCAGAGCTTGTACTAGAGATGTCTTAATAAAAACTGTTCCCGGATCCCTCCTATTTTAGGCGCAGTACAGCATACCGTGTGGTTTTAGCCGGTTTGATTCCGACACACCACCACAACGAAAACCCCGGTGAGGTGACGGCCCGAAGCTGTTTCCACACGCACAAAAAATAGGGTTTTTTGTAAATACATACTATTAAACATGGAAACACCCCGATCCATAAGCAACTTAGGTACTATTTGCGCTTTTCTTGAATGTTTTATGACCGTAATTTACGTAGTAACTACTTAGTAATCTGTGCCGTAGTCTCGATAAATTTGAGAGCAGATTTCAAATTGTTCGTCATAGGAAAGTATTAAAGAAAAGTAATTTTCAGTTATACTAGTCTTCGCCCTCGATTAACTGCGGATCAACTTCGAATCCCACTCGCACTTTTCCATTAATCTTGTGAAAGATTATTATCTAGTGAAATACGACTAGCGTTCAGTATAGTCGTTAATTAGAAAGTTTATGTGAAGATCCCATTAATATTGCTTTCTTACGAGGTGTACAACTTGAAATAGCTTAGCTACACAAATTAATTTTGATATAATTGATTATTACAGTATCCTATGTATTTGAAGGTACTTTGTTGAATGCCTTTACAATTTTTCCTTCACCTAAAAGTATTTACAAGTTATTAACAGTTATTGCAGTGTTTAAGTATAGAGAGCTTGAAATATAGCTCTGCCGAGGTGCTATTGGGCCATATTTTAGAAAAAAAATACACTGTCAAGAATTACAACTGTTTACCAAGGTCAATTCGCACTTAAGATCGCAGTCAAATACAAATCTATTCTTTTTTCAGTAAGAAAAATGAATGCTATTGTGTTTTAAAACTGTGAACTAAATAAAAGTGCACTGAGGGAGTGAATTCTCAATAATAAGGCAACGTCTTAAGTGTGCTTTCACTCCTACTCTTCAATAGTTGAAGATTTATTACCGTTACTCAACCTATTGTCCTGAACATCAGCCTTACAACCGTAACACGTTTCGTGGTTACAGTGCTCATCCGCATTCGCACAGTTCTACTCATATATACATATGTATATTAAGGTACCTATAATAGTAAAAACCTGACCCATCTCACACACCGCTCTAGTACAGGCTCTGCCTAGTTTCGGATATCTGAACCTGTACTATGGTAACCAGACTGCTGATAAACATATACTACTACTAAAAACATATATATTATAGATAAATTAAACACAACACACATTAAGACAATGGCCTTCCTGATTTCATAGACTCGGGCAGATAAATAAGGGTTGACTTCTAGATAAACGTGTCACCGGAGTTTCCGTTAATTCTGGAAATTATGAAAGGTTGTTATTATTGAAAATATATTGCAATAAAATAACAGTTTCTTCAGAAAACAACATGGATAAACTATCTTTAACTGCTTAGCATTTAGTTGGTTACAAGCTTGTTTGAATATTTACCCCTTTAGTATTAAAAAACGGAGTTATTTTCATTAAACACCTATTCCATTATACAATAATATTACAATAAAAAAATCTGTCAGTCGTAGGACTGCACGTCAGAAGTGAAAACATAACTGACACATCTGTCATCTGAGCCTGACGGTCACGCGAGTTCAGTGCTTTTTCCCAGTACCAAAAGTGTCCAACTTGCCTAAAGAAGTTTTCACTTCAAAAAACCTCTATGCTAACATGATATAACTAAACAAAATTATTTAAACACTTCACACGATCCACAGGATCACAACAGAAACCCTACAAACTTATCAGTGGTGAAGGTATAGACCGGTATGGACAATACTCCTAATAGAAAAATCTGATGAGTATGCCGTAAGTAATTGCGTCTCTCTAAAGAAGTGCCGAAACATCTCAATGTAAACAGTACAGGTTACACAACTGCTTCATTACAAACCGAAATCCGGCAGAAAGTTTTTAAACAGCTTGTTCTAATTGTAAACAAAAAATGACACGTTAGACATCTAGTATTGTTTCTAGAAAGCCGTTGCATATGCTAACGAAGTGTACGAAATACAAAGAGATGTCGTGATCTGAAAGAAATTCCGAACAATAGGTACGTCCGTTCAAGAGAGTTCGGCTAGCGGCGGCCATGTGGAACATAAGGCGTTTAAATGGCAGTCGTCCTCACATTATTCTGAGTAAAGTGTAGATTTAGATTTCTTGTAACGGATCAGCTATGAACACAGGTTCATGGCAGTCGCGAACCTGTGTTCATGCATGTGGACTGGTTCCCGTAATATTGTGTCGAAACTCTACACTCGAGAGTTCTATGTGACTTTATATACAAGATATAAGGATGTCAATTGACGAATACGTGTAGTGTAATTGTAGTTGCCTGTTCAAGACATCTGAGATTATGGCGGCGTGAGCAGTAAGAAATACTTGACCGATCTTTTGTTTTGATTTGTCTATATATCAATTTTCATAATATATATTCGCGACTATACATATTAGATGTATAAATCAGGACTGATTTGGTAATAATTAGAACGTAAAATACCTTTTTTGGTTACCCGATGTTTGGATCGAATTGCACCGATCGTGGTCACGGGTAGACTGGTGAGAGCTTAGCGACGCCTCCGTGAAGTGCGAGTTTCAGCAACTACCGTGCTAACGTTCGTCAGAAAGCAACAAGTTCATTTTATATTTTATACAAAACCCTCTGGCGGAAATCACAAATTCATTGCCATTCTCTAAAATCAATAATTTTTAGTTTCGTCGCTATTCTCGCAAATCAGCGTAATGTCTCCAGATACACTCTTTATAAGTGATTCTACCCGCGTTCATCGACCATGGGAGCTAAAAGCCCAAAACTGCGCCTGCAACGCCGAATCGAATATCAAACAGACCTCACAGAACGCTCCGCGGCTTATTTATTTCTACTTTGTTTTTAAGCATCATGTAATGTGTACATAATGCTTGGAATTTCATACAACCAGTGTAACCACAAAAATATTGACATAATCTACCTCAAACAACAGTCTATTTTCGTATTTCAACAAAGGTTTGAATTCTTTGATTCAATTTTCTTGTAGGTAATAGTTTTTTTTAGTTTTATAACGTAATTCAAACGGCTAGAAATCCTTTTTAACTTTTTTACTAAAGGTTAAGCTTGTTTTTTTTTTAGAACATTTAACGTATTAGGCGGAATTTGAACCCATAGGCCACGACCTCTCAATCAGGGATCAGTAGATCTCACTGTCAACTGATCATCTGATTTGTGAAGCTGTAAAACGCCTGTAAAACCCTAAAAATCATTTTTCCATTTTAAAATCCCCGGGTACCACGCCCAAGACTAAATCCCATAGTTAAGTATAGTAGGTACGTAGTTGAATATTAGACCTATTGCCGGGAGAGGCGATATACGTACGATGCGACGATTGAGCAATCAAACCTTGTAGGTCTTGGCGATTATTTCTGGAGAACCTACCTACTTGGAGAAGAGAGAACCAGTTCAGAGATGTTCAAAGAGGAAGACCTCTTTGAACATCTCTGAACTGATGATGATGATGAGCTTCGAAAAGCCACCAATTTTATCCTAACTAACATTGAGGTGGAGAATCTAAGCGGCTTATAAGTGGGCAGTGACCCACTTATCCGGCCCTCCTCGAAGAATATTAAAAGGAAGCGCCAACGTCTTCTCCAAAGAAAACAACCAATGATTTTTCCATTACATTATAGTGCACAGGAAAAATGTTTTCATACCAAACATCCTATAAAAAGCGGTGCAATTAACATGACCATAAAGGATGAAGAGTAATTAAGGATTTCTGCTGTAATTCTAGTAGTTTCTAGTACAACTTCCGATTTATTATAGACAACAGAACATATTGCATAACTTTTGAACGGTACGTAAGTATACAAGGAATTGGCGGTCATAATAATATTTTTTTTTATGTATCAAGTTGTTAAGTTTAGATATTTGAAAACAACTAAATTATTCTGTACATTATACTACTACTCTAGTAATTGAAAAAACAAACGCTATAAGTCTTTCAGAGCACTCTAATGCACGTAGAAAAACCATCACCGCTGACATCCATCCATATTGTAACCCAGTAAATACAATGGTGTCTTCGATCATACCTTTCTCACTTTAACACACATTTTTCTAAATATTTCTATACAGTAATAGTTAGTGCTGGTCAGAGATATGAAATATGTATGTATAAAGGTTCTTTTAGTTTAAACATACCTAGATCCATGTCTTTTCTATCTGTTATAATTGAAACATATGCGTTAACAAGTATGAATATCGTACGAATTTATTAATTAAGAAGTTCAGATTCTGATATAAGTTTTTAACCTGAAACTCAACTTAAAACCTAACTTCAGAAAACTCATAGCTGTGGAAATCGTAAAAAAAGTAAGTTTTTGTAAGTATTTCATCTTCCTAGTTTATAAAATAGGTGTAGGTTAGGAAATATTTTTCTTTTCCAAAGAATAATGAATAAATAATAACGCACACGTACATACTGATTAAGGCTTAATTTATTATAGTATTTAATATAAAATAAATCCTTAACAAAAAATATCAGTAACTATACCCGAAACTGCCCAATTCCCTTGAAGTTCAAATAGTATAATTTCTACTTACTTACGTACGATAAGTACGTCACTTGTTCCAACATACATTTCGAGAAAATATTAACATATGTAATACGGACAATTTTGCAGTAAATTCTAATAATACACCCACCACTGCAATACCACTAATTGAAAAACCAAGCTAGATCCCATCAGACTCTAAAGTTCATAAAAATACTTTTGATAACTGTGGCTCGTAGATTCGTGAATTCGTGTCTTGCAATTTCAAAATAGCACATTCTAAAGTTAAAAAATTTACCAATCAGTTTTAAAAGTTTCCAAAAGTGATGACTGCTTAATAAATCGAGTCACATCACGTAATTATACGATCAATAAGAAACTGTTTACGCATCATAAGTAGCGGTCGATCACCTACATTCTTCAAGAATACAAACTATGAAAGTATGCTAAACAAACTCGATTAAAAACCAACGTTGTGACGTTGTAAACAAACAAAAAGGGTCACGCTTTTCTCCCAGTTGCGTAACTTCAAACGACACATTGATATTTGAGCCCATTCATGATTTGAATAGACTTGCTCAACGGCTCATGAGCAGATTGATCATTGATCATCGATCACACACGCGCCGAAAGTATGTAGGTCACTGATCGTTCACGGGTTTAAAAAAACGGGTTTTGCACTACTTAATTGGTGCTTAAACTATTTGACTGTGGCCTTAGAAGTGCGGAGTTGCGTAATGACGGTAATATTTGCGCAAATTTCAAATCGTTAAAGTGCCTTATGGCCTTTTAAATTATTCGAGTATTTAATAGAATGCAGTGTAATGAAGTACAACAAAGTTTATAATTGTGCGTGTAGGCTAGGCGGGCCCCCTGTGACGCTTATGAAACATATGAAGTAATAACAAAACCTAATAAATTAATAAAAGAGATAGGTCGCACCACGGAGCAGATACAAATTATCTGCTCCGTGAGTCGCACAGATAACAACCGGAACTAACTATCACGAGTAAAAGTAACCTCCAAATACTGAAGGCCCTGTACCTACTGAGATGGTTATGTCTCCAAGGTGACGATGTATTTGTTATCTAAGAATAAGGGCTGTAAAGTCTTTAAATTACATGTGAATTATTTGAGAGATAAAGTTGAACAAAATTTTGAATTATATCTCAAGAAAATCAGAAAGGTGTGTATTATTACATTTATCTATGTACGTGTAAACATTCCATATTTATTATTTAAATTTTACAATTTATTTTTTTAAATTAGGTTATACATGATATATATGGTAAATAATCATTTAAATTTGGTTAGTAAATATGTCTCTAAAGCCAATAAAGTGCCCAAGAATGTGCAGTCAAGTCGTCCTACATTCAATTTTTGCACTTAAAAGCAAGACAGGTTGTCCAACTAAAAACAACATACCAAAAACATCATTAAGATAAAACCTGCAATCGTCTCCAAGCAGTATGAAAAGCTCTGGGTGTCATAACATAGACAAAAAGTTAGAAAAACATAAAAAAAACAGTCAAATAATTCTAAGAGGAGTATTATGTCAAAGTCTGGGAAGTAAGGATCAAACCGCTTGAGGCTTAGACGACCACGGGGGGGTACCGTGGAGCGGTGTGGAGGGGCGGAGGGGGACTAAGGAACAAAGCGCAGGGCGACGACCTAGCGACCGCGCTAACCTCACGGTCCTCACGCGAGTGCCGACCGACCACCGGCGACTTGTAATAACTGACATGTCCCACTGGTCTGTTATGTCTATGGTTTCTTGAGCCAATCGTGTTTACAGGTCGAGGAACGTATACTTGAAAGATCTTTCAAAGCGGCAAGTACGCGGTTTAAGTATGTATGTGGTATTTTTTCTGTATGGAAACTAGAGTTATATCAAAAAATAAAATCGAAATGAATAATCTTAACTACTTCATTATTATATTTGCTTAACAACCCTTATTCATTCGGCCTTCGCTAGGGAGGTCACTAGCGTTTATTGTTTATTTTCGGTTCACAAAATATACCAAAATATACCTAGTTGGAATAATTGGGAGCAAATATAAGAGATAAAGAGACGGATAAAATTTTTCATATCTTTATTACTACGCCCATAAATAAGTAACAAATTGGTACCAGAATTTGTCAAGAAGGCCAGGCCGGGGCTAGACCTTAGGACAAAGTTTAATTTCATGATACACAAAGTAGAAAACAGATATCTCCACATTAACGTGAAAAAATACATTAACTTGTCCAATTCGGAGTCATTTCCTATATTTATTAATAATTGCGCAGTGGCTTCAATTATCGCTTTGGTAGTGGTTATTTCGATCCCCACATGGGCCTAATTTATCAATGTAGTTCACTAATAAATCATAGTTTCAAGTTGTATTTTCTATAAGGTTAATTTGATAGACATAAAATATTTCCCTAATGCGAAAGAGGTAACTGAAAAAAGTGTCATAAATTACACATACAACTTATAATATGTAACAAGCTGACACAACTACTATTAAAAAATAAGAAAACGTTTACTTTTGTAACCAAAATACTAGTCAACTACTCAATTCTTAGTAACACTTCTGCGAACGTATTATGTGTAAGCATTACCTAAGCTTCTAATAACTACAATTTATTCCTAAGTCGCAAAATAAAAAGTAAACACCCCGGCCAGCTGCTTACATAACAAGAGCAACGAAACGAGTTACTAGTAGTCATTAAGTTTGCACCTTGCATAATTATACACTATGCGAGTTCGAACTAGTCTTCAACGCCTCAACGCCTAGCAATACTTACATAGCAAATTACCTAAACGTTGCAACTCATTCCACCACATTGTAAAATAATAATGATGGTTTTGAGACAGGAATGCACCACGCCCTGACTGCGCTTTCTGACCTTTAAATAACTCCAACTGACGTATTTGCATAGGTGCATCCGAAATTACGTTCCGAGGACAAACCTTTATCAATCCATTAAGCATGTCAGAAGTATTACATACCTTATGCTGTAGGAAATTAGAATTGTTATAGTATACGAGGGATATTTAAACGAGTTAAAAGGTTTTGTATTTGTCAAATAGAATATTTTTGTCTAAGCGCATCATTGTCCTAAAGATATTTGTTCTGGCACCTCTCTGGCCTATTAGACGGTACTGATTGTAAAATATAATATTTTGAATCACTAAGGTGAAGGTGCAGAACGTGAAAACCCAACTACAAAATATTCCTCACCATCGTATAAGGGCTTATTTTCCGAGAAACAGAAACACTGTTGTTGAGAGTTTACTAGACTGTGCCGTGCTGTCGAATAGGTGACTCGAGGAGTTGTGATGGCAGATGGAAGGTTTGAATGAAAATGTAGTATATTTTTTTTCATGTTAGTAAAGAAACACCTGTGACTTTAAAGTATTTAAACCTGATTACTGTTCTCCTCCGCAAGATATAAAAAAAATAAAAATTAAACATTGTATGAGAAAAATACGGATTATAATATTTTGAATAATTTATTCTATAAGTACCTACGTCATAGTATATTCAATGGCCGCCGTTCGCAAAAAGGAAAAGGGTTCGCAAACTACATTTGACATATTGGCTGATTTACAAAAACAATGTTGCCAAGCTAGAAAAACTAAGCAAAAAACAAAAATTAAACAATTTGTATGTTAAGAAATTAAATGAACCAACATAAAAAAAATTAAAATTACTGTGAATTTCATTGTGACACATGAGTTTTACTACTAACCCTTTTACTCTTATTATTAGCAAAAGTTAAATTAGTCTGTAATGGCTTTCATGATGTAATATTAAACATAATGAAAGCCATCACAGACTAATTAAAATTATTCACTTTGAAGATTATTCGACGGTGATCATTACATACTCGGTCGTGTATGGCATTTAATTTCTACAGAAAATATATTTACGTGGGTAGTTTGGAAAAGTTTCTTTGGGAGCGCAAAGGTATAATGGTGTTAATTCATTTTGTTGGACAAAGCAATTGGGTAACATTTTGGTGGTTGTTCGCTATGGAAAACCCAGAAGCGAGGCTTTTAGGAGCTTCTGACGACATTGAAGAGTGCGTAAGAAAAAAATCAAATTATTTCGTATTTATTGTAACAATTCATCCATGTGCTTGACCTCTGCCTCTCGAGCAAATAGTTCGTTAACCCGCGCTTAACTAATGAGAAAAACTGTTCCGCAAATTGATTTACCTATTGTTAAAAGATATAAGAAGTAGGAAATGATTTCACACCGTAATAAAGCGAATTAATTTGGTAAAATTGTTTAGGTTTTTTAAAATATCACTTTGAGAGTAGGTACCATCTTGTTAAATTGGTAGCAAATTGATAAATTTTAAAGCGATATTGGTACAAATTTGATTTCATTTCCAACGCGTCGTAGCACCGCTTTATGACATTATAATTTAGATGTTTATTGTATATGTATTGTTTTTTTTTTTTTTAACTACCTTAGGAATATTCCTGTGTCGCGAGGAGCTTCACAAACATTTAAACAACGGACACACAGAACACCGACACTCGGGACAACTATTTGCGGATCACATTAAACCTTTGCGCCATCCGTGCAGTCATATGTCACTGATCAGCTACACACACATACTTTAACACTCCAAACTTTACTTTTCTTTCTTCCAGAGGTGAGAAGCTATACGTAACAGCGGACAAGAGAGGAGAAAAAGGAGGCTGCAAACGACCCCTGTGCTGGACACTGTTGGGCCTCGTTGTTGCAGCTATCGTGGCCATCATCGTATTAGCAGCCAGTGAGTGTTCTTCTCTTCTATTATATTATTATTAGTCTTCTTAATCATTCAATTACCTAATAAGATTAAGTTCAAAACACAGTGAAACTGTACGTCTGCTAACTTGACTCGAGTAGTATCGTGGGAAAATGTATTTTACCCATGGCATAACTATTTGTTTGTTTATTTTGATTTACGGCAGTATAAATCTGTCTGTCTTATTGTCTTACCTATAATACGTTACTAAAAGTCTTTAAAAAAAAAAAAAAAAACTGTCGTCTATTTTTAATAATGTGGGTTCCAAAAAAATATTCACGTTCACTCCTTTCACCTGTACTAGGATCAAATTCTCCAATCTGTTGTCTATAGAGGTTTGCTAATGAGTACGAAGTTCGCTGGACATATTCCATGAGTATTTGTGTATTTTGCAAAAAGTATTAAGTCCGTCATCGATATTTAATTTAACATTGAAATAATGAACACAATAGACATTCTTCTTTTGTACATGTTAAAAACAATAATAAAACATAATTAAGTTTTCCTGTTTTCACTTTTGTTAACCCAACGCTATGTGCATGTTGTGTTCGCTTGAAAGTGGTTGTACATTAGTCTAAATTCTACAAAATACAATTATTTAGATTAAGTAACAATGTTACGACTATAAGCAAACCATAAATAAATATTACATATATTCTAAATTATATTTTAGAGCCACGAACGCCATATAACCAATACAATGAACAGCTTAATCGTGAAAGCCGATTTCTAGGATTAATGGTTTAATATTTTTTGTAATTCATCGACCTCATGTGCAATCATAGGTGCTTATCATTATCAAACAAACTAGTGTTTAATTTAAATACCAGAAAGTTAAAAGTACCTACTTGTGACTGCTCAGTGGATTGCATGGTGGTTTTAGTGGTAATTCGACAAGTGACAGCTTTGTAGCGATTCATAGTGATTCTGATTTTATGTTTATGTATGTGTATATTTAAAGTGGCTCGCAAAAAATGAGTAAGAGTTCAAGATGTTTAAAAAAAAACTATCTGTATGTCTGTTTGTTCCGGCTGATCTTCGGAACGGGTGGACCGATTTCCACGGGACTTTCATTGGCAGAAATAGCATGTGTTATAAGGAGTAACTTAGGCTACTTTTATTTTGGAAAAAGAATTAGGGTTCCGCGCAAAATTTATATTTATATATTTTGCGCGGAACCTTAATTCTAACTAATGGAACCGCTAATGTTAGATATAATTTACGATAGAAATGTTTAAAGAAAAAATATTAAGATTTAGTATACCTATATAATTATTAAATTCTTCTTACTGTTGAGATAATCGACTATTTTTTAATTTTAGCTGGCATCCTCTTTACGAACTCACCGACACCGTTGGAGCAATATAATTCATCAATTAGCTCCGCAAGGGCTCTAGGCGGCATTGGTAGCCACCTGCATCACGGCCAGGACCACGACCACAACCACGACCACGACCACGACCACGACCAAGGCGTGTACCCCGACCAAAGCAAAGAGACCACCGATCAACAGGTACCAGAGACGCAAAGTGATGATGCACGGGACCCTTCCCTTACGTCGGAGGAATCCAATCAAATGTATGGTAAGTAAAGCGATGGAAAAATCAATCAATATCGATTTTACAAATATTTTTTTCGTATTATAGACCGCTGGATACCAACATCATTTGGGAGAATATTTACTAAATAGTCCAAATAAGGGCTGAAAATAAGCATTCAACTTTCAATTTTTTTATTTAATTCAGTTTTAATTATCCATAAATAATGTGTAACGGTTTATATGTCTGCAACTCCGGCAAGGGTTGAAAAAAAAAATTATAAATTGTTTTACGGTTTAAACGGTTAAAGTTAGACAAAAAAGTTCTAAATAAAACGTTTAGTTTAAAATTTTACATGAAAAAGGTTCTGTCGCTTTTTCCTCCGGTGAAAATTAACCGAATTAGAGGGAAGTTTGAATGCTTAAAAGCTAATAAAAATTTTATATGCCATTTTTTTAATTTCAATAAAAAAAAAACAACTTGGGCGTTGATCGCGCGTTGTCGCTCAAGAAGCACTTACTATATGAACAGTATACAATGTGTATACATTTGTGTAATACATATATCATGTGGACGTACCGAATAATTTTTCATTTATTATATTTCATATTTTACAAAAATAGTTTCCTTTCTCACCTACCATATTGATTATTATTAAAACAATTGAATAAAATTCATATTTTTATTACTCTGCCCAATAGGTGGGGGACATTATTCATACAGCCTGGTCAATTTTCTTATTTCAATCGTTTTTATTAATAGTGTTCACTCATATTGGCATTGGTTTTTGGTATTGGTACTCTGCATTTTTAAACGGTCTGGACATTATGAATAATGCATTGGCCAACATCTATATTTTTCGACAAAATTTAAAAATTTTTTGAAGACATTCTAGGCTCTCTAATATTTTTGAAGTGATAACTTCTTATGGGAGGGTAAACCGCTTCGTTACGTAACGCGTTACGGCGCCAAGTCAAGATAAACAATTTCATTATTAAATAGTTCAACTTAGATTAGTTTAAGTTATCACTTCTGTCGGGCGTCCCGAGACGCACACGATTTTTTTTTGTTTTTAGTTTCGGAAGAAATAAAGAATATCAGATAGATATCTGAAATCAAATTTGAATTTTTCAGTGTCGAGAACCGTGGAAGGAGAAGTAAAGGTGGACAACGAGGAATTCACTCCTGCTCTCCAGGACACCGATAGCAACGAGTACAGGGAGTTCGTAAATACCTTCACTTCAGCATTGAAACGAGCCATCTTCGACAAAGACATTCTAGAGAACAACGATAATGAAATCACAGTCGAGATTATACAACTTAGGTAAGAATGTTCAAGTTAAAATTAACTTATTATTAGTTCATGAGATAAAGGATTTGTCTTCATACACAAATGTTGTTTTTTTTTTAATACCATATCACAAAGTAGATATGTTTCGATTTTAAATTTAATTATAAAAGAAATAAAACACTAAAAAGGTTTCAAATGAATGTTTATTTACACGCACTTTTTTTACAGAGAGGGCTCGGTCATCGTTACCTACAGAGTCCATTGGAACACTAAGGTTCGCGATGAATCCAGCACAACCTCACCGTCTGCGGACTTGCTAACCGCTAATACACTAAAGGCCAATCTCGACGAATATTTACACAAGAATAACAGGATGATAAATATCTACCACATCGCTGACGACAAAATAGTCACTAGACCTGTACTTGACATGTGTCAAATCAATAAAAACGGCTGCGAATACGGCTGTAAGTTCGATGAAATCTCTCTAGATTTTATTTGCACGTGCCCACCAGGTCATATTATAGATATGGTAAATCCTAAAAAATGTATGACATTCTTTGAAAATGCTGAAACTGGAGGAGAAAACCACGATGGAGTAGGAATAAGTTCTACAGCAGCGCCTAATTCCAATGAAAGTACTGACACAAAAACCATTACTACCGATGAAGTTAAAGTACCAGTAGAATCAGAACATTCAGCGGAACAACCAGTTCTTTGGCAAGAACCACATCATGCAATGCCAGAAACAACCACTGACGCCGAGACTGAGGTAAGCTTTTCGCATATCATTGGCAATCCAACTGTAAATCCTGACGAACGTGAAACCAAAGAACAGAAATCGGAAATATTGAAAAAGAGTCCTGAACCTGGACTAATAGCTTTACCAACATCTAAAACTGATACAGAACTCCATTCTACACTACATTCAACTATTGAATCTACCGCTGAGTCAGAGCCAGCTACAGAGCCCAATTTACAACCTACAGTTGAACAAAACCCAAGAAGTGAAAAAGAAGTAAATACTGATTCAGAATTAAGTACTAAAAGTGAAACACAGTTTGGGATGAAGTCAGCGCTTGAATCGGAATCTGATACGAGGTCAGAACCGGAACCAGAACCAGAGCCAAAAGTAAAACCTGAAATAGAGCCAAAATTAGAACCAGAATTAAAATCAGCTGCAGAATTACATTCTGAACCCGAGCCAGAGCAAAATTCGGAACCAGAAACAGATCAAAAGTCAGAACCACAACCAGAAGCGGAGCCTAAATCTGAACCAGAACCAGAGCCAGCAGCTGAACCTGAACCAGAACCAGATTTCAAATTAGTAGGTCTAAAACCTGAGCCAGAACCGGAGTCAAAATCTGAGCCAGAACCGGAGTCAAAATCTGAGCCAGGACCGGAGTCAAAATCTGAGCCAGAACCGGAGTCAAAATCTGAGCCAGAACCGGAGTCAAAATCTGAGCCAGAACCGGAGTCAAGATTTGAGCCAGAACCGGAGTCAAACTCTGAGCCAGAACCAGAGTCAAAGTCGGAGCCAGAGCCGGAGTCAAAGTCGGAGCCAGAGCCGGAGTCAAAATCTGAATTAGAAACGGAATGGAAGTCAGGACCAATGTCGGTAAGAGAACCAGAACCAACTTTAGAACCAGAATCACATCCAATGATGGAAACAAAACCAGAATCAAAACTGAGATTAGAACTGGATACAATAAGTACGCCTGCAAGTCCTCATTACGCTATTATTCCCACCCTAATTTCTCCTGATGAACCAGAATTAAAACTACAGCCTATCGCCGAGACCGAAACGACACCCGAACCCCAAACAACACCAAAACCGAAATCATTCCAAGAAACTATTCATAATATTATTAACAACATTCAAGACGGCGAACACGAAACTGATACTGGTTTTGGACCTACCATAAGCACAGAAGAATCTCAGTCAACCACAACATCAGACTCTAAATCGGAGGAGGAATCTAACGAAGACAAATCTGTATTATTTAACAATGTAAGTAAATTCAAATTTAAATCTGATAATGCGATGGAAAAGACCACTACTGCAAGAGTGTCCATATCTGGATCAAATGTTATAAGTGATTCATCTTACGAAATAAAACCAGACATCATTTCAATGTTAAGTGATGCTAGAGAGGCATCGATCCAAAACAGTATTAAAGCTAATGAAGTAATCACTACTACAGAATCCGGTGATTGGCTTGAAGCTCGAGACCAAACAAATATAAAAAGTTCGTCAGCAGAATTGAATGGTAGTGTGAATAATACTTATGCAAATATCTTAAGTAACAGTGTTAACAAAAATATGGAGCAATCGGAACAAAGGTCATTCAAATCCTTTGATGATGATGATTTCTTATTTGAAACCACAACTTCCTCGACAATACCAACGTTCAATGATACACGTAATGATGATTCAACTACTATATACAACTCAACACTAGACAAATCAACTCCTTCAACAGAAGTGCAAGAAACGGTACAAAAAATTGAAGATGGTAATAAGACGTCAAGCGTATCAGAAAACGAATACATGTTTAAAAATGTAAACACAAACGAAATGGTTGAAATAACAACTGCAGCTACAATAACGGAGACAAGTGAAACCACGAATAGCCTTTTCGGAATTAGAAACCATACTCCTATTAAATATAATGATCCTATTAAAAACAATCAAAATGGAACAGATCAAGATGATGGGAAAAAAATTGAAAATGGTTCTATGATTACTTCCATTTTACAGGAAGCTAACTCATTAAATACTAATAAAATGGTACCAGTTGAAACAACAACACCAACAGTCGAAACGGTTAGTGAATTTTCTCTCAATAAGCACTATCAAAACTCGAAAGAAGAAAAGTTAATAGACATTTTGGAACGGAAACCTACTACTGTGTCTAATGAAACCTCGACCGAGCATGAACCTGAAGAAGGCATAGACATCACTTTTGATTCTATCAATATGCTTTACAACCGCTCCTCGAAATCTATTGACAATCTCGCAAAAAACAAAACAGTAAGTAATAATACTCAGGAAACGGTAACTTTATTTAATGATGGATCTACTACTACTGACTCTGATTGGTTGTCAGAACCTGTGACGGAAATGAACTATGGTGATGTAATGAATAAAATTGGAAACCAAGATACTACAGAAGCTAGTGCAAATAAACTAGACGATGTCATTCACAACGGCCTTCCTAAAGATGACTTTGAACCTGACTACCTAAATAATATGGGCTCAAACAATAAACAGGACGACGAACCCTTATATAGCATGGTCCATGATTACGACAACGAAGACAGCCGTTTCAAGAGAGTTAATAAAGAAGTATCAAATGAAAAAAGTGCAATTACTGATATAATACCTACTCTAAGCGTGCATATGGAAACAACAACTGTAAGTGAATATATTTACAAAACATCAGAGGAGAGATCAAAAGAACCTCAAACAAGTTTACTACTGATTAACGAAACTAATAAAAACGATTCATCGTCATCATCTTTGTCTCCGGTTGTAACCGCTGCACCAGCACCAGTTTGGGAAGAGTCTGTGACTGAAAACACTCTCATGGTTAAAGAAATATCCAGACAAGTTGTAGATCCGATGGAATCTAATCATCACGTTATGATCGATGAAATTCAGTTGCCTACTACAACCACTTCACGTACCACTACGGTGCAACTAAATGAAAATTTTGAAAATCCTAATATTACCGAAATTGTTACTTCTGTTATATCCAACAGCGGAACTCAAAATACTACTCAAGCAAATAATTTTAACGTAACTATTTACGAAATATCTAGTCAGAACGATAACAAGTCTTCTATTACAAAATCTTCTAATGCTCAATCAGCGGAGTATGATGACCATGAAACCGAAATGAATCCCTTTTTACCTGAAGTTGAAAATAATAAAATCTTAGTAAAGAAACTTCAAGAAGGCCATGATCTTGAACCAACTAACGTGAACGAAACTCAAAACGAAAACATAGAAGAACACATTCTCACTTCGACTGAAGGACAAGCAACGAATAAAGATACTTCAAATATACCTTTCACTACTTCAGCAATTAAGGAGCAACAAAATGTAATAGAAACCACAGAACATATTTCTTTATTTAAACCTACAAATGTGAGTTCTCTTCAAAATATTACTGAAGAAAAACATGCCACAAACGTAACAATGGATTCAAGTGTAACTTCAAACTCAAAAGAGAATCAAACGGTACCTATTTCAACATTTTTACAAGATACTGACGATCTCGTTATTAAGGAACTTTCAACAACTTTGAGTAGTATACATTTGGACAACCAGCCAGTTGCTACAACATCGATGCCAGTACCCCTCAATGAAAACGAATTCCTCAGTGTTGTACCTATTAGCGAAGAAATGAAAGAATTGAATGGTGATGAAGGTGAAAAAAATGAAAGCTTAAATGATATAACAGAAAGTGATTTGCCAAAAAGTGATAAAAGGACATTAGACGCTACCAAATTTGATTCAGTAACCGCTAATGAAGCGTAAACTAGTTCACTGGAACTTAACAAGCAATTAGGTTTATATTACTATTTCTTTTCCTGTGATCAGTTGTCATAGTCGATCAAATTGGTTTTAGACACTGTGTAATAATAACGTACTCTATATAGTTATTACGAAGATGGTAAATCGTTAAGTGAATGTCGTATCGTAAAATGAGTATTTAATTGACTGTAGTCAATTAAATACTATAGTAATTAATCCCAGACTAGACGTATTTTTTGGGAAGCGTATCTTATTTTAAAAATATTTCTAATTTAAAAAATCACCGCAAGTAATTCTTCTCAACCGTTTCATCTTTAACTCCAAATTAGCCTACTTCTTGAATTTAAACGTAGGTACTGTATAGTATTCTTATTTCTCTTTTGTTTTAATACTTTTGTAAGCGAAGCCGTGAATTTTGCAGAAAGGAAGACGTCTAAGTAATACTCGTTGATGTCTTTTTATTTATTGGTCAATGATCATGAAGGAGTGCCAACATGTTGAAAACATTACGATTCTTGTTTTAGCAAATAATATCGTATGGTTTCGTAGGGTATATATGTATATAACGGTGAATAACTTTTGGCTGCTAAGTTTCTTGAAATTGAAATAACGCAATTCAAGAGTTAAAACAGCTGCTATGTTTTATATATATATAAAAAACTATGTAGGTTCGTTTGTATTACATCACATTTACTTATAAAATACTATTCATTCCCTAAAAGATTTACCTCATAATAGTGTCTTAAACTTCAATTATGTGGTTTTGGTCCCAATATTCTTACACGGTACCTATATTATTATTTGCCTGTTTGGTTGTCGTAAACATTTTATTCGTTAGACTAGTCAAACTAGGAAGAGTCATCGTCTTGAAAGAAAGATTTAGATTTATTTATTGCTTTGTCTATGTATAAAAAATTAGGTGTATTGCACAAATAAATGATACGGTGAATTGTTTGTACTTTATGTACCTATGCCGTCCATGTTTTATTGAACGAACAAAAAACATTTTAGATTTTGTAAAACGAAGGCCTCATCTCGAGGACTACCAGAAAGCTCTATCTTGTAATTGTTACCATAGCTAAATGTATATTATTATTATTATAAATGAAATTATTCTTTGATCGGAAGCTGTAACGAGTTTGAAAATAAAATGTTAAGCGCTAGGTTTACGTGGCAATTTATTTTCTTGTGATTGTCTGCCATGCCGAATTGTGATAACTCGCCGGTAACTACATTCCGTTTGTACTTATTAACTTAGTGATATTACGCAGAAGTGAGGTCTGATTGTAAAATAATAATTAATTTAGAATTTGTTAACTAAGATAAATATTTTGTATAAATGGTTGATTTGTAAAATAATTGAATTATGTTGTAAATAAATATAAAGTTAATAATAATAATTAAATTTGAGTTTTTTTTTATCCGTTCCACGCATATTCATCTGTCAATGTCTAGTATGTAGGTATTTTTATTTCACATGTAATATTACGTATAAAATATTATGTGACGTGCGAAATACTAAGTTCTTGTAATGATGACTTGCAGAATCATTAAGACAGGTAGTATCATTCAAATGTCCACAGACAAACTAAACGCAAACACGTTTACGCCTTGATTTTTTTCTATAATAGTAATTGTAAATGTTAGAAACTAATTCAGCAAGATAATAATAATAACTTGAGACACCAGTCAGCCTAGACCAGACAGTCGTACCTCTGATCCCATAGGCAGAGACTGTACTATGGTTATGGAAGATCAACTACACGAAACCACTTATAAATACACAGTATTACCATGTGATGTATTCTGTGGTATTACGTTCTTTTTAACCTACGCAAAAAACGAAGGAGGTTCTCAAGTCAACCCGTAATATATTTTTGTCTGCACGGATGGCGCAATGGTTTAAGTGGTCACCTCGCCACTACGCCGCGCCGAGTGTTGTGGGTTCAAATCCCACACGGGACAATGAGAATTTCTTTTTGTTCTTTAGGTTTCCGATCCCCAAAAGGAAAAAAGGAACCCTTATAAGTCCGCTTTGTTGTCTGTCTGTCTGTCAAGACCTTTTTCTCAGAAACCTGTGAACATATATTGTATACGTATATTGAAAGGGAAAAGTAGGCCAGAAGTAGGGCTGCCATTGGATCCGGGTTTCCCCGAATTTGTCTTAGTTTAGAAGGCATCCGGGGAGCGTCCGGGCGGGGTTTTCAAAAAGTGTCCGGGTAAAACCCGGACACTCTGTGGCAGGGGCAACTTGTAATTATTAGATGAGTAAATTGTTTAATTTAATAAAAAAATGGAATTGGCGTTTTTTTTAAGGTGTCCGGGAAAGAATCTCGATTTCACACGTGTCCGGGATTTTTGAAGAGCTTGTCCGGCGTCGGCAATTTAAGTGATGGCAGGCCTAGCCAGAAGGGAAGACAATAAAACTAAAAGGATATTTATTGCTTATACGGATGGTTAGGGGAATGTAAGCAATCAATAGTCTACCATTCAGCTGCATCAGGGAAGCACTCTAGTATCACGGAGTGCCAGGGTACCTGAGGCGGCTAGTGGCAGACTATTTAGAGGAGCGTACCGTCATGTACGAGGACCGAGATGGAGTTTTGACTTTTGAGTCGTCGGCCAATGTTATGCGGTGTTCTGCAGGGGCCTGTCCTTGGACCACTCCTGTGGAACATGAGATACGACTGGGCCCTTCGAGGCGACTTCCCCTCCGGGCTCGGCGTAATCTGTTACGTCGATGACACGTTGGTCACAGCCCGGGGGGTGAACTTTCAGGAAACGGCACGCCTGGCCACCAGGGGAGTCTCTGTGGTTGTCGGGTGCATCGAGGCGCTGGGTTTGCGGGTAGCCCTGGATAAGACGGAGGCCCTTTTATTTCATCGGCTCCGTCGTGGTCCACCCCCTGGCGCCTCTATCGAGGTCAACTCGGCCTCATGCCGCCTTGAGTGTGGCCGTGGGTGAATGGGACGTGTTCTCCCCTCCACCCTCTATAGTGGCTCCCGGCGAGGGGGCGGCGTCCGCGTCTGCCTGGACGTCGCCTAGTTGAGAAGTATTTACCCTAAGGTGGTGCCCTCACTTTTGCGGGCAGGCGCTAGGAGGGTTCCGGATGTCTTAATAAAAGCTGTTCCCGGATCCCTCCTATTTAAGGCGCAGTACGGCACACCGTATCTAGGTATATATCTTGATGCATGTTTTAGAACCCTTAATATAAGTTATGGTTAGTTGGGGTGAAGATAGCTATGTGCCTAATTTGACCCGTGGGCGCCATCTATTGACGAGTCAATAGAGAAAATCATGAAGGGCTACGATTACCTAAATTAAGACGCACGCTATTTTTTGACAATAAACGGAACTAATAGTCTAGAATGTCTCACAATGTAGTAGAGGATTCCAGAGGAGTTTCGAGTATTCGGGAAATGTCACGAACTTTCTATGAAATAACGTTCGGAGTATACAAGGCAGTTGCATGGCAGTATTAGTTCATTGTAGTTGAGCGATACTGAGAGTGAACAAGTGCGATAAGTGTGAAGTACAAGTGAGAATTGAATGGAAATAGTGAAGATTGTATCTGCCACTTGCAATAAGTGTTATTTGCGAATTATTAAAACAAATTGTGTCTATTTTGGTAATAAACTCGAGTGCCTTTCTAATCCCGAACCTCAGCTGGCATCATTATTATTTATTGCATTTGTTGCATACCTGCATGAACTGTATATATTGTAGCCGCTATACAACAGCCTTTTACTCAGGGGTCCTATTCCATTCTGCCGGCAACCACACGACATATGAGAGTTAAATAATAATAGCTTTAATGACAGTAGAAGCTCGTGAGGTGTGTATTGATAAAAACAAGTGGCGGGCTGTTCTCTGCCTACCGCGAAGGTAGAAAGGCGTTAGTGTATTATGTACATATTTAAAACTTAAAAAGGTAAGTAGTGCAGCCACCATAGAGATAATATAAATAGAGGCGGCTAGCCGTATGTTAGCGTTAGAGAGAGAAAAAAGATTGAGCAGGTATTGCATCTCACAATCCCCTACAATTGTGCTTGTTGGGAGGCACGATTGTAGGGGACTGTGACAGCCAATCAGTGAAGAGGAGAGAGATGCAAGACCTGCTCTATCATTTTTCTTTCTCTAAAGCTGTTACGAATCTGCAGCCAGCTGTCCTACTCTTTTTATATTATCTCTATAGCAGCCACACATTTGCATCAATGTGTGTGTCATCAGTGATATGTATATTTTTAATTTACTTTCAATGTTGTTGATTAAAAAAACTCCTTTTTATGTGCATATATATATTCTATTACATATAATAATAATAATACTGCAACATATATTATGTCGTTTGAAAATATTTTTTTAACTCTTTGGTTACGTATATAACAATGATTATTACATTAAAATATAATAGTTTTTATAGTCAACAGGCACTTCGTAATGTTACTTAATAATATATATGTAATACGTAAATTCATGATTTATTTACATTAAATAGAAGAAATAGTAATAACTTCATCAAAATATAATTAAATAACCAGCCTTCTATGTGGATGTGGCGTTATATCATCTATCTCTTCAGCAGTTACTTGATCATCAATATTCATCTTAGCACATAAGCAGCCATCGCCAATCGTCCCATTGCCACTTACAATGCAATTACCGAAAATAGCTTTACAACTATTATAAGGCACTAAGTTGACATCATTCTTTACATTTTTATCACTTCTCAGACCCAAATCCATAGGTATATTACCGATATCTATAAATTCTTTGATCTTCACAGTACCGTCAACCTTAAACTCCATTTCAGGCATTTCATCATTTGTTGTACTACAATTACCACCACAACACTGACTCATTTTACAATCATTACCATTTAAAGTCACATCAGTAATTTTTAAAGCAGTTCCAATTGGTGTAAAATCATAATCATTGTTTATAGTGTCATTGATTTGTGCACACACACAATTTTCGCTTTGTTCATTCATAATACAGCTACCTACAGCTGATTTACAGTCATTAACTTCGCTATGTCTATTTGTTACTGAATATTTTCCTAAGGTTTCATTATTGTTTGCACTTTTCATTGATAAGTCCTCGGGTACATGTTTTATAAATTTAGTATAATCCATCAACATTGACATATTTTGGTCTTCCTTTTCTGTTTTGTGGATTATTTCTGCTAATGGTGATAAGTTGTTATCTGAAATAGAAGTTGATATTACTGTCTGTTGTTTATGATAATAATTTAATATCGAGAATCGAAATATCGAGAATCGAAATATCGATTGTGTAGAGAAGTGGTCTGTGATCAATTTCAAGTTTGGTGAAACTGATCAAATTGTTTTAATCAAAAGTTCATAAAAATGATAATAATGTCAGAAACTTTTATTTTATACTAGCGTTGCAATGCCATTTTTTTTTTAATAAATGTTTTGGGCCAGAAATTCTCGCGGGCATCCCCGGAACACCCTACCAAATTTTCATCACAATCTGATGAATGGTTTCGGAACGCATAGAACATACAAACATTGATTTTTATTTCTATAGATTATTTACACTTTAAGTCTAAGGCATTCTCTACCAGTCAACCACTGGGTGATGTAGAAAAAAGAAGAAGTAAGTACACATATAAATTATTAGCAGCGCCCCGCGGATTCACCCGCGTAAGTCCCAATCCCGTGGGAATATCGGGATAAAAAGTAGCCTATATGTTAATCCAGGTCTCCAGCTATCTACATACCAAGTGTCATCGCAATCGGTTTAGTAGTTTCGGCGTGAAAGAGTAACAAACATCCATCCATCCAAACTTTCATTTCATTTATAATGTTAGTGGGATGTTAATAAATGCTAAAATGGAATACAAACTAAAGTTTGACTAAATAATACACAAATATACGTAACATGTAGCCTGATTTTTTATTTGATTTGAACAACATTAAATGATGAACTATGGACGAGCTGATTCTGTCAGTTCAATATTACAAACTTTTGTAAAAATTCCATACGCCCCTCGAATGCGTTATAGCCTATGAATAATATAATATGGTAATACTTACACATAAATTAGATATCGTCAAAGATACGATCAGTATGTCAACGAAATGAGGGGCTTTCATTTTAAGATTTGATCTCCCCGCGCTAGATTATTAAGTTGAATATTAATAATTGTAGCCCGACTATGCAAAATTTGGCAATGGCGCAAGTTTTGGTTTGGGGGATAATTGTGTAGTTTTTACCTATTCTTGAAATATGCATTCTGTTTTCTACATAAGATTGAACATATACTCACTGCATTCCGCCGAATAACTTTCCTCTCCATGCTCATTTGCAAATTCATTATAAGAATCGGTAAAAATGTATAATGAGGAGTCGGTGCTTTGAGTCTCTAAGTGCAATTTATGCAACTGAATACAATCTGAAATTAAATAATTTATGCTGTAAATCACTGTTAACTATAGACTTCAAACACTATAATCCAATCTTTATTTCTTTTAAAGTGACAAAAATCTATATATTAATACGTGAAGCGAAAACTTTGGATCCCTTTTTACGAAAATTGGGCGGACGGAGGAGTATGAAATTTCGCACACTTATAGCACACTAGTTTATACAGAGAAGAAGTGACGAATGCTAAAATTTTTGAACAATATTTGCTACAAAGTTAAAAAAAATGCAAAAACGGGTACATACAGCTATGAGTGTACAGTATATATTTTGGCCTGTCATTGTACAAAAGAATGTCATTGTATAGAACAATGAAATAAACCATGGTCGAAATTCGACCACCACGCGATCTCTAGTACTATTAATTACATAGTACATTCTATACTTAAAATTTTAGCAGAGAATTAGTAGAAGCAGGTCCCCCACTTCCGCACTATGCGTAAGCCGTTTATCCGTCCGCACTTGCAGACAATATGATACAAAGAAAATAGTAGTGAGATATACCAGAAACCCAAGTTAGATAAGGCCTGTTATTTTGGGGACCAGCTAGATTTATATACTTACAAACTAAAAAGTATGGAGATGTAATTTATGTCTCGATTTATGTATGCAGGTGTGAATGACAATAGGAGTAAGAAGAGATAATATCCAATAATTAAGCTGAAGAGTCAGTTTATTGGTTGACCGCGGTACCACTTCTATTTCTAAAACTGCCACTCGGATTTGAAATTTTTTTTTTGACTTGATAGTCTATTCATGATAAAGGTCATAGACAACTTATTATTACTTTATGACCTATAGGAACGGCGAATGGCCATAGACGCAGGTGAAACTGCGATAAAAAGGGAACGGGAAATAAAATAGGAACCGAGATAAAACAGAATCTCCCACAAATAAATCGATGGGAAATAAACAGGATGATGAATAGATGAAAACAAAATAATTAATAGTTGTACCATTCACATCGGTGTCCTTCAGAATAGTAGGTGTTGACGTATCGGGTGTAGAATTCGAATCCGATGATATTCCACTGTCTGTTTTAGTATCTGCAAAATGGAAGAACACACTGAGCTAAACGGAGCAATTAATTCATTCAGATTTGACTTTACAACACCCGTGACATGACGGTGTTCAAGTACACCCAATCTCAAAAAAACTATCTATAAAAACGCAAAAAAGTTGTCCCAAACACAAATCAAATCCAGTGGACTCAACGCCTAGATTTGAAATTAAACTCCAGTCTTCCAGTTCCAGGTTCCAGTCCAGTATCTGAGGATGCTGTGGCGGTGGGGCGCTGCTACGCGTACGTAAGACAAGCAAAGGTAACTAGGTTTTCCATGTGTCTTAGATGAAAGAACTCAACGATTTGGTACGAAACTGTGTTCTTTTTTAGGGTTCCGTTCCTCAAAAGGAAAAAAAGGAACCCTTGCAGGATCACTTTATTGTCGGTCTGTCCATCTGTATCTTATTTTTTGCGATTAGAAAGGACTTGGAAATTGACTTTGTCGTAAATCGATGTATGGGAGAGTATTTTTAGAACTGCAAAATTAAGTTTGTCTTTCGGAAATGACGGCAAAAATCTTCGATTTTGATTCCCGAGATGGACGTACTATCTATATAGAAGTTTGTTTGATTACGGAACCATCATCATCACCACGGTTTTTTTTAAGTAATGTTTATAATTATGGTACAAGCAAAACCCTTAACCAGTTATAAGTACTTTTGACCCATATAGCTCTGAATAAAACTACTTTTGATTCCTTTTTTTTTTTTGTTTTTAGAAAAGACAACTCCCGCACTAGGAATTACTCCTGCGTAGCGGGGGCCTTTACAAACATACAAAGAACGGACACAAAGAACACCAGAGATTTATTTTACCGTAAATACAGGCAGTGTGTCGCATTTTTTAAACCGCGAATAAGGAAGTTGTGAATAAGGAGCTTTCAATGTAGACAGGAAAATTACCAAGGGCATAAGGGTCAATTAACAAATACTTACGATGTTTCGCCTCATGCCTTTTCTTTGCATACTCAGTGGCCATTTTCTTATTGCAATTCGGAAAGGTACAATGTAATGAAAAGTCAGCGCTGTGAGTTTTGAGGTGCGTCTTCAAATGATGTGACTGAATGAAACCTGAAAATAGTCATTAATCTTAACAGACCAATATTTACAAATGCCAACATAGTTTTTTTTATGGTATGGTATGGTAAACGAGCAGACGGGTCACCTGATGGTAAATGACTACCGCCTACAACTCAAGAGTCACAAATGCGTGGCCAGCCTTTAAGGTGGGAGTAGGGGAAAAAGGCGAGTGGGGAGGGGGAGAGGGAGGAAGACGGAAGGGTTAGGGCCCCCGGTAACCTCACTCACGCGGCGAAAGGCAATGGAGAAAATCATTTAGCTATTTTTAGTTTTAAGTTGGCAACCAAGCTCATGATTCGCCCAGAGGTATGCAGTCTCTGTAACCTTGTAACATAAATATTTCAACCAGCTGTTTTCGTGAAATCTATTCCACAGTATCTAAGGAGCCTATGTGCTATTCCAGACTATAATCTATCTCTGTGAAATATTTCATCCAGATCCGTTCAGCCGTTTTAGCGAAAGAGTAACAAACATCCTTACATCCTCACAAACTTACGCCTTTATAATATTAGTAAGATTGGAAAGCTTAAAAAGTGGCTCAATGGGTCATCGGAAATTAAAAAGATAAGAATTAACCATAGATAGTTCCAACAACGCCAAAAGTTTATTTAATGTAGTTTTCTCACCCACCTTTACCACATATTTTACAAAAGTACTGCTTTGTATTTGTATGTGTTAACTCATGATGCTTCAAATGATGTGCGAAATTAAATTTCTTGCTGCATCCTTCAAAGCTGCACTGGTACCGTCTCTCAGACTCTTTCTTGTGTGTTCGCATGTGTGTACGTAACGCAGGCTCGCTGTTGAACACACTATCGCATTTTGTACATGGATGTAATCCTGAAATGAAAAAAATATTTCTTAATACCTAGTAAACAGCAGTAATCGACACTTGGTGGTATCTTTGGTATACTTAGATGGACTGAGACGAACTAGATGCCTTTGTCACGAGAAGCCGTACACTGGTGACAGCATTCCGAATGCAACACCTACATTCATCGGTAATGAGGTTGTACATCCCACGAAAGTTTGGGGGTTGTTAAACATTAAGATCCTATACAATCGCGAGAGAATACCCTAGAATATTTTCTTCATACTGATGTTGCAGTGGACTCACTCTGCTTGCTCTGGCTAAAGAGAACCGGCGCAAACCTGTAGTACTTAGTACTAATGAGCGCATGGAGTTATAGAAGGGTAAAGAACTCCATGGTCGATTTTACTGGGAACTGGAAGGTTTTGTTTTTGCAATTATGGACGAAGTTGGTATGATATTGGTACAGATAACTATCGGAAATATATCCTGAAAGATGGTACAGTTGACATCTGTTGGGCATACCGCCGTCCCAGTTAATCTGTCAGGCATATTATTTCTAGTTGTTCTTATCTTGCCCATGGTGAATATTGGTACAGACAGAACCAAGTGGCCAGGATTGTACACTGATGACAAAAACCCTGACACACCCCATATAGAGAGGATTCCCATCTTTGGAACCCTAACCAATTTTTTTATATTTTCTTTTTGCAAATTAAAATATGTATTTTAATAAAAACCGGCCAAGTGTGAGTCGGACTCACGCATGAAACGTTCCACACCATCGTACTTTACTTGGTTAATACTATAGCCAAAAAAATATGTTTCTAGTAAGAGAGCCCCCTTTAATTTTTGTTATTTGTTGTTATAGCGGTTATAGAAATACACATTCTGTGAAAATTTCAACTGTCTACTGCTGTCAGACAGACAGACGGACGGACAGTGTAGGACAGTGTAGTAATAGGGTTCTGTTTGTTACATTTCGGATATGGAACTCTAAAAAGGATCATAGTAATTTGAAAACAAATGGTTGAATCTCAACCAGTAGGCGAACACTAGTTATTATAATGTTATATTATATTAAACAAGTATTTAATTACCTTCATGGGCATATTTGACATGTCGTTTAAGAAGTACTTGGTCTTTAAAAGCTTTGTCGCAGAGATCACATGTTACTTTGCCTGTCCTCTCGTGCTGTTTTTCATGCCTCCGGAGAGCAGAACTAAAAAAAAACACTTTCATATAAGAAGTAGGTTAATAGGTATAATATAACGAAGTGACTAATGGCTGTGGTCAGCGTCATTTCATATTATTGCTGGGAATTAATGAGTCACTAAGAGTTATAAATAGTTTTGTATTCACAAAAACATTGGTCAAGTATTATTTTGTCCGATCATATAACTAATTAGTAAGATTCCTAGTAATAATAAAAGATTGAAAAATTTATAACAGTGCATAATCTAGGTAGTCTTTGATCGCAGTAGTTGTTGACAGCAGTTAGCAAACAAAAGATAATGGTTGACAATGGTGTCGATTCTATTGTCAGACTCACTAAACTAAAACCTAACTTAATTTCTTCATATGAAATGAACTTTGTCTTCTTTGCAACAAGGTCTATTTGTTACTGGCATCTATTTCTCAGCACCAATAAATTTCACTAAAACCTGTCAACGTATACTCAACTTTATTTCCACGCAGCGAGAGTCCCCATTTATTCAAATGCCGTACAATTGCCGTATAAAAACTTGTTCAAAACGAACTAAGATGACGTTATTTTAATCGACACCTACGAAGACGCTTACTAAAAACACAGAGCAACAGAGATGGCATTCAACGGATAGCAGCTCTCGCTACGTGGTATTAAAGTTTATTTAAGCGTGTCAGACTTTAGTAGACAAATAAATTGCTTATTTCGATAGCAACGTATGTTACCTACTTGTTTATATTTGAAATAAGACCTTGTTTCGAAGGATACAAGGTTTACATCTTGTATGAAGAAAATTTAGTCAATTATAGTTAAGAGAGAAATACAAGAGAATTGACACCAATAGCTTTGTATTACAGAAAAATAATGAGAAGAGTCAATCCTGTTGCCTCGAGTTAACTACAAATACAACTATATCGTTATAATAGTAAAACAGATTTAACTAACTTTTTATCAGCATGATAAATAGGTACATCTGGTGCACTTTAAGATTAAGCTGAAATGATTCACAGTAGGATTGTAAATTTTGTGTAAATACATCGTCTATATATTGCAACAAATTACTTAGTTGCCTTATGAGACTAGAATATATTAAAATTACATACATATTAAATTAGTGTACACATCTAATTTAGTAAACTTACACGAAGCTAAAAGTTTTGCTGCAAACCTTACACGCAAATTGTGGTATGTGGCTCTGTTCATGCCGTTTTCTCTCGCTATCATATTTGAATTCTTTGCTACACTGACTGCATCTCATTAAAGTTTTTTCAAATGTCATTATTTTGTTTTTCTTCCAAAGAATTTTCTGCCACGAAAAAAAATTGATACTTTGGTATTTTATTGAAGTTGAAGTACTTTGTTTTCCTCTGTGCTTATTTTTTATTCTTTTAATTAAGTGGTTCCACTGTTTATAGATGATTTTACCAGTCTCCAGTAAATATTTTTTCGAATACATAAACACCTCTTTGATAAACACACAACTGCACACAACATTCAATGTCAAAAATTCGTCAAAGAATAATAATTTATTTACTTAGTGATGCGTCAACTCGAGTTCCAAACCAACTCGTGTTGCGCTAACTTGATTTAACTCGAGTTGAATTTTCCTTAATTCGGGTTTTTGCCTGATGTACACAAACGAACTTACAAGAGATTACGTTTCATTTTATGAGCGTAATTTTTTAACCGACTTCAAAAAGGAGAAAGTTCTCAATTCCAGTGTTTCAATGTGTAGCGATTTTAATCATTCTTTTTTTAAAAGGAGTTATTAAATATGTACTTACATATTATGGTTCAATTACACCTAGACACAGAAATAATGATTGTGCTTATCACACAATTATTTCTCCTGGGTGGGATTTGCACATTTTGAACCCACAACATCTGGCTCAGTAGTCAGGATCTCTAATCACAAGACTAACAGACCCGTCAAATAAATTAAAATTTATAATGACAGGAGCATCAAAGTCTTTTTTATTTATTCAGAAAATACTTGATGGAAATATTTTTTAACCATGTGGGCCCTCCTATATAATATCTTGTTAATAAACTTAACAATATTTTAATATTAATTCTCTAGTTGTTCCTATTGCAACGCAAGGAATACCTCCTGACAGAACCATTTTGTCAAAAAATAATGCCAGTTAAGGATAATTGATTTCATACCGCCGAGTCTCATGACTTATACAAAATCACGTACTAATGCAATTGTACAAAATCAGTGTTGTACAATTATAGTACGTACTTTTTTGGAGATTTCAATCAAAGGTTTTAACGGGGTCAAAGTCGTCAATCAAAGGGTTTATATGTACGCAGTTATTACACTATAACATCAATAATAGAGGTGAGTCGTATTTACTAGAACAGACCCGAAGACAAGGTATTTTACGCGACTAGGCGACACCTATTCCAAGTTTGACAACAGTTAGTCTAACTAGTGTTAACACTCACACCGACTCACACGTAATCATTCCCTCAACTTGTATAGCATCCGTCTACTCTAGTCCACTCACACAACAAAGTACCGTGCGAGAGCGTGACGACGCAATAAGTCGTGTATTGCTTCATCTCGCTCTCTCGCTACATCTACGCTGGTTAATTTAACAGGTGAGAACTGGTGAGTATGGGATAAGTTTGAAGTTCACGTAGGGAGTATTTCGAGTATCGTCTTTCGTCTTGATTGCGTGCGGAGATCGAGTAATATTACGATCTACATAGTATCTAGTCTCCTAATCCAAGACTAAATAGATAATCAACGTGCTTGATATTTTTGTGTTAAATGATTAAGTACCAATGGCTCCAAAACGAAGTAGTGTAGCTTGGGATCATGTTGACGATAATGGCCAAAGTATGGCAGAGTATAAAATTTACAAAACACAGTTAAGTTTTGAAATTTCAGTAAGTACCGAATTAAAAAAATAAACATTAAAAAACCAACCGTTAAAATTATCTTGAAATTTAATCCGGAACCTTCACCATGTGACCAGAGCCAGATATTAGGACCGAGTCTAATTATTAATTTAATCATTATAAAAAATTGTACCTATTAAATGTCTACTACGTACCAACAAAATTGTAAAGTAATGATCTCATGTATCCGAGTCATAGTATGGATTTAAGGACCAAGTACGCAAACTATAGTCGATAAGTAATCCCCACTGGTGAAACATGGTGAGGTTTTAGACAACCCCCCCCCCCCCCTCCTACCCAAAATCACGTGTGTTTTTTTTTACTAAGTATCTTAAAAAAAATCAAAATATTATCTTTAAATAAAGATATAATCTAATGCTGGAAAACTAACCGCCGTGATAAAAAGGTCCAAGCAGACATTACGGTTGAAGATTGTTTCTGACTGGCATAAAAATAATAAAGGCAAAGGTATAATCAGATGAAAATCGCAGACTTACTGGCAACTGACAAGTGACGGACAGGGAAATCATTACTTGGGAACTGCGAGTCACGGTCACGCGCCGCTTTTCGGTTCGGTCTTGAAATTGGGCGTTCGGCGAAAACATAAATACACGTGATATCTCACTAAACACATTTTTGTGAACCCTAGGTTATTCGTCAATCACCGTCTTGATTTTGGCAAAACTGACAGCAAAACCTACCGTGTAATGGACGCCTAAGGAAGGGCCCAACCCCATCCGATAAATTACCCACGGGCTTCAGATGGTATAATTACGCCACCGATAGGCTTAGAACTCAACTCTGATTAATACGAAATTTTTATTTGTGACAAGACAGACAGACTCTCAACTGTACAGAAATTCAGTAATAGAAAAAATGTCTCTCCATAACTTATAAAACAAAATTTTGGTGATTGTTCGGATCGTTTACTTAAAATTAAAGTCCATTCGCTTACTTTTACCAAAATCCGTTTTTGTCTTTTCGTACCCAAACTTACTCATGCACTTCGATCATCACAACTTTGGAAACATTTAACACTTTAGGAAAAAATGATACAATTATTCAAAATATCTTAAGAAAAAAAAAATTATGTGACATTAAACGACCGAGCCTGGCTCCACTGGTTCGTTTGGGTGGTCTTGGCGTTTGTTTCTGTCTTCGGTCCACGGCACGGGAAAGTGCTATTCTATCTAATCTGACTCTAGCAAACACACTGGTTAATTCTGAAGTGTGCTGCAAAACCGATGCTTTAAATGCTTGACGGATGGCTTGTCCCAATACTCTATTGCCTGTTAATAGAACTGAGAAGACTTCTGCGAATTTATTTTATTTGGACCTTACTTGCTTTTATACATTTCAAATTACTTTTACTTTCAAAATATATAAGTATGTTCATCAGCAGTCTGGTTACCATAGCACAGGCACTGCCTAGTTTTGGATCAGACGGCTGTCACTGAGGTGTCTAAAGTAATTATTATTATATGCATCTACGTTATACGTCTTCTACGCAAGACTCAGCGGACTTCATCTATTCAAGAATATACAAACTAAACTCTATATAATTTACTAGCAGTGCCCCACGGTTTCACCCGCGTAAGTCCCGATCCCGTGGGAATATCGGGATAAAATGTATTTTTTTGAGTGTGCAGCACACTGACCTCTATTATACAAGTACTATAGACGGAGAGCTGGCTACCAAAATCAGAAATTATAAAGTGCAATGACAATTTTTAGCTAAAAATACTCCTTACTGGATGACAAACCCATAGTACTTACTGCCAGAAGTATCTCCCGGGGCTGGAAGCGTGGGCTGGCGATCAAACACGTAAATTTTTTATCAAAATAAAATCATTGAATGCAGCGCTGAAATTTTGTATAGTTATAGTTTTTAACTGTAGCAATCGCATAAAATTATTGCCAGAAGTCTAGGTCGGGGCTTAACCGTTGCCAGAAGTCAATAAAATTGTAAAGAAAAATTCAAATTTTAATGACAAGGTGTAGTTCTGGCAATTTCGTTTTCATATTATTAATTACCCAAAAAATCTGGATAACAATTGCCAGAAGGCGGAATGGTGGCTAAGTATGTGAAAAATAAAGATATCGTCATAAGCTTGGTAAACCGAAAAACATTGTGCACTTTTTGGGATGGGTAAAAAATCTTAAACTCGTATCAGGACACGTGACCTGATCGAAAATTCGTAAGACGGAGCTGAGTTTCTTATATTTAAAAAAATTTAACATTCGAAATTCAAACATTTATGAGCGGCCAGAAGCGCAGAATTTCCAGTGTACCCTATGCATACATTTAGATATGTTATTACCTACTTTTTATTTTTAACCTAATTATATATAGGCAGATGTGTGTGTGTGTGTGTATCTATGTGCAAATGCATTGTGAAGTTATGTTTTCACTTCTGACGTGCAGTCCTACGACTGTTTTTTTTTAATTTAAACAATAAGGAGCAGTTCCGGCATTGTGCTTTTTTATTATCTACACTCTAAGTTAACTACATATGCAATGGCAGAATGGATTGTCCATTAATCACGTGAGGCTTGAAAGATCGATTTTATTTGTCGTATTATTTATTTACTTTTAAATTCAATGCGCAATTTATTTTGCACATTTTTAAACGGCAAAATATTTTATTAAGATTTTTGTATGCATCTCCCTCACTTAGCCTTAGCCTTCGGGGTCGTCCATTAATCACGTGATGTTTTTAGCAACTATTTAACCCCCACTCGCCCCTGTGATACGTGGTGAGGTTTAAGACTAACCTCCCCCCTCCCTAGTCAAAATTATGTGTATTTTTTTAGTTCAAAATACATAATACATATTTTAAATTTTTTCTAAATATTATATTTAAATACAGATACAATAGCGGTATCTACGACAAAATAAACACACGTGATATCTCACTACACACTTTCTACCCTCTTGTGATATTTCGTGATTTTTTCCGAAGCCCCCCCCCCCCCCCCTCCCTTTCGAGTCTCACGTGATTAATGGACAATCCATTCTGCCATTGCATATGTAGTTAACTAAGAGTATAAATAATAAAAAACAGGACAAGTGCGAGTCTGACTCGCACACCGAGGGTTCTGTAAACTTGTATGTAGATAGAACGTCCATCTCGGGTATCGATTCTCAAAAACTTTTGCCCGTCTTTTTCGAAAAACAAACTTAACTTTGCGGTTGCGACGTACGACAAAGAAAAGTAACAATCCAACCGCAAAATATAAGTTTGTAATCACAACAACTATTTTTTATGTGACAACAAATTAACGACTTTCGTTATTTTCCCTTTATCTGTGCTATAAAACATTGCTTCATGCCAAATTTCAAGATTCTAGGTCAACTGGAAGTACTCTTTAGGATTGGAGTCCCTTGTGAGTAGTTGCGAGTTTGAAAATATGCAGTTTAAATTGCTGTTTCTTTTGATTGCGTTGACATAGAGGTTTGATTTTGTTACAGCTTAAAGGTATTATAGACTTGAGTATTTGATATAAATTTCAATTTAATACCTATACGCGTTCATGAGGAAAGGGGTAGTAAGTTTAAAATTATTAAAAATATTTTTATTATATGATGTAACAAAAAATTTACTCTTTCGCAATTTTTCCTTTATTTGTGCTATAAGACTTCGAGCTTCGTACCAAATTTCAAGATTCTGAGTTCACGAGAAGTGCCCTGTAGGTTTTGATTCTCTTACGAGTGTCGAAAATTTGCGGAAATTTGCGGCATAAACGTCTGTATCTTTTGATTGGTTTTTTCGTTGGTTTAGAAGTGTGATTTTTTCACAGCTCTAAGGGACAGTAGACTTGAGTATTTGATATAAATTCCAGCTTGATACCTTCACGTGTTCTTGTGAAAAAGGGTCGTGACACACAGACAGACCTTCGGACAGACGGACAACAAAGTGATCCTATAAGGGTTCCGTTTTTACCTTTCGAGGTACGGAACCCTAAAAAGCTTAATGCCAGAACGACTCCTTATTGTTTAAATTTAAAAATAAACAATCAGTCGTAGGACGCACGTCAGAAGTGAAAACATAACTTCACAATGTATTTGCACATAGATACACACGCACACACACATCTGTCTATATATAATTAGGTTAAACGTAAAAAGTAGGTAATAACATATCTTAATGTATACATAGGGTACACTGGAAGTTCTGCGCTTCTGGCCGCTCATAAATGTTTGAATTTCGAATGTTATATTTTTTTAAATAAAAGAAACTCAGCTCCGTCTTACGAATTTTCGATCAGGTCCTGATGCGAGTTTAACATTTTTTACTCAAAAAGTGTACAACGCCGTTAAAGAAATTTTCACTTGAAAAAAATGCTTTCCGGTTTACCAATTTTATGACGATATCTTTATTTTTCACATACTTAGCCACCATTCCGCCTTCTAGCAATTGTTATCCAGATTTTTTGGGTAATTAATAAAATGGAAACGAAATTGCCAGAACTGCACCTTGTCATTAAAATTTTTCTTTACAACTTTATTGACTTCTGGCAACGGTTAAGCCCTGACCTAGACTTCTGGCAATAATTTCATGCGATTGCTACAGTTAAAAACTATAACTATACAAAATTTCAGCGCTGCACTCAATGATTTTATTTTTATAAAAAATTTACGTGTTTGACCGCCAGCCCACGCTTCCAGCCCCGGGAGAGACTTTTGGCAGTAAGTGCTATGGGTTTGTCATCTAGTAAGGAGTGTTTTTAGCTAAAAATTGTCACTGCACCTTATCATTTCTGATTTTGGTAGCCAGCTCTTAGACTACTATATTAGAGGTATAATAGAGGTCTGTGGTACAGCACTAGTAACCAAAGAGTAATTTTAAGTAAAACCTCTGAAAGTTGTGACGTTTAAAATTAGTGGAATTGTGTCCCTACTTCGAATTTTGACTTAATTGTAAAGAAAATTAGTACAGAGAACATACATGTTTGTTTGTAACATTATTTCATGTATAATTTAATATTTTAATTTTAAAATAATAACTATATTAAAAACTTACTTTACGTACTAAGTGCATAATAATATACAAAAATTAAAAAATCCGTCACAGTTAAAGTGTTACTAAATAACCTTTCGCTGAGTAGTAAAGTTTAATTTACAGTTGCATTGCAGTGTTAAATAGATTGTTGAACGAAGGATAACAGTGACAAAGAAACAGTCAATTACTTTTAACAGTGTATACATATTTAGGTATCGAAAACAGATTTCACTTTTTAATGCATATAAAAGGCCCTACTCACCTTCGTGCCTGACGTACGTCCCGCCAAGGACGCGATGCCCAACGTAGCATACACACGCATCGTGCGCGGCTGTACGTCCGCTCAGAGCCACGGTGCTGTAGCCAGCGTTGCCAATGCCATATTCTTAAATTACCCCAAAATAATGGTCAAATTCCCCAGTTTGGGGAGACAAAACCTGGAGTCATAATGTAATTAATAATCCCGACTCCCCGCATTGATGGTCTCGCCTTAAATTCCCCAATCAAATCATTTATTATTTTGCAGAAAGCACTGTTACAATGGTGTTGTCAATCGGTTTGAAATTCCCCGCGTTTTGGGGAGTTCTCCACAAATTGGCAATATAAACTATATACTGTATAGTTATGTATAACTATATACTGTAAATATACCGTATATTATATACAAAAGCATGTGGTGGGGGTACTCGCTGGATGCAAAACGCGTCGTGCAAGTCCAGCAAGCAATATATAATATGTATATACATAATTCTGACGTACGTCAAGACTATTCACGATCGTTTTGTATCGTGCATCGTGCGTGTCCTTGGCGGGACGTACGTCAGGCACGATGATGAGTAGGGCCTTTTAACGAACAGTTGAAAGAGCAAAAAAGATTTAAAAAAGCGACTTCTCCCCGCCAACTTAAGACAGCCCATTGATTGTTGACTTATTTGCACCAGAACATTAAATAACCAAAAATATACTAATGTTACAATAAATTATATAATTTTTTTACTGAAATATTCAACTTCAACTTTTGGATTGTGGCTTTGTGTAGTTACCACAATTTTGCCAATGTCAAGTAGGTATATACTGAAATATTAGCAAACCGGCGAAAAATTCTGACATTTGGCATTTAACCAGAGTTGCTAGCATATGAAATTGGTTAACTACTTTATGGTCCCAAATTATAATTTATTTTATTTTGAAACATAATTATTATTTTAAATATGAATTATTAAAAATTTTAAACATTTCGCTAAATATAAATCAAGGAATGATTAAAAAAACAAACTTGAAAGTACCTTAAATTTGTTACGGTAAAAATATGGTAACCTAGATTAATACTTGTCATTCCGGCATCACGGGTACGGTACCTTACCTAACAGGTACCTATTATGATTGTTGTGTGATCACATGTATCACCGGTGCAGATGTTTCTTTTAAAACAAAATAAGAAATTGTTTCCGAGTTGCCAGGGTATGCTCAGTTTAACTTACGACAGAGACCGGACTACACGTGTTTACATCTCGTGGTTGATTTATTATAAAGACTAAGTTATATGGGTACAAGCTGTTCATTTTTATCACTTAAAAAATGTTGTCTTGGATACAAATTTCGCTAGTATTATGCGCATTTGGCTTGATGAGAGAGATAAGACCGTCGGAGCCGTTTGTCTCCGAGTTCCTTCTTGGAGAGTGGAGAAACATCACAGATGACCAATTGAACCGAGAAGTGTATCCTATAGGAACATACTCCTACCTGTCACTGCTTGTTATTGTGTTCCTTGTAACTGACTTCCTAAGGTTCAAACCTGTTATCATTTTATCAGGTAAGTAATTCATGATAATTTAGAAATAAAAAAGTGACAACCATCAGTCAATAATTTAATTTCATGTTTGCAGATTTACTTTAAGACACTGTTTATATATTTTTTTTCTTATTTGTATATTACTCGATTGACAATTATCTCTTATTACAAGTCTAGTTGCAGCGAATTAATTACCAATATTATTAAAGAATTACCATATTGTGAAATGGTACTTTATTGTTAATAAATTTAACTTTTTTGCCTCTTACTTTTCCAATGGTGGATCCACCTTCCACTACAGATCCTCACGGTTCTGCAGAACTTCTTTTGTTACCATTTCTTTTTTTTTAAATTAAATAATGTAATGATAGAAGTGATAGAAAGCCCATTTCTCAAATACAAGCTGTCCTCTGCAGCTTCACTTGTGTTTTTGGTCAATGCTCTACTCCTAAGGACCGTAGTGTGATGTTACATAGCTTAGAACGTTCCTTAATAAATACTTTATCCAATACAAAAATAGTTATTATAATCTGACTGATTGTTTAGTATGTTTAAACAACCCAACAAAAAGGTGTCCATGAGCGACGGTAGTCACTTACCATCAGGTCTGCTTGTTTGCCCCCTATAACATATTAAAAAAAACTCTTCAGCTTTATTGTATTAGAAGATTAACTATTTTACAGATATCTATGTGACTTTAGGCTTTCTAAACTACTTACAATCACAATGTACTAAATATGTGCCAAAGCTATACATTTTGCCTGGAAAATACTAACAATTTAAAGTGTATTAGAATACGAAGTATCTTACATTGTCTCCTTTAAGCAGAACAATTTATACTATAACTAGCAACCCACCCCGGCTTAGTACGGGTACAAATTATACACCTAAACTTTTCTCATGAATCACTCCATCTATTAGTGAAAACTGCAAGAAAATCCGTTCAGTAGTTTTTCAGTTTATCGCGAACAGACAGACATGGCAGGGGACTTTGTTTTATAATATGTAGTGATAATATGTGGTTATTCTGTGGTAAAGCATAAAAATTAATTAAGTGCCAATAAATAGTTGTTGCATCCTTCAGTTTATGTAAATCTTTGCTACAGGTACCAAATGATAAGTATATGAACAGTCTTAATCCATATTTCATAATGTTACTCTAAATACCTACTGTATCGATATTTATACAAAGTTGAGGAGATACCTATTTGTCAATGTATGATGTATGTTGTCAAAACTACTTTGTAAAACAGTATGTAATGTAATGGATGGACAACTGAATTAAAGACACTATGTCTTTAATTCAGTTGTCCATCCATTCTGTATCCATATTTAATTTAACTCATAAATATTTTGGTCCAGTTTCGTTGATCATCTTAGAATAGTAATAAATTGTGTAAGCCTAATTTTCAAAAAGGAGCAGGTTCTCAATTTGATAGATTTTTTGTGCGTAAGTTACACAATGTCTTTGCCTTTAATTTGACAACCGATTTTAAGAATTCTTTTTTAAATTGAAGTGGTTGTACTCAAGGTTGGTACCATTTAAATTTGAAGAAAATATTCAACCTCTAAGGGTTGAAAATTAAATGATGAGGAATACAGCTTATCATGATTTTGAAGTTGGTTATATATATGTACCTTTTTTTAAGTTAATTATATGTTCCATCTACTATACGCGACAGTTGGGTTTATCTATCCAGTATTGTGACTCGGCGCTGGCTGTAAAATAATTACCTACAGCCGCGCGGTACGTAAACACGCGAAAGGACTGCCCGCCTACAGAAATGAAGAAAATTAAATTGGAAATGTTCAATAAACATACATGTGTTATTTTCTTATTAGACTTTTAATAAAAAAAACATCCTTATAAATTTTAGACTAAAAAATATTACGCCGCAACCGAGACATAGCAAAAGCTTTATTGTTAAATTTAATAGTAAAAAAAGCCATTGCCATATAAAGTAAGTACTTGTACTTATTTCAACCAAAGCAACTTGACTCTAATTTATTGCAATGAAATAATAAAGTATTCAAAGACTCAAAATATCGACCCTCAATATCATTATTTGTCCTCCTTTTTTCGTTTGCGCTTAATGTATTAATTTACATCTGAATATTATTATAACTAATTTTATAATTTAAAATATTCATGATTCCTTAAGAAACATCAGTGCAATAAATTAATAATTATAATAACATAAATATATTCATAAATAAATATAAACAACATATAATACCATATATATATATAAATAATAAGTTCATTATTATAGTAATTGTGATGGAATGTTATCACTACATATTATAAAACAAAGTCCCCTGCCGCGTCTGTCGGTCTGTTCGCGATAGACTGAAAAACTACTGAACGGATTTTCATGCAGTTTTGACTAATAGACTTCATAGTGATGAACCCAAGTTTCATCCCCAGTAACAATTCGCTCCAAAAAACCCATCCACTTCTTCACTACATTGGACTCGACGCGCTGCTGTTTTTGTGGCGGTGTGAGCATTCTAGGCACCCATCTTGCAGTGACTTTTGTCATGCCGAGATGATTATGTAGGACCTTAAAAATGGTTGTTTCAGATACTCCAACCATTTTTGCGAGTTGTTTTTTCTTCAAACGCGCATCCTCCAATATAATTTTTTCGATGAGATCTGGAGTGGTGACTTCAACAGGCCGCCCAGGTCGGGAATCGTCTTGCCATTTTGCCTGCCTTGCTTTAAGAGGTTGTGCCACTTGTATACCATGGTTTTTCCTGCACAAGAGTCCCCATAAACAGATGACATCTCTTCCAATATGATTTGAACACTTTTTCCTTACTTGGTAAGGAACTTTATAACGGTGCGGAACTCGATTTTCTCCATAGCTCACAATGTCTTCCGGATTTGGTTGCTTGATCGACGATAGTTCAAAGACTAACGACCTCATTATGATAATACTCGGTATATATACTAATGATTAGTCATTGAATAAGTTAGGACCTAAGCGAGCGCCCCCACTACTCTTCGTATCGGCCATTCAACGAACTTAAAAACGCACCCTCGTAGAAAGGGAAGTAGCTTATACAGTTGTAAAATAAAAGTCGGAATAATACGAATTAATGGATCAGGAATTAGATATGGCATGACATGGATATTTGGCTACATTTTAATATTTACAATAATGTATACGTAATAAAACTACATAAAATACACAGTACAAAAAATACAGTATTTTTTCTTAAACTAAGTCAAAACCCATGAATATTAAATACTATTTCGACTCCGTCTTAGTAACCAAAAAAACCATATTCAACGTAAACCTGATGAACAGTAACTGAAAAAACTGGCAAAATGTTGCTAGTATTAAGAAAACTTTTCTATCGCAACTTCCAAAAATTCCTGGCTGGCAACCGGTAGTGTAGAAAGAAAAACAAACCTCTATAGCAACTAGTTGCCAAGAAGATAAAATCCTCTTTCATAGCTGGTTGCAAAACTTACTTGCAATAGCGGCCGAAAGGTTTCTGCCATACAATCATTTTTTTTGTTTTTTTCTACTAGTTTGAAAACCCCTTTCTGTGATGATTCCTCACTTGTCGCTGGTCGGGTCGCTACAGAACATGTCCGTCACGATTCTCGTATAGGATGCGTTAGATACTCCTGCAGATAGACCGCCACTAATCGCCTTAAGTAGTGTAGCCTGATATAACTGACACTCTTTCATATAAACCTTGTCCTGACTATCACAAACAACAAATAAAAAACAGCCAAATCTGTCGAGCCTTTCTCAAGTGATGATCTTTTATACATGCGGCTATATATTTTTATCTATATAGATTATTTCTCAATCAACGATGCGATGCCGTATTAGTATGATTCTCATTAGTTACTCAAAGTGAGTGACATTCTACAAATAGATCACTTATAACAAGTTCTCTAATCAAATGGTTGCCAGTTATCAGCATTGTCATTACACTGTAGGTATATTCGCAAACTAGCTTTAATTCATCAATCAGTGCATATCGGCTACAAGCTCATTGCCACTATTAATATCTGCTATAAACTGGAAAATGAGCCGTGGTATACCAAATTCTGAATGTAGCGTACGTAATCGACTACAATGACTGTTTGGTAAAACGGAGTCAAAATCCATTTCGTATGGCAATTAAGTTTTAAAGGAAATATTTATTTTATTGCTGACTTTAAAATAACATACAATTCTTATAAGGTCATTTGAAGGAAACTTGTTAAAAAAAATATCAAATACACCAACCACTGTCTCTTGGAATCATTTTGATACACCGTAAGGTTGCCTGTTATATTGCATTTAGCAATAAGCCTACTATACTCAATTTTTTTTTTTTATGGTATAGGGGGCAAACGAGCAGACGGGTCACCTGATGGTAAATGACTACCACCGCCCATGGAAACTTGTAATTCTAAGTTATCGTGTACAAATCGAATGTTGTATATCTTTAATACTTCTTTAAATCAAATAAACTATATTTTTTTATCTTGTTTATTAACATAAACCTAAATAATGTTAACGTTTTCAATAATACAAATAGTATCATATAGCAAATATGTAGTCTGTTCTTAAAATAGTGCCACTTACTATTCATTTTACAACCTACACAACTTAAAATGTCACCCACAACTATCGTCTTTTCAAGTCAAACAAGGAAAAAGGCAGATGCGGCTAAATAATGAATATCACAAAACCGATCTAAATCCCACTATATAATATTACTAAAATTATACACCTAAACCTTCCTCATAAGTCACTCTGTCTATTAGTGAAAATCGCTTTAAAATCCGTTTAGTAGTTTTTCAGTTTATCGCAAACAGACAGACGCGGCGGAGGACTTTGTTTTATAATATGTAGTCATAAATGTGAAAGTTTGGATGGATGGATAGATGGATGTTTGTTACTCTTTCACGCAAAAACCACTGAACCGATTGCGATGAAACTTGGTATTATTTAGCTGGAGACCTGGATTAACGCATAGGCTTTTTATCCCGATATTTACGGGATCGGGACTTACTCGGGTGAAACCGCGGGCTCTGCTAGTTGTCAATAACTGTCAGTAACAATAACACACATTCAGAAGCTTAATATACTTAATATACTTTCACAAATCAATATAATAATAGAGCATAGGCGTTAGTGGTATTTAGAGATGGGTAGTGGGTAAAAACCTATTCATCCCATTTGGGTTAAAACCGGGTGATTTGGGCTTTAACCCGGTTATTACCCATAAACACCCATTTTACTGGGTGAAAATAGTTATTTCAAAATATTTAATAGTTAAGAGAACATCTGTTTCCTATTAATAGTACAAGGTAGTAAAAAATTGAGATCAATAAATTAGATAGTACGCAGTTTAAATTATCATCAATTAAATATCGCAAATACGGTCACAAAAACAAATTGTTAAGGCCAGACGTAGATGGTTCAGGGCTGGTACTACGTAGTGATATTATTTCTATATAGCTTCGGGATTCCATGTGTGTGGGTGGTGAATCAGGCACGCAATCCTCGATGCCATCACGTAGGTACATCATCAACATACTTGTGTAATAAATTCCAATTGAAGACCAATTATTTTTTTGCTGTGAATTTTAATAGGGGTTAAAGTATGAAATTGCCGTTTTATAGTAATAGATAGATAATAGACTTTGAATTGACATTAAATCTTCATGGTGTGAGATATTCGACTGAAACGTTTTTAACATACCTATGAGCTTTTTCTTTTAAAAAATGTGCAACATTCGATTTTCGAATTTCAATTAATTTTTTTATTCAGCAGGAAAAGATGGATACCAAAGAGTATACAAACACTATCGAAAATCCGAGTTATTTTTGAATACGAGTTCCGACGCGGAACTAACGCGGCAGAAACGGCTCGCAATATCAATGCTGCGTTTGGAGAGGAGACTGCTAATGAACGCACCGTGCGTTTTTGGTTTAAACGCTTTGTAATGGAAACTTCGACTTGAAGAACGAACCACGTGGAAGACCGCCCACACAGGTGAATAACGCTGAATTGAAGGAGATGGTGAAGCCGATCTGAGCCAAACTACCCAGGAATTAGCAGCATGGTTTAACGTTACCTTACCTACAGTATTGACTCATTTGCATCAAATCAATAAGAAAAAGAAATATGAAAAATGGGTGCCTCATGATTTGACTGAGCTGCAGAAAGAAACGCGTGTTTAAACTTGCGCTGCCTTGTTGAATCGGTACAGAAATGAAGGAATATTGGATCGACTTGTTACATGTGACGAAAAGTGGATTCTCTACGATAACCGTAAGCGAAAAATGCAATGGCTGACCACAGGTCAAACGCCGCAACAGTGCCTTAAAGCAAAGCTTACCAATAAAAAGGTAATGGTAACTGTTTGGTGGTCTCTTCATGGTGTTATTCACTATAGCTTCTTCAAGTCTGGTCAAGCAATATCAGCAGATGTTTACTGTGCCGAACTTCGAACAATGATGTCGAAACGGGCAGTGAAACAGCCTCGACTCGTGAATCGATATTCACCATTATTACGGGACACCGTTAACAGACTACCATTTTTTTCCTGATTTGGATTTCGACTGGTAAAAAAATTTCTTCCCAGTAGGTAGTACAATGTTTTCACACAGTTTGTACAATCTAGATCCACAGAGTTCTATCGCAAAGGTATAAATGAACTTCCAATTCGATGGCAACAATGTATAGATAATATTTTGATTAATAAATATGTTGCATCTTGGAAAAAAACCAGTCGTAATTTTATTTTAAATCGGCAATTTCATACTTTAACCCCTAATATTATGTGCACTGAAGGACCGCTCTATGGCAGAAAAAGTGCAAGGTACTGTGAGAATTCGGACAGCAACTTTGCTCAGTGCAGTAGACCTGCATAGCCCCTTTCACCATGTTACTGGACTTACATCCTTAATATTTGCCCACAGAAATGTTCGGCTCCAAAAACCATCTCTAACTCAATAAGAAGCCAAGTTTGCCATGCCATTTAAACCTTGATCCAACCATGTCAATCTTCATGGACGAACACCATAGCGTCGCCATTCTGGTTTAAGTCTAGTTTAGTTCCTTGAACTGTAGGGTTTAACAAATATGCTGCAAAGTGAATGTAAGTATGCTGTGGTTTCAAGCACATTTTGATTCTCTCGTCAACATTTATAACAATCTCATCTTTTTAACAATTTTCTGTTATTGTGAAATCTAGTAAACTAAACAGTAATTTCGTTCGTTTCATTACCTTCGAATTGAAATCTTGCGTCTGAAATAGACTCCATAATAAGTTTGCACTGCTGAAAATGTCAGAAAGTGTTGTTTTTTCATGTACAGCTAATGTCTGTAAGGCAACCTTTGTGTTTTTGATACTTTTAAAGCTGGTATAGTAACTGAACCATACCGAGTAGCGCATGGCACTTTAGAGTTTCGCCAGCATTTTTTTCTTCATCTATGTTCGTAAGTAAAGATGTTAAAATCTGACATTTTTTATAGTTTTAATCATGTCAGTTGCCATATCTTTACAAGCATTTATTAGGTCAATTTTGATAATTTTTTTGTGGAGAAATTCAAAGTGTGAGCTAAGTGAAGTTATATTTGAATGAGCGTCTTTCACGAAAGACGAAAAGATTTTTGCAAATTATTTAAATATCTCCGATTATCGTAACAAAACTTATTTACTCGAAACTCTAATACCCTTAGAATTTATTAACATATAATTACTAGTATGTCGATTTGCTGCCGTCGCAATACCTTTAATTAATACGGGTTCTGATTTGACCATCCATCCAACATTAAGTGCAAACATGTTTGAGATATAATATTTTCTTTTATTTCGTTATGCATTTCTCTGAAGGTTTTGTCTAAAATAGTGGTAGAAATCGTTGTCAATTTGTACGATGTCTAGAGTTGATTAAAAACTTATCCAGAGGGGATGTTTCACGATTGACACAGATGTTCCTGATACATACAAGACTGGCCTGTTGGCCTAGTGGTTAGTGACCCTGACTGCTATGCCATAGGTCGTGGGTTCGATTCCCACCCGAGTCTGGGTGTTCTTTGTGTCCGTTGTTTGTATGTTTGTAAAGTCCCCCGCGACACAGGAGTAATTCCTAAAGCGCGAGTTCTTTTTATAAAAAAAAAAAAACAAGTAGCCTTACCTAAAAATGGATTCAATCCGATCCGAAAACCGACTGCATCGTATGGCCACGATCTGACGGTGCATCCTTAGCTGTTGGCATTGGTATTTAACACCAATGCCCTTAGCTGTTGGCATTGGTATTTAACACCAATGCCATCTATATTTTTTTTGGCGAAATCCATAGGAGATTTGCAAAAATAAACATGAAAGAAGTTTATAGAAAACCCATTTATTATAATTAGTTTTTAACATATTAGTGACAGGGCCGCTGCGGAGACTGAGCGACATTTGACTCGACTGAGCGTAAGGTTGTAATAAGGTTCATAGGACTGTTATAAGATTCTTGGTTAAATGTACATACGTACTTAATATGATAAAGGAGCTCCTCAAATTACTTCCCTCGTGTCAGATGTGGTGAAATAGAAAATGTTGTTAAATTTAAGACGTTTTTGACAGGTAAATCCGTTAGTTGATTTCCTGTTTTTCGCTCTCATTTCTACTTGTAACTGTCGTTACAATTATGTTGACACATTCCATAGCTACAAAAGAACAACGTACAAAGAAAAATGTCTGTAATGTTGCAGATTGCATGATGCATAACAAGAGCAATCGGTGTAGTAAATAGTGAATAATTTTTTTCGTCAATAATCGCAATTTAACCATAGTTTCTTGTGCACAGTTTATCAATTTAATCTTTCAATGTATGGATTGCTATAAAATCTAACCATAAGATAACAGTCGTAGTGTGCCGCGCCGTTGGATGGATTTAATTAAAAACCTGTAGAATTACAACTACTAGTGTAGTTACTGAAACTTATTTCAACTATTTTCATGCTTTTATTTTAATGCGAATATATTTAATGTGCCTCTGACATCCATATTGAGCGAGATCAAGCTCTTTTTTTTACGTGTGGAAACCCCCTTGGAAAGCAATTGGCGAAGAGATTCTGTTGGAATAGAACAGACTAAAACCACACGGTTTTCTGTCATGCGTGTCCATGCCTAGGTATATCCTAGGAAGGAACTCCCTGGACCCCCGGCTAACTTGACTACGTGTCCATAAAACACGTACACCCGGTACAACTAACAGAGGTGTCAAGTTAACAGTGGTCAGATCAGTTCGAGATTTTGAAACGTTGATCAAATCTTGATCTTATTCGCTGAGGAGGGATATATAACCAAAACCAACTCCTCGAAATCACTTGTTTGTGTTAACTTAATAATTTAGTTATTTTTAAAAAATCGGGGTCATCAAGAACTTGTGTCAATTTTCGTTCAGTATATATGTTGACCAGTCATGTACGGAAAGTCTACAATGGCTGTTCATGTTATAGTGGTCAATTATATAAATAAAAACATACAATATCTTAATTTAAATACATACAAACGCGTTGTATGTTTTTAAATCAAGATGGTTTGAATGGCTGAATTACCGGTTTCGTGATACATGGAGTTAAAAAATAAGGTTTAAACTCAGTCGTGGTTACGAGACTAAAAAAAACATTGTTACCACCAATATAATACGTAACTTTCGCTGTGGTAATTATTCTTGTGACAGCAAATATATTTTTATTTTATTACCTATTTATATATATGATAAAGGTATGTGGATTTCTATGATGTGAATAAATAACGTTTTGTATCGTATAACGTATCACGGTATCTGGACCTATATCTAACGGTACCTATAAGACTATAGTGTTTCAGCGTACATCCCCGAAACGGAATGAGGGCGTTTCAAGTTTGCATAGGAAATAAAAAATTCTTATCAAATTTAGTTATTTGTAGCTATTCTTCGTAGATATGAATACTTACCTATGTTGACATAAGTAAAAACAATTTGTTGAAACTCACTAATTACTTTGTTGCGACTGACTTAGGGTCATTATCAGAAGTAAAACTACCTAACCCTGATTTAGATCAACTGATAATTTTAAACATTTGAACAATTTTTTGTACGTCTATTTTCATTTTGTTTGTTATCTGAAGTCATTATATAGGAATAGAAAAGTTTAGAATTAAGGTTGTTCAAGTATCTATCTGTCATATCATGCGTAACCTAAACACTGATACGATAGCTCATATGTAGCCTCAACCTTTAACACGGGACTCGTTTAATGTCTAACATTGTACAGCGAAGTGGTACCGAAAACGACGACTATCGCAAGAAGCGCAGAGCTATCGTTAACTTCATCTGGCACCTTGAGAGATATCTCTTACGGAGATAACAATTGGGATTGTTTATTTATGAAAACGGTTAAAGTCACTGATATAATAAATAATGTGGAGAGTTATGCGTTATATTTTGTTAGTAGACTAGCTACCTGATTGCCCCGCAGTTTCACGCGTTAAATAGACTTCCATTTATATAACTGCGTCTTATTGAGGTCTTATTATTATTATTGTTTAAGTGCTTAGTGTCACCTCGACCATTTCTGGTCTTTTGTAGCGCACTTTTTCCTTTACAGTTCACTGCTCAGACTTATGGCTTCGAGAAACCTCCAGATCCTTTCAGCAGTGATTGTTTGTATTTCCTGCGGTGGCATGATGTGTAACCCTAGGTTAATACTTCATGAGCATAGAATATGCATTGCAGTTTCTTCTACCTCTTGACAGAATCTGGATATTGTGTTCTCGCCCAACTTTAGGGTGAAATGTTTGTTCAATTTGCAGTGTCCGGTGAGGACTCTTGTTACTGCACAGGTTTTGTATCTTTTGAGCTCTAAAAGTTCTTTGGATACTTTACTTTTTGGAACTTTTAACCTAATTATTAGACTATTTCATTTCAAAGCTAAAAGGCTTTATTAAAATGTTCGCAGCCCTATTTTAGTAGCCCAGTTATAAGAAGGACTCGGGATTTCAGAAAGAAAGAAATTTCGTGGTACAAGACTTTCGAGAGACTTTTAAGATTACAGTTCCCGGCCAGTTCATATATAGCAAATTACAGTGTAGATTTAGATTAAACCCCCCCCCCCCCTAGCCAAAACATATAATACATACACAATAATTTTCAAAATATTATCTTTAAATACAGATAAAGTCGCGCGTTCTAAGAAAAAACCCTCTGCTCCCCCCCCCTCCCCTTTGAGCCTCACGTGGTTAATGGACAATCCCTTACTAATAATAAATCTGAAGAGTATTTTTTGGTTAGAGGTGCTAATCCCTGGAACTAAGTCGAATTTGAAATTGAAAAATAATTTTTGCATTTGGCAGCCGCAGTCTTGAGGTAGGCTATTTAATATCACGCTTCAACTCTAAGGTGCGTAGCAGTGACCATAAATGTGTGTAATTTACTAACAACTACCCTATAATATAAAATATGACTTGGTTTGTTTAAGGATTGAGCGGCATTGCAGTATACACTATTTTACTATGGACTTCGAGTATGGCATGGCTGCAAGCGTCGCAGTTCTTCTACGGCTTATACATGGCCACAGAAGTTGCTTACCTTACTTATATATATGCGAAAGTAAGTAGCATATTCGCAAGCACGACACAACGCACACAACATGCGAGCAACGATGCCCCCTCACCCGCGCAAACACATAGCGCACAAACATACGCAGGCACAGGAACGCATACACACACCCAGACACACGCGCTTTCACACGTATCTAAGTAGGTAGGTAGTAAAAATTATGTTTATATTAAGTAACCAGGACCTTTTCCGGAAACCTCCAGCTACATGCGAGACGAAGGCACTACTTAACTATTAGAACCCCCTAAAGTACGGTGTCTCCGACGTAAGACCGGGAAAAGCTATATACAGGCACCGCGTCGATTAATCCATCCTTGTGACAGGTCCTGGCAACCATTTCTGTCCGCCCCGTGTACTTTGTGAGGAGGGAATCCCTTTCCTCTTGAGAAGCGCGCCGCCGTGCCTGATCTGGTAATTGGTTGGATGACGGGTTGCTCCTACCGCCACCAATTATGTGTAAGTAGGTTAACGTTCACCGTTGTATGACCGAAATCATCATTGAAATAATAAAAAACGGATATTCACCAGCTAGTGTGGTGAATGCTAACATACTGTTACGAGCCGGAGTTCGGGATAAGATAGATACACCAATTTATAACAACATTGACACAATTTATTTAAATAACTAGCAATTAACACAATTATTATAAGTCACGGATACAATTCTCACTTGTACTTTTCGCTGTACTTCGCACTTGTAGCTGACTGCGAGCTTGCACCTCGCGGGCGACGCGTGGTAAAAAACGCTGGCGGCTAGCGGTAACCTCAATTTAACTAAAGCCTTAATTAATGATACAAAAATTAAAGCAGACTCTCTAAAAGGTTTTTGTCACATGCGAAATGGATAACAATATACATACTGACTACAATGGGTGTGAGGTTGACACTTTTGCACCAATTCGGGTAACAATTTGGCCGCGGATAGTCAGGCCTATTATTGATGAAGATACATTTTATTAAATAATTGTTTAATTCTAACATAAATTTCTGTTTTTCTTTTAAATATAAAGCATAAGAAATTTTAAAGAGACACTGAAGGTTACTTTTATCAATAAATAATTATTTCAAGACAAGAGTTCTTTGTATGATTCCAATCAAACACATTAAATATGTAATCATGAGACAACCATTTCAAGTTTTGTGATAACACACAAGATTACACAATTATAAAACGTAAATTTTATTGATCAAATCTAGGAAGGTTAATGAAACATGTCTAGATAAAATGGATGAATTAGCTTATCCAGTAAATTGCAAAAAGAAAAACAATATCAAAATACGGTAGGTACTCTAAGCGATCTACAAAGGTAACTAAGTAATTATTCAAATTCGGATGTAACTGAACTCTGGTCAGGGTAGGTAATTCGAAAGTGAAATATTAATTTACCTAAGGAATTGAATAGTTCGAATGGACATGTAAATGAATGTAATGGGATTAAATAAACTAGCACTTGTGTTTAAGATCCCGGCACGAACGGCAAGGTGGAAAAACGTCGTCCTATAATACTGTAGATGACGGTCAAGTCAAATCAGTATCTTTTTAGTAAACGTCAATACGGTAGCGTCCGTACATTTTTGCATGAAATACTGAGGCGTGACGTCACGCCTTAGTATTGTCAAATCATTTACTTTTAATGTTAACTTAACAATTATAAACTAAATGAAGAACGTTAAAATAAAACTCGTTCAGCGTTCATTTACTCCTTTTTTTTCCACATTCTTCAGGTGGAGCCGTCGAGGTATCCGCGCGTATCGTCGTTTACGCGAATCGCTGCACTTGTGGGCCGCTTCCTGTCCGGTGTCAGTGCGCAGCTCCTGACGCACTTCGGCCTGATGGACTACCGGGATCTTAACTACATCACCCTCACAGGTCTGTAGCCGACAGTTACTCTAATAACCATACTATAATTTTCTGTGTCCCTCGAGTTTAAAGCAAAATACTGATCGCTTATCAATGATGACGTCGACGCACAGGTGTTAATTGGTCTTAATTTTTTAACGCGTACATAAAAACGGTAACAGAACAGGGAAAAATAGTACGTGACTATATTAAACGTATTATTTTATTTTCTATAAACCCTTCTTAAAGGGAAAATGTTTTATATCTCCTCATAATTAATTGCCGTTTAGTTGATAAGAATTTCGTCGCAATAAAACGTAGGTAGAATTATAATAGTGCTGATATACTTCGTTTTTTAGACGCTTGATGCTTGCTTTTTTTACTAGCGTAGGTATGTGATCTTCAATAACCTCATTAGATAATTTGCAATAATGTAATTATAATATTAAAAAATAAAATGCAATAAATGTATAATGTACTAGCTGTGCCCCGCGGATTCACCCGCGTAAGTCCCTCGTTAAGTTTTCTTAAATTTTCTAATTCTCTGCGTAACTTTATTATTTTTTTCTTTCATAAGAACCTTCTGACAATAACAAACACAAAAAAAAAGAATTAGCGAAATCGGTCCAGCGTTTACGCGTGATGCCGTAACCAAGGGAAATAGGGATTAATTTTTTTATAATATATAGATGAGATAATGTTGTCTCTGTAGACGGCAATAACAGTATTAATATCCTCCTTAAGTTATAAGTCTCAGTAAGTATATGTAACTGTTATTGTACAATTACAATTGTTAGAGTACGTATTCATTTGAGGATATTTGAAAGAGGTATTGATTAGCAGTAAATGAAATTACGGAACAACGAAATTCTCTGTTTAACTTAATGATCTTATTATCTCATCAATGACCTGTACCCCAAAAGAGGATTTAGCTCTTGAAGCGATTGACAAGCTCGCAAACAGATATAAAACATATTTTTATCCTACCCCTGGATTATTTTACGTTACGGTACACTGAGTTTTTTTTAAATAAAAGTTTAAAGTCAGAGTAGATCCGAGGTAGGCATTAGTTCATAAACCACCCGTTAGAACGCCTCTTTGTCCTTTACCAGTACCAGTGTATTGTACAATAATGCTATTTACTTCAATCGTTACACCGACTAATATTTGATTAATTCGACTAATCCAAAGAATCACAATATGACGTCTACGAAATTTCCCTCGTTATTTAATGTTACTTACTCCTCCAAACTCACCTATCTTCTGCAACTCTTTCGCAGCTCAGGTCCTCGCTACGTTCTGGGCCTTCTGGCTTCCCACCGTACAATTTAGCATCTATTTTCACCGCAACACTACTGCCTCTACATCTGAACAGAAACAACTAGAGCCCCCTTCAAATGAGGTATAAATTTCTTTTTTTTTTTATAATATCAGTAGTATTGTTAATAGGGTAAGACTGTCAAGTCAAATCTGATCCTCTGAAATTTGTATGAAATAATTAGTTATGACGGTCATATCATAACTAACTATTGCCAAATCATTTACTTTTAATATTTGGGTTGGCAAATTTTCGGCACTTATTTTTTTTTATAGCCAGGTCCTTATTTAACGCAACAAAATAACATTCTATTGAACTAAAACTTAATTGAAAAGAAAAATCCATTAAATAAAGTTACTTTTAAAATTTCCCGCTAAAACACTCGCATCGCATTTGGTTACGTCACTGACAATAAACGAACAGTTCTCCATAGAACAGTATAAGTAAAATATTTCCATGCACAACGGTTACCGATTAAGCCCTTTTTGCAAAGAGCTAACACTCCACCATGTTGACTTCGTTAATATCACTCCACAGAGAAGATATTTTTTGTAAGGAACTTCGAACATAGTTGAAATGGATAATACTCTCAGAGAAACAACCTTGACTCTTCAATCAGTCTTCCTTGTTAATACTCCATAACAGCAGTTAGAAATTGAATGCAAGGAAAAAGTGTATAGGTACCAAGAGGAAAAGGAATATAATATACTCGACTAGCCCTATTGTTTAATACGCTTTATTAACTTCACTTGTAACTAAATAACGAACTAACTATATAAACACATCTACGAAATCAATTTTAACCTACTTCTAATTATTATTATAGTATCAAAATGAAGCTGTATGTTTTTTTTATGGTATAAGGGGCAAACGAGCAGACGGGTCACCTGATGGTAAATGACTACCGTCGCCCATGGGCACCTGCAACTAACTCAAGAGTCACAAGTGCGTTGCCGGCCTTTGAGGTGGGGGTAGGGGAAGAGGGGGGAGAGGGAAGGGTTAGGGTCTCCGGTGTCCTCATTCACGCGGCGAAAAGCAATGAAATGTTGCTTCACTGCCGGTTTTCTGTGAGGCCATGGTATTACTCCGTGCCGAAGCATGGCTCTCCCACGAACAGGTGGTAGTTTGCATCCCACTAAATGTTTATGTAGCTTGCATGACATTACTATAATTTGGCATCTTGGAGCTGATCTGATGATAGAAGCAGGCAGTGGATAATGGAACTCTTCAGTGGCTACTAGTAAACTGTTTGGGTTTGCGCTCATGTGATTTGTTTTGGCTAGTCCAAAATTCGGTTTGCCATTAAATAGTGTTGTTTCTATGCAGTGCCGTCTTGTACTTTTAATATTAAATACATTCTTATTTTATAAATTAATAGTTGCGACTTATCAATCAGTATTAGTACCTACATAAAAAAACAGTTAAAAATAAATTATAACAGTTTATTTTTTCCTTTACCTACTTATGCTTGTTGCACACGATTGCAAGATAGCAGTAGTTCATATCGATCGATTTATATTATTACACACCTTACGTCATCGTATGCTGGTTATTTCGCTAGCCCCTTTTGCCCGGCTTTTCGTGGGTGAAGATTGTTGATGCGCAATGAAAACTTCGCACAAAATAATATTTGCCTATTGTTTCGTCAGTTGCGTAACTATACCGTCTGGGGCCCGTGGCTAATTCATCGGATGGTGCCCGTAGGGTGCCAACATACACATCGATCGATGATAGAATGTATTAGTTTTCGGCAATCATCACTGGTTACATCATCAATCTGGGGCCCCCTCGAGCTTGGGGCCCGTGGCATTTTGCCCGCTCTGCCACCCTATTGTTACGCTACTGTGTTTCGTACTTAACATATCTTTGGTCGTCCTCTACTAATACTTAATATATATTTTATGGATAATTATAAGACTGTTATTAACAGTGCAATAACAAATGAATTACCTAACTTTATGTCAAATTTTACTAACCTTTTGTAGTAGTAACTGAATACTGTTTGAACAAGCCTTTATAAAATGACTATCATTCTTGTTTTGTACCTGAAAAATCAGTACTCAATTGAAACTCTCCTGCTGCTTTGCCTAAGGAACCTTCCTCTTGAGAACGATAAAGAGGCCTTAGTCCAGCCACTACTAGGTTGAAGGCTGACTTCTCCAAATTAGTAGTGGGGTAAGATATTTAGATATAAACTTAGAGAACATTAAAGATTGTAATTATTAAGGATTGTAAATTTTACATTAAGTTTGTCGGCCAATAATAAATTACTGTTTATTTATAAACTTTCGCGATTTTTAGACATTAGATGTGTGCAGTGGCGGCCCTAGCTACATTTTTAGGTGGTGCAAGACCCCTATAAATTCAAAACCTTAGTTTTCCTATGTTGCTCGCCGTAAAAAGAAATAGATGAGCTTTTTTTAGTCCTCATAAAAAAATTTGAGGTTGTTGCTAATAAAAATATGAATCAAAATGTAAATTTAAGAATTTGATAACCCAAAAAAAGTTTGGACACCCCCCGTTGCGCCCTCGATCTATTGATTTCGGTGCGACTGCACCGCCCTAGGGCCGCCTCTGGATGTGTGTAACTTGGGACTTAATCGCGATAACAGTTTACAGACACGTGACCGCGATTGGTGCAATTCGATCGAAACGTCGGATAACCAATAGAGGTATCTATCTACCTTATAAATATTATCGCGATTAAGTCCCGCGTTTATACGTCATCTAATCTCTGTTTAATCATAATGTTCTTTCTGTTTTAAATACATTATTTATCAATTTTTATTTAACAATCGGATCAAGTGCGAGCCATTTAGCCATTAATACTTTAAAGGCTAGGACTTATAGATTAGCCTTGCTACTTCTCCTCCTTCACAAATTGTGACACATGCCGACTCTTTGTTACTACACACTAACCCTGAAGGAGGGGAGGAAAATGACTCGTAGACAAAACATCATTTTCCTCACATCCGTCCATATTCCTGGTACACTGATAAAATAAGGAATATTTTGGAAGCACCTTCCGGGAATAACGATCCATGAGTTTTGAGAATATATACTACGTTTACCGATTCATAAAACGAAATAAAGCGCTAATGGGCTAGTGAGTCAGCGATACGCATTCAATTATGTATTGTGCGGCAATCGCAGCATGTCGAGTAGCTGGTATCTAATTCCCAAGAGTTGAGTTCCCTTCAGAGACTCACGTTAGGCAGCTGGATTAAGGGCCTGATGCAGAATTCTAGATAAAGCACGTATTGTGAAGAAGTTTCTTTCTCTGGAACCCAAACCACGGGTAGCTAGGTCCCTGTACCCGATACGGGTGGGACACATTTTTTTTTATTTACAAATAAATTTAAAAATTTAATTTATATGTTAATAAAGAGAATAATTAATCACTTTGACATAATTTAATCTGCATTTATTAAGACCATTGCGGTGACAAGACATAGGCAAGAAAGATGTATTTACACGCAGGGACTGATGCAGTAATGATTAAGGCTTAGGTATTTCAATCAAAAGATGGTTGGTTCAAATCCAATCCAGTAGGTACACTACTGACGTGGATCCAATCAGATTCAGATCACATTTAGTGGTAGTTAGAGCGGTAAACAAAATAAATTTCTGGTAAATAGTTACAATGTGGATGTGACACAATGTAACTATTTACCAGAAATTTAATGTGATAATTTTTTTTTCTAGCGAACGTTTCGCTCTGAAGTAGTGGAAGCCTCAACACTGATCTCTAGACACGCTCGAGCAGCGTACGCGCGTCCAAAGGTAATCGTGTGGTCGGCGTTGTACGCGTGCGAGCTCGCGCTCTTCGTGCAAGCACAGACTTACATACAGCTGTTATGGATACAGATACAGGAGCAAGACAAAGATTCCGTAAGTATTGTTCAGATGTATCTGTATGCGACTCAATACTTTTTATTTTAATCTTACTATACCTAATGTACAACAAATTTTAACACGAATCTTTCATAATAATCATAGTTCATTTGTAAACATAGGTATACAAGATCTTATCAAAATATTTACAGGATCGCTATGGTCAGCCATATTGATGGCGTACAAATATAACAAATGTATTCCTAAAATTTAGTTTATAAAACGAGAAAGCTTATATGACTTTTAATTCTTTTAATTTATCTATCTTTTAATTCAATTTAACACTTTCAGTAATCGAAATTATTTAAAGTAGTTTGTATTGCCTGCTATAGTAATGTCGTTAAAGATCCATAGTGGGGTAGGATAGGGTTGGATATACACAGTAACTTTTCTGTTGAACGACAATTAATACCTTGGTGGCGGAGCGGGTAATGTATAGGCGTTCAGGCGGCCAGACGGTCTTGGGTTCGATTCCCGAGTCTTGGAAGGCATGTGGTTTTTCCTACCCCAGAAATACTCAGTGCTATGTCGGGCTTGATTTCTAGCACTGCACTAGAGCTAGAATCACCCGATGTATAGAAATAGGGTCGGATCTAACAAAATCCGGCGAAAGATGCACAATTTGTGAATAAAACCCTGCGCAGTCCCTATTTCAATTTGAGTTTTTTTTAACATATTAATTTCCTATTTCTCTTCGAAATTACCTCCCCAAAAGATGCATGGAAATGGATGGTTTTCAAAATGTTTTATGTGTAGGTGGCGTACAACGGTGCAGTAGAAGCGGCACAAACGCTGCTGGGCGCGGGCTGCGCGTACGTGTCGTCGGTGTACTCCGCGAGCGCCGCGCCCGCCGCCGCGGCCGCCGCGCAAGGGCTCGCGCTGTTCTTGGGCACTTACTTCAACAATGTGTTCGCCTCTTACGCGGGCTATATCATCATGGGCAGCCTCTTTCATTACACTATTACGTTGGCCAGGTAAAATAATAACATATTTTATTAAATAAATGGGAATTTATGTCCATACCAACAATTAAAACAGCTTTGGAACCGTTAAAATCGAAATAATAATAATAACTTCACACATCTCACACACCTCACACACGGCCGTTCCATCCCAAATGGTATGCTATGGGTATGGTAACCAGACTGCTAATAAACATACTTATATATTATATAGCTAGTGGTAAATAAATATGAATGTTATGTTCGTTTATGAACCGATATAACCATGTATCAATCGAATTAAAGAACAGACATACCTACTAGTGTTCCCAAGATTGATTCCCGTAAATAATAAATGTATGAGTCTTTCGAATGTCTGATCATGGGTATTATATTATTTAGCTTAAGGTTTTTCTATCTTAAGTAGTTCATCTTTTTAAGCAAAATCTTTATATCTACTTTCAGCGCAAAAATAGCAGGCCAGTTAAGTGACGAGAGTTGCTTCGGTTTGATATTCGGCATCAACACTCTCATAGGCACCGGACTTCAGTCAATACTCACCTTCCTCATGATTCAGACTATGATGTTGGACATATACGCCCAGTACTACACCATAAGCGGCCTGTTCGCTATACTCTCATCGGCCTGGCTCCTAGGATGGACGGTCAACGTGTTCCGACAAAAAAAAAGTTTTATTCTCAATAGTTAGTTGTAGTAAGTTGAAATTGAAAAATGGAATAACAGTTCCATGCAAATGTACTTACGAGTATAGAAAATATATGGCACATTATATTTATTTAAAAACAACAGTTTTGTTTTTGACCCAAAGCAGTCCTATGCCACTCGATGTACTTACGTGCGCTAAACACCTCCCGGCCGCTCGACCGCTGGCGGACCGAATACGCAGTCTCGCGTAGTGGGTTGCCGACAGCTGCATCGAGCGCTCACGTTTTTATTTTTAAATTTTAAAGTACAAAAACGTAATTCGAAATCGTATTGATATACTTAAATATACTTTAAATTAAATACAGTCAAATTCACGGTGAAAATTGACATGGTTTCTGATAGTTTATGTGCTGTATATGGATGTAGATCCAGTAATGTATGATGATATAATCTAATAGTATAATGATGTAGTTTTTTCCTTGTCTATTTTCTTTGCTATTTTGGTTTCTTGAGACTGTGAATTTAACTGTTCTAATAATTTATTGATGTTTCTTGTTAGAGGTTTGGTTAAGCGAGGTCGCGCTTTGGTGATAAATTTTTCGTAGAAGCGCGCTTTTGTTGTTAAGTGATTCGAATTGATGAATTAGAGATTTGATTATACGAGATCGCATGGCTACGGCGTTAAGTTTTTCGTGGTAGCGTGCATTCGTTGTTAAGTGTTTCGTATTAGTAAACTTACGGGGACGTGGTATTCAGTGTTACATTTTTCTAAGTCAGTAATAAAACTTTACTTAATTACCATAGGCTTTTTTATAACCCTAAACTCACGGCAATTCAACCATGCGCTATTGCGAGGCAATAATAATCGTGTTTTAAGAACATTTAAGATCATTTTCGCATGCAGCGGTCGGCACTCGGAAAGAGTAGGTAATTAAAACGGAAGGTATGGACGTTTTTGTAGGGAGTGATTTATCTGTTACGTAGTAACTACTTAGTAATCTGTGCCCAAAGCTTTGTGACAGAAGACCCCAAAGCTGTAATAATGCGATGGTAATGTTACGAACATTAAATAGGTACTATAAGGGTTTTGATAAAAAAAAATGGTTTTTAAACTTTCACGACTTTGATATTCATTATTTTTATTTTATTATTAACTAGCTGACCCGCGCTACTTCGTCGGTAAATTTTCCCCGATTTTGCAACATTTTTCATTGATGCTCCGCTCCTATTGGACGTAGCGTAATGTTTATAGCCTTCCTCGTCTTCAGCTTTATAATCCCACTAATATTATAAATGTGAAAGTTTGGATGGATGGATGGATGTTTGTTACTCTTTCACGCAAAAAGCCACTAAACCGATTGCGATGAAACTTGGTATGTAAATAGTTGGAGACCTGGATTAACGCATAGGCTACTGTTTATCCCGATATTCCCACGGGATCGGGACTTACGCGGGTGAAACCGCGAGGCGCTGCTAGTATTAGTATACATTAATTGCACCGAGGTTACGGGTGGACTGTCCACCCGTAACCTGATGCTTTCACGATCGGTGCAATTCGTATTGCCATTGGTATTGTACCTTATAAATACTGTCGGGATTAAGTCCCGAGTTACGAGGTGAGAGTAGACCGGTCAGCAAGAAGATTTATGTTAGTCACGCATCATAATAAAACCTAATTCTAAATCATTAAAGAAAACCACACTAGACTACGAGACTGCTAATATCAACGGAGCAATGGCGGAGCGTCTATATGTAAAACACGATTTCGGCCGGCATCTCTTTGTGATGTTTAGTTTGTAGTATCTAGTGCTAAAAATAAAACTGTTTTCATAAAATTGCCTCTTTTGTCCGAAGTTTTATTACAGGTTCCTGCATTTGCTCTAGCAGATATTATATTGTAAACACACAGGTGTTTAAACTAATATCTGCCTGGAGTGATTTAGTTTTACGATTCTCCCACATACTTCATGTTGCAGTCACTGAAGTAAGTAATCTACTGTAAATAGGTTGATTCATTGGCTGAATGAAATATAGAATTATCACCCATTGTAGATATTATAAAAATACTTAGTAAAATTAAGGTAATACAAAATTGATCAGATAGCACTTACCTACATACTTATTGAAAATGGCGGATATTTGTCTAATCACCAATGGCCTTAGGAAAATATTGATACTGTTTTAGAAACTTGATACCCAACGTGATCTATATCGATAGGTATAAAGAAGAAATTTGTTTTCGCAATTTTATAATATTAGCAAATTAATATCTCGTTACATTTTGTAAAATTGAAATTCGGTATGTGATCGCAATACAACTTGCACATAATATAATGATACCCAATGATATAGTATCACAATGTTATCTCACCACCGCGTACGCGAAGTAGATGCTCTTGTCCAGTCAAGTCTTTCTACACTGTCTTTGCTTTCTACACTGTCTTTGCTTTCTAACTTGTTTCATTCATTGGTTGAATTGAGAACGGGAAGGGAGGGAGAGCACTACTTATTAAAATATATTTTCAAAATACAATAGTAGGTAAGGAAGGATCTACCAAAACAGGGAAAACATTGCAAGTAGTCTACGAAACAACCAAGTTTGGGGACCTCTGTACAAGATACCCAAGTTTGGGGTTGGGATCTCTGTACAAGACACCCAAGTTTGGGGTTGGAGACCTCTGTGCAAGACACCCAAGTTTGGGGTTGGGGATCTCTGTGCAAGACACCCAAGTTTGGGGTTGGGGATCTCTGTGCAAGACACCCAAGTTTGGGGTTGGGGATCTCTGTGCAAGACACCCAAGTTTGGGGTTCGGGACCTCTGTGCAAGACACCCAAGTTTGGGGTTGGGGACCTCTGTGCAAGACACCCAAGTTTGGGGTTGGGGGCCTCTGTGCAAGACACCCAAGTTTAGGGTTGGGGACCTCTGTGCAAGACACCCAAAAAACACAAAACACAAAACAACAAAAAACAAAAAACACAAAACTTTCAATCGGGAAGATGGTTTCAAATTATCAACAGCGTGGAATCCAGTGATAAAAAACATGCCACCTCGCTTTTATGCGCAGTCGGGTGAACACCAGAATAGGGGCACATCGGTTTGCTTAGAGAATAGGGACACTGTTAGTATAGTATGTGACGGTACATGGCGAAATCAAAATATTAAAAATATCGAAAATGTGCGGGTGGATGAAGAACCTTCTACCTCACGATCTCGACGACGGAGGGCGTGCACCGCTGAGCCAGTCAGCCTGTGACCACGGCCAGTGCAACCTGGTCGAAACGTCAGGCAATTCAGAGGTATGTAATACCTTTTCGTGATCGCGTTAATTCCCGTATAAGTACATAATTATATCATGGAACGCGAAAGTTTAAAAGTTAGTAAGACACCCAAGTTTGGGGTTGGGGACCTCTGTGCGAGAGACCCAAGTTTGGGGTTGGGGACCTCTGTGCAAGACACCCAAGTTTGGGGTTGCGGACCTCTGTGCAAGACATCCAAGTTTGGGGTTGGAGGCCTCTGTGCAAGACACCCAAGTTTGGGGTTGGAGGCCTCTGTGCAAGACACCCAAGTTTGGGGTTGGAGGCCTCTGTGCAAGACACCCAAGTTTGGGGTTGGGGACCTCTGTGCAAGACACCCAAGTTTGGGGTTGGGGGCCTCTGTGCAAGACACCCAAGTTTGGGGTTGGGGGCCTCTGTGCAAGACAGCCAAGTTTGGGGTTGGGGACCTCTGTTTTAGAACATATACTAACTAAATATATGAATGTAATTATATACTTCAATGTTTGCAATATCTTATCATTAAAACTAGAAATCGCATGGCAGTCGAAGTTCGACCATAATTATTAATTGAATTATGAATGTTTTGATTTATTTCATTGACCTATTTGTATCATAAACAATACATTTCCAGTATAAGTTGAACTGCCATTGCTTAGACTTTCCACCGTGACAGGTCTACATATATACTGGACATTTGAAGCTTGACATAGCCATTTTCACAGAATATTTAAATTTAAAATACCTACATATTGTTTAAAAATGTCAGCTTCCTACCACACTTCTTCTACATATAAACTTAAAGTATTAAAAATTTCTCATTCCTTTGTGTGCGAAATTATTTTCATACATATATGGATAGAAGATTATGTTATAAAAACACTATATGATTTCTATTTTTCAAGTTGCTTGAGAATGTCATCATTACCTTTTCCTATCACAAGTGGTAAAGTTTTTTCTAGTTCTCCTCATATCAGCAGTACAGTACCCCAATATACATATGGTACAGGGGTTTCTCTGGACAGCGGGTTGAAAGTCTGACTAAACCTTTGAGTGCTCCACCTGAAACTGCCTGAAAGTGCTCAAACTACTAACTGCCAGTCTTTTCTATGAGATTGAAAAATCTATGTATGATTTCCCTTTCAATTTTAATAATAGCCTTATCTATTTACTAAAATTAGAAATTATGATAAAGCTCAAAGTCTACAACATTTTAAAAATCGGAAGTAAAATAGTGGAATTATATTATCAATTATTCAATTATGGGTACAAACAAATTATCACATGATGGTTTCTAGACCATAGTTGTAGCGTGTATGTTACTGTATAAGTTAGTGATACCAAAAATCCTAAAGTCCTGCAACTGAAATCAATAAGTTTCTTTTATGTGATGCCATATCTATATAGATAACTGCAAATGCAAACTACTTTGCTATGGGCAATGTATCAAAACACACATTTAATCAAGTAACATTGATATATTCTAATATTTACATTAATTTTGTTACACTCGCATTGAAATGCTGATATGTGGACGAATGACTTGGAATGTTCTATATAAGTAACACTGTATAGTTGTTTGGTACAGCTCGTAAGCATTAGAATGTGCAGCAGATTGTGGTTTTACATTTCATGAAAGTCACAACCATATAAAGTATTATTACATACAAGTATATATATTTCCAATGTTTTTTTCTGATAGTAAAAATAATTTATTATGTACAATTTTAAAGAGCTATACCTAATTTTTCTTTTACGCGTTACGCGTACTGCATTGATGACGGCCTGGTTTTTAAATATACGTAAACACAAATTAATAAGAAAATAACCGCGAAAGTCGGCAAAACAACTGTATGGATTTGTTGTCGCATTTTAGCGAACTCTTGTTTCCTCTCACGCTTTTGCCGCGCTGTTTCCTTTACCGCTCCTTTAAGCTTTCTCATGATGTAGCTGGAAAACAAATCATAGAATATTGTAGAACTATGCCACGTTAAATTTACATTCTTATCACACTGGACGGAATTGAAACTATACCGTAAAGTTTTCAATAAAACACATTTTAAAATGTCTATTGTACCTTTTAAACAGATGCTAGAAGCTTAAATATAATATTAAAATTTATTTTCTTTTAAACTTTTGAATAATTTCATTGAACCATCGGAAAAAATACACGTCACAACAATCATGTGAAACGTCAGTCTATGTTATGTTATGTCGACTGTCGCTGTCGCGTCGTCGCGTCGTACGAACAGTTGTCAACGTACGATTGACGTTTGGTTAACGTAAAGATTGTAATTATAAAATCACAATCCTAGATTTGTGTTAATGATGAGAGAGAATGAGATAAATATATTTTTTTTCTAGAAATATATACTCGTACATATAAAACAAAATGATACTGACTCATTCACTTACTCGTCTACTGACTAATCACGAAATTTAGAAAACCACTTGACTCATGAAGATGAAATTTGAAGGTAGTTTGTGAATATGCGACTTTTTATACTACGTTGGTAGCAAACAAACACACGACCCGCCTGTTGGTAAGCGGTTACCGTAGCCTATGGATGCTTTTAATTCCAGAGGACTCACGTGTGCGTTGCCGACCCTTTTTAAAAGGACTGTATAATCCTTTCTTGAAAGACCCCATACAGTAGTCCCTCGGGAAAACCTCGGCAGGGAGCTCGTTCCAAAGCCGGAACATTCTCTGAAGGAAATTCCTCTGGAACCGACCATTTAAGTTCCAAGGAGGATTAATACCGGCGGCGAACGGGGCGATTCTACGCAGCGTGGGCATTATGTCAAACAGTTTCTCGGAGCACTAACCATTACACAGGCGGTAGATCACACACTGGGAGGCAAAGTCTCTCTTTAGGCTTTAGGGTTCAATACCGCTTGTGAGTTTGGGATCGTCGATGATTCTCACAGTACGTCTTTGGACCGAGTCAAAAAGCCCAAGCTCGCATCCAGGTGCCCCCGCCCATAGGTACTAGGTAGACAGTACTCCATATGGGACAGACTTGTAACTTGTATAATAAAAGTCTTTTGCCCCGGGGTGAAGTACCGCTTCAATCTATGAAGCGCTCCAAGCTTTTTGGATGCCAGCTTGGCTTTGCCTTCCAAGTTGAAATCTAATACTCTCGGAAATTGTAAGGGTCAGTTTTGGAAGTTTGGGGTCACAGTGAATGGGTTTTTTTAGCGGTGACCGCGGTGTTTTGGTAGGGTTGAACCGGACCAGATTTTTCTTAGCCGACTGAGAGACGATTCTATTTTGACACAAGTCTTTCGCGACTCTAACACAATTGAACGAAGAATAGTCCGATCAATATAGACATTTCAAATAACAAAAACTCCGACAGAGCTAAATTTTAGTAGAGACCTTGGGTACACCAGTAAAATTAAGGTGCCAAAAGTCCCCATCGACCCCATGTGTGCTAAAAAAGTTATTCAAGGTCAAAAGTCAAAATTTTCGTTTTTTAGACTATTCTCGAAAACGGTAAGTTTTATCAAAAAATAGCCGAAGCAAAAATTGTAGATTATAAAATTATCTACAAAAATGGTTCTCATACTTTTTTTCCTAAGAATCACCATTTCTCAGATATCACGATTCTAAAAGTTGAAGGAGTTGCATTCTACATAATATGCACATTTCCACACTACCTGTGAGGTTGTGTACTTGGTGCGTTTGGGCGCACGATCTGTTATGACTGAGTTTCATAGGAAAATATTGAATTTACTGCATGATGATTATTGATATTAATATTGATATAGGCGATTGATTTAAACTATACTGATTTCTGTTAAGATTTTAATCTGATTCATACTCTTCAAATTCAACTTCAACAGTTATGTCTTCTTCGATTTCTTTTTCTTCTTCCTCTCTTCTTGCTGGATGTTCATAAATTTTCAACTGAAGATGAATCACCTGTCTCTTCATCGATATCACATAAATCTACGTCTATTGGATTCAATTGAACAATTGAACAATTCAAGTGAACACAACAACCCTACTCTCCTACAGCCACATTTAGCACTACAACCTTTTTTGCAATTGCAAAAAATAGTGTTTAGGAGTTTTTCCAAAACAGGTGGGAATATAATTTGAATCGGTTTCAAAGTGTTATCTGTAAATTTCTTAGTTCAGATAATTGCCTAGCCATGTCTGAACTTGATAGTATACTCAATACAAGTGTTGATGAGCAGAAGCCGATGTTGGAGGAAGACAAGATAGTTGTACTTGTTTCTTGTTCCGTGTATTTTTTACAAAAGTTAAATATCTTGTATATACAATCATTGCTTTTTTGGAGCTCCATAAACAGCAAAGAGAAAGCGAATTCCTTTTATGATTATAGTTTAAGGAGAAGAGTCAATTTCTTCAAATGCTTTAGCGCAATCAATTAAATGTTGTTGTATTTCACTTTAGCCACTTAAAAAAGCAGGTATAAGAGCGTCGCCGCGCGGACAATAGAGTACGCAGGTGTTGATCAAGGCCATGCGGGTAGAAGGGACTGGCTAAGGGGCTGAGTTTCGTTTGAGTGTATATTCTCAGAATTGTATAGTTTATACATATAAGATACACAATTAAGCATTTTTACTTATATTAAGTGCGCGACTATGTATATACGTGGCATTTGTGTGCATATCACGTAGAATGTAACTCCTTCAACTTTTAGAATCGCGATTCTTAGGAAAAAAGTAAGAGGACCATTATTGTAGATAATTTTATGATCTACAATTTTTGTTTGAATTATATTTTTGATAAAACTTACCATTTTTGAGACATATCCAAAAACCCGTTTTTTTTATCTTTGACCATAAATAACTTTTTTTAGCACACATAGGATCGATGGGGACTTTTGGCATTTTATTTTTACTGATGTACCCAAGGTGTCTCTTTCAAAATTCAGCTCTTTCAGGGTTTTTGTTATTTAATAACTATTTTTATGTCTAATTTGACCAGACTAGAATGTTGGCACGGCCCTTGTAATAAGTATCCCCGGTGCTTTCATCTGCATAGCAATGGATGTCATCAATAGACAACATATCATTGATATGCCGCAAAAACAGCGTTTGTTCGACGCCAGTGTTAATGTCCATGCTTTCAGACCAACTACCGTAACAGCTGTAGTAGTACAGCTGTTATGCGTCTGCCGGACAGAAAGCTAGCAGTCCATCTGCACAAGCCCTCAGGCAATCCGTAGGATAGCAGCTTCGACAGAAGGCGGCAATGCCAGATACGATCGAACGCCTTCGCTATGTCCAAGCTGACCGGTAAAACATCACCTTGACTCTCAATAGCTGAAGCCCACCGGTGTATGAGAAACACTAGAAGATCACTAGTCAAGTAATCGTATATTCTATGCTTTTGTGGCTCACTAATGCGGTACCGAAGTATTAACCTAGGGTTGCATATCATGCAACCGCAGGCAATACAAACAATCACTGGTGATAAAATCTGGACGTTCCTCGAAGCTATAAGTCTGAGCAGTGAACTATAAAGCAAAAGTGCGTTACAAAAGACCAAAAATGGTCGAGGTAGCACTAGACACTTAAAATAATAATAATAATAGGTAGTAGTTTAGTTCCGTCCTCTAAGAAGGTTTAACACCTAGGTGTTAAACCTGGGGTACTTTTGTTCAATAGAGACAACATCTTGTTGAAGAACTATAGACCCATCTCACTCCTGAACCATATCTACAACTTGTTTTCGAGAGTCTGAAAAAACCGTTTCGCGAGATAACTCGACGAATACCAGCCAGCGTAACAAGTCTGGTTTCGAAAAGGCTACGGCACCGTGAACCATATTCATACTGTTCGACACATTGTCCAAAAGACCGAGAAGTATTTTCAGCCGCTGTGTTCGGCTTTTATGGACTACGAGAAAACCTTCGACTCCATCGAGACCTAAATATTATTGAGTAATATAAGACTCCTATTATAGCTCTTTAAAATAATAATAAATGTAAAACATTATTAAAAGTTACATATTATTATATAGTGGTACAACCAATTTAACATTACGACGTAGGTATAAGTTAAAAAACACCAGCTTTGTCTTACACTGATCTCAAAATCTCTATAAACGAGAAACGTTGTCGTATCCGTCGCTGATGTTTGTGGGGCTAGGTGTTTTTTTTAGTTTATTCAATTAGTCGTTTGGACGATTACTATCCCATGTTAGTAATCCTTTGTTGTATTAATAACATACCGAGAACTCGAACATCACACTTCAACATAACGTACAATTTCGTCTTGGGGCGCACAATTGCTTTTTTACTGCAGCACTAAGTATAATCCTATTTGAATTGGAAAAAAAAACTATTTTCCAAAAATATATCTAAAGAAGTACAAACACAGCAGAGATATCGTAGTAAAAAGGATTCAAAAACTACATATAAGCTACGGAGACGATCCAGCCTGACGTTCGTCTATAAGCGGTGTGTATTGCTAGTGACGACCTATGGCGCTAAGATATGGCCGCTTGGCTTTTTTTTATGTAAGAGACGTAGATTTATCAAAGCAGAGAAATGCATACAGGCAGGTTATACCTATAGCTCATAGACAACCTATGGGTAAAAAAGGTAAAGAAGAGAGAGACGTGTAGGATGTATGTCACTTGACCGTAGGGGATAAAACAGACCGAAGTGGGACGTCCCTCCCACTTCAGCCGAACAGAGCGTAAAACCTCACTTTTAGGAGTGTTTAGGAGAATCTACGTTCAGCAGTAGACAGAGGCCTCAAAAAGAAATGTAATTATATATTGTAGAAATAAAACCAACAAACATTTATTTAATAATTTAATTAATGTATTAAATTTTACAAACATCACTTGTGCAACACACTATAATGTAATTATTAGATATTAAAACATTTCTCAAACTTTATACTTAGTTCCTACAATCACAGAACTTGAAAGATGTTTCTTTTATACATACGTTGAGTACAGCGTTACCATAAAAAAGCATAGCAAGTAAAATGTTATTGAGAAAGTTAATTGGATTTGAAATTTTAACACATTCATAATGGCCGACATGAGTCTTTCTAATAAAGTAGGGGTTTCCTACTACTTGCTATTAAAAAAAATTTAACCCGTTTAAATTTATACGATCTCAAAAAAAAAAAATCGAAGAAATTTTCGCCAGTTGGTCTATGTGTATCACTGCACTGTGATTTTTAGAGTCCTCATTTAATAGTAGTAAACACCGCTTTGGACAGTCTATATGTGTGCATGCAGTATCACAAATAATATAGCCAGTTCCTAGCCTATTACCTAATAACATATTTAATGATTTCGACTTCTGGAACGGGCGAAAGGAGTAGGTTCTTTATCTTACATTTCTAAATGCATGGTCACTGATCATCACATCGCATTACTTTTTCGCTGTAGTCCGATTTTATCAAATCTCTTTTATTGTATAGGACACCTGGACCTCGTTGTTGGTCCCAATTACATTTTAAAACAGATAAGGGTCATTCGTTTTTAAAGAGAGATAGAGGTGATTTATACTTCTGTTCAAACTAGGTACAAATGTTAAAGTTAAAGTGGTCAAACAACTTCGCTTCGCTTTTTAAGAATATGCTGGATTTTGGCGATGAATCAAAATTAGGTACATACTTACTAGGAGTTTAGATTTTAAGATTTATTATTATTAATTGCTTGGTTTCGTTTTTGATTTTTTTTTTCATTATATCTTATAGATACAATAACATAGATTGTGTTCAATTGTATTGTATCTTTACGATATACTATTCTTACATAATTATTATTGCATAATAAAGCAGATTATTGTTAAAACATTTCAGTTACTTTCACTCTAATGTTGCAAATGAAATATAAAATTTACATTTTTATATTTTTGTATAGGGAGCCTAAATATAAGCAATGATACTATACGCAAAGAATATCACACTAACCCTAGGTCAATTTACCTATTTGAACACAGTTGACTATATTGTTACATTGCCGCTCTACAGTTGTGTCAATAAGTGTATGTTTCGGGTCCACTGTCAAAATATCTTCCATGTAACATCTAGGTAAGTACTTATCTTTACGTATAAAATCATTGTGTAGAAATGATATTATGTATGTAATCTATAACACAACTTAAACTCGGCGTGCCGAAAATACAAACATCTTATCACTGTAGGTCATTCGTCGTACATTTGGTTATATTTATTTCGCCTTACGTCGTTAGTAGATAGACATTATTCATACATGGTACTCTCCTCCGTCGACTTTTTCATTTGATAAAGAAGCTACAATACCCTCCGACGTTCTTTGCGAGAGCCATAACAAGCACATAAATAGACCCTCAAGCACCCCGACACCGATGCCCCCTAAAACATCTAAGATATAATGCCTTTCGGCGAGAACCCTTGAAATACACACTGTAGTGACCCACGCAAAGAGAGGAGGGTAGAAGAAAATGCTGATAGGATCTGCGTACGTCAGTATGAATGCTATCATGGTGACCCTGCTAGCGTGCCCCGACGGGAAGGAGAACTTGTCTGGTCCAACCTCCAACAGCTTGTTCATTGGAACTGGTCTACGTCTTCGCACTGCCGCTTTGATAACAGCTATCACCACTATGTCTAAGATGAGTGCTGCAAAGTAACGGGAACTCAGTTAGTTATCAAGACGTAAGAACTGCTTCTACTTGCCAGATGGTCGGCACTAACTCATTAGTTCCAAACTCCAGTATGTGAGAATGTTACGTGAGTTTCTGGCACAACTACAAGTTGCAGTAAGACGGAGCCACCTGCCACACATCTAATGAGTCTCTGCCGGTAGTTAAAGAGATGTTGCCGAAAAGCTGATTTCTAAGAGAGGCGACGTTTTGTGTCCAACTGGGAGTCCTGGATATTTTTTTTTTGGGGATATTTAAAGAAGTGTGTACACAAAGAAACCAAAGAAAACCAACCACACTACTTCAGTTTTTAAACAAAGATAGGAAGATATATCTGCAATCTCACGGTCTCTTTGCCGAAGTCTTCGAAAATTTCCTTGTGCGCTTAAAAGAATGCTGAAGTCATTTAGATGATGTTATTTTTAAAAAGTAAATTCCAGTCAGATTTACTATATATGACTATATACTATAAATAAATATTTTTTTCATTCATGGCCCACCCTGTAGTATTTATACTTTCACTGATCAAAGTGTAAACAGGGTCGTTCCGAAAATCATAAATTATATGTATGTACAGTGGTGGTATACATACATATAATTAAGAACAATTTTTAAATGAAAATCTATTATTATTTTCAAATGATATTCCTAATTCTTTTCGTTTTGATCATGTGAATATTGTATAATACAATATAATAATTTCAGAGAGAAGCAAAAAGAAATGTTACATGATTTGTTTGAAAATTTACATCCGTAATTTAATTTTAACTCCAATATCATTAATATTGTATTTAACATATTGGCCGTTAATATACGTGCAAGTAGAAATATTTACCTAGATACTGACGTATGTTTTGTTCGATTAGGATTTGTCTATTAGAAATAGATGTGACTAAGCAAAGTACTCATAAGAAATTCTGAACGTGAAGGCCATGATGATTCATAAACGTGTATTTGAATACGAAATATGTGTCCATACTGTGCCACGTATTTGTTGTGTATAAACTGCTTTACTTTGAAACTATCGTCAGCAATTAATTCTAGTGTACATAATAGCAGTTAAGAACATTAATTATATAAAGATATATTTAAAGACACAGACATCTTATATTATGATGACAAATATTTACAACTAGCAGTTTCCGCGCGGCTTCGCTCGCGTGTACTTATTTGTATATTTCCCTAATTCTTTTCCAAAATAAAAGTAGCCTAAGTTACTCTTTATAACACCAGCTATCTCCCTGTGAACGTCCCGTGGAAATCGGTCCACCCGTTTCGGAGATTGAACCAGAAACCAACAGACAGACAAAAATTTAAAAAACAAATTTTTACTCATAGGTATCGTGCAAATAACTGTATGAGCTTAAAAAAAACCTATTATTTTGACATTACAAACAGATACTTCAATTTTATTTATTTGTTTATATGTATGGATAAAGAAAGTATGTTGAAAAGCGACTTTTACAGTAACTATGTAGGCACATGGATACGATAAAGCTGGAGAATTTGTTTGTTTAAACATGCTATCTCAAGTTATGACTCATGACTGACAAGTCTCTTTTAAACAGTTCTGTTTATTTAAGGGAGGCTATAAGCTGTATGGCAGTAATCATATAAATACAAGTCTCAAATATTGACTGGCCTGTTGGTCTAGTGGTTAGTGACCCTGACTGCTACGCCAGAGGTCGTGGGTTCGATTTCCACCCAGGACAAATAATTGTGTGATGAGCATGATCATTTGTTCTGTGTCTGGGTGTAATTTATTTATAATATGTATGTATTTAGAAATATATAAGTATGTTTATCAGCAGTCTGGTTACCATAGTACAGGCTCTGCCTAGTTTGGGATCAGACAACCAAGTGTAAGATGTGTGAAGTTACTATTATTATTACTTACTATGGCTCTATCTTAGTAGGTATCAATATATCATTCAAAAGTCAATTAAAGAAAGCAATCATGAAGGAGTATTCTAATAATATAAAATGACATTGTAAGAAAGAAGAATGTTGACAAATATAGATGATGCATATGTGTAAATGGCACCTACCTATTAACATGTTAACTTGCAGCTGATAAAGCTCCTTGCTGTTAAAGAGCCAGATGAATGTGAGCCATCCAGCCAGCCAGACGATGCCATGACATGATACCTGAACATAAATTTTCAGCACTTAAATTTTCTGTGATAATAAGACATGCATGTATGGTTCGTTTTATTGACTTCTATCTGACAAAAATCTACTCACAATAAAGTGCACAACTTAATTTTTTTACATATCCCGTACGGTATGTACATTTTTTTTTTTAACTTAATTAATGTTGACACAGACATTGATAACTTGAAGGAACTGTACCATTCATTTTAGCTAATAGTTTCATACGGTACTTATTTGTACAGTAATATAATCATTATGAGGAAAACAAAAGAAAAATTGCAGATAAGTCAAGTACCTATTTTAATACTAACATAGATGACTTCATATACCTGCCGTTATAGCATGTGAGTAATAGATATCGCACACAAAATTTGTTACATGCCGCACATATTGACAAATAAAAACCCACATGCAGACTCTATGGCATATGTGATCAGAAATCTCCCACATCTTGAGAAATCCACAAAAAATTAGCCTGTACTGCATTTATAGAATGTTGCCATATAGAGAGGTCAAAGATATTAAAGAAGGTTTGATTCACATGTGTATCGGGTATACCCGACTAGTTTCGGACCCAATTGGGGGGGCTGTTTATCAAGGGTAAAGGCGACCTTCCCTGTCGGGGTCGCACCAGACACCGTCGCGGAAGGTCGCTTTATCATTCATTCCGAAATCCACACATGATTAAAACCGTATATCTTTAATAAATATAAACTCAATAATAGTTTATTTTTTGACGCTGCATAGCCTGACATGTGAGGACAACAATTTCACTGCAAGAAAACATTTTCTTACCTCAAATAGTTTAGAATGGTTTCGAATAGATCTTAAGGCAGTAACTTTCAAGGCAATTTCCACAAACTTCTTCGTGATCTGCACATCATAGCGTAAAACCTTCTGCAACATTGGGGGAACCTGCCGCTTCTTTTCTACTTCACCAATCTATAATGTAAGTAACACAATTACAAGCCTCTCAAACAGCAGTGATGACAAGGGACAACATTTATCATTGAATGCTCCTACATGTGCCTGGATATGGCTTAAAAAGGTGCAAATTTTTTGGTTTGGCAGAGTAACAGGCCATCATGTTTAAAAAAAACAAATATTAAGCTATCTATGGTTAGGAAAAATCAAATCCCAGTTAGCTACAGTAATCATATTGCAACTTATTTGCATTAATTTAAATATATTTAATATGCACCAATTAAGAGTTAAGTAATTAAAATAAAATTCATAACTATGTAGTGATAAGCATTAACAGTACATGCAATGAATGATATAATTTACAGTGAAAAAAAAATCTTACCACATCCATGCTGTTAAAACACTAACTTTCAATGGAACAATAGTGACACCAATGCCTAACCTGTACAAATAAAGGTGGTATTAACAACACTACTCATTTGATAATAAACAATTAAAATTGATTAGCAATCTAATCTGTTATTCAGCAGGGAAAGATTTGAAGTATTATGTCAGTTAACTAAATTCTACAAAAATAATTATCACAAATGAGGGTTAGGCCTAAAAATAACACACTTATGCAGAAAACGGAAATTTAATTTGCATTCAAGTGTAGTGATTGCCTTAATAAGTTGCCTTCACCATTAACAACCCATACTGTCAAAAAATATTCAAAAAATTGTTTCTATGCCATTGAATACTTGTTTGTGGAACTGATTCGTAAAGTACAGTAATTTGTTTATAGATAAAAGTTTTACTGTCCCAAGTTTTTTTTCATATTCATTATTTTTTTTATTTTAGCCCCATTTGGTTTCAAGCTCCCTCGAACTTAATTTCAAAAATGTTTGGACCTGATAGATAACCTTGCTCTATATTTAAATTATTTCCCTTTAAATTTGTTTTAACCTTTTTTCCTTTTAGAATTCACATTGGTAGAAGAATCATAACTTCCCAAACAAACGACCTATAACCACAGAACTAACAATTTTATTTATGAGGTTGAATGTGTTTACTATTATGTAAATCTTATTAGTACCGAACTATAAATGAAACAAGATAAAAGATATTTGCATTTTACTTTTTGATAATACATATTTATATTCGTAGAACTCTAACCTTTATGGACCGTTCTAAGCTCTGAATATGGCCTTAATCTAACTCATAGCCCTGACTGGTACGTATGAAGAATTATTTTACACTTTACTGTATCCAATACATTGAAATACAAAAAGCTTACCTACAAAGATAATGAATATGGCAATCTATTTTAATTACACTCTTCACAGGATAGCATCTAATTCGACAGCAGACAATACAAAACACCGACTTCGACGACTATTTGATTTGACAGTTTCGATGAGTTTGATCAAAGACTAAAATAACATGGGACAGCCACAAAGCCACAATCCAAAAGTTGAAGTTGAACATGGGACAGATAACAAAGGCACGGTAATATTTTCTATACAGTATTTTATCTTCATACAAACGGTCGGAAACAAGTCATAGCTACGCGTCTCAAGTTCAAGTAGAAATAAGTACAAGTATTACATTGGATTTTTTTTACTATTCATTTAACAAAAAGCTTTTCGTACGTCTCAGTCGACGCGCAAATATTTTTCAATCTTAAAATAAATATGGTTTTTTTTTATTAAATCTACTGATAAAAAAATACAATATGTATTTTTATTGAACACTTCTTATTTCATTCACAACAAATTTCAATTTTTTAAATGAAACATTTACATCATAATATTTACAATCACAGAACTACAAAGAAACTCTTAAATCTACCAATAAAAAAAAATACAATATGTATTTTTATTGACTACTTCCTATTTCATTCGCAACAAATTTCATTTCTTTTTAATTAAAAATATATTATAATATTTACAATCATAAAACTAGCAAGAAATTGAATTAGGTATATGAAATGAACATACTGTAGGCGGGCAGCCCTATCGCGTGTTTACGTACCGCGCGGCTGTAGTTAATTATTTCAAGGACAGCGCCGAGTCACAATCATTAGAGGTAAAATAGCTAGAGGCAAAGAGCAAGCCACAATCCGGCGACGTCTGTAGAAAGAGAAAGAAGACAGTAATTTACATGCATCTCTCTCGTACCGCATCACTGATTTATCTGTAATATCTCTGTTTTTATAAGTAACTGTTTGATTTATCAAACGGTTACGGAAGATAGGATAACCGCATCAAATACACATTTTGCTTCTTTTGGAAGTCAAGTCTTTGATTTTTTATATTTATTTTATATTATGCGACTGTCATTAGCTACTATTATTTTAATATTCTGTACTTTGTAAACTGTAGAAATAAGTTATATTGTGATTTTAGAGTAACAAAAAATGTTCGGTAAAACATTTACAAGCATAACAGCTTTTTGTAATGTTGAATTTTGTTTGAAAAGAAAACTTATTTAGGCACATTGTGCACTTTTGGCATTGGGAAAAACCACTGAACTCGCACCGTCAGGCTAATAATACATATATGGATCCACTAGAGGGCGCTAATCTAAACATTGAGTTCTGTCAGTTCCTTATTAATTAATCTTTAAAAATATGATTAGATCAAACAAAGTACTTATTGTGTGCGCAATTCATATGGTAAAATAAAAAAAAAACATATTTGTAATTAAGGTGAAAATTTTATAACGCCTATAGTGCTCAATAGCGAAAACCTTTATTCAAAATTTCGTCCACATGTACGTCAGTTTGATGAGTGTCATTAGTAGATGGCATCACTTTCTCCAAAAATGAACACTTTTGATCGGCAACTCACTTCTTGAGGTACGCTAGGCACTTTTGGTATGGGGAAAAAGCACTGAACTCCCATGAACATCACGCTCAAATGACAGATGTGTCAGTTATGTATTCACTTCTGACGTGCAGTCCTACGACTGACAGTTTTTTTTAATTATTAATAACTACAACATTGTAATGCTCCTGTATACAGGTGCATAGGCTATGTTTTGGACCTCTGATGATATTTACTCATAGGTATGCTTTGAGTCAACCAACCAGAGTAGAGGTGCGAGAGAGATACATGTAAATCACTGTATTCTTTCTCTTTCTACTGACGTTGCCAACCTAACAGGGAATCCAATACTTTCCCGCCTCTAGCTATAATACTTTAATGGGCTTAATACTGGATAGATTATTACCGTGACAAAGCTAACAGTTTGATTGATCAAGTTTGACGAGTGTGCCCTATTTGACATTCTTATTTTGCCTCTATATCTCATTTGATGTTACCAATTTGAAAATTTACTGATCTAAAATTTAGTAAATATCTAAAAATAATAAATCGAGATGTACCTAATTTTCAAAAAAAATCAAGAGTACCTGCAGATTTTATTTTATTGCGGCTATCTCTATAGATAAAAATTTTGATCGAACAATGACGAACAGTTAACGAACAATTGAAATAACAAAAAAAAAATTAAAAAAAACGACTTCTCCCCGCCGCCACTTGAGGGTACTTTTTTAATTTATTTAAAAAAAAAGCTAAGATCAAACAAATAAAAATTTTGATCGAACAGTTAAGAACAGTTAACGAACAGTTGAAAGAGCAAAAAAAATGTAAAAAAACAACTTCTCCCCGCCAACTTAAAAGGCCCTACGCACCTTCGTGCCGGGGAATGCCCAAAAATGCGGGGAACTTCGAACCGATTGGGGAATTTATGGGGAGACCATCAATGCGAAGAAAATGCGGGGAATCGGGAATTTTTAGTCTTGGAGATGGCCGCCATGTTTTTTTTGCGCACGTTTCATACATTTTTGTGTTTTTGTATGGGAGCTGCGCAAGGCTGGCTAGAACGATTTCTGTAGAATTCTATTAAAAAAAAACTTTTAAAAAATCGATGCGTCATCCGAAGACATTTACAAATATTTAATGACTCTTTTACATGTTATTGACTTTCCTTTAATTTTGTAAATATAATATAAATCAGTTATGGAATTTTTCGGGATTACTTTGTACGGCCCTCAAAATTATATTAATGATTTAATGAGAGAAGAATATAAGGAACCCATGTCAAAAGAAGAAGTTAAACCAATGATGGATAAGATAAATGAGTATACTACACTTCCGAAACATGTTGGTAATAGCTAATTTTGTTTAGCGTATTGAATTTTTAGGTACCTACCTACATCATACATTTCGCCACCCGGCAAAAAGTGTCATAATACAAACAGCTATTTCGAGTAAACACGACTTTTATGCCGGTGAATTGAACAAAACAGCTCAGTGATAAAGGGAAGTTTGTTCCCTTTTTCTCTGAGCTAATAACGATGCTTTTACAGCTGACCAAATGCAACATTTGCTATTCAATGCTATAAAAATGTCAAAACGTACCTAACATGTGATAGGACCCTTTAGAAACACTTGACATTGGCGGAATTCCTGCGCTGATTCTTGCGCGGGATAGAGTCCATAATAAAATAATATATAATATATACGACACTTTTTTTGCCGGGTGGCTATTTCATGGCTATGACTTGCTCATGGAAATAGTACAGTACCTACAGACTAACTTACCGTATCCTAAATATAGCTAAATTTAGGATAGGCGGTATAGTTTAAACCAAATTTGTCTCAATTGACAGTATCCAAGAAAAAATAAGATGCTAAAGAATTCAGTTTGTCTAGATATACCTATTATGAATCAGTCACATTTTTAGCTTACAACTTGAAACGGCCAAGTAATCTATTGTACCTACCTGCCTAGTTCAGGATGCAAAATTGTTCACTGTAACCTTATAGTACCTTCATATCTGTAGAGAGAAAATCATCGTGGGGTTACAAAACAGCAAGTAACCTAAAATACTGCAAGCAATATACTAACTCAAATTTTATCTCTCTATGTATACAAAACTTGTAAAATATACAAAAAAATACACGTGACTATATATAAATAGCTTTCACTAACAAAATATAACTTTCTTAACCGAAGTCAGTAGCCATTTAAATGATTGGTAAGCTACTTCAATTTTCTCATCTTTAATTTTCAAAGTGCCCAGTTGACGACAATAAGCTTGCCCCAATTACGCAGTTGGCAAAATGAGGGTGTTTATATATACGCTCCTGCCTACACCACCAGTAAACATCCCTTGCGAGGTGACCAAAAAGATGACCTTTATTTTAAAAACTACTTCCGGTTGCTTCTCGGTACGTAAGTGATTCTATTTAGTTTTAACGTGGGAGAGCCATGCTTCGGCACGTTTGGGCTGGCTTGACTCTACTCGATACCACGGCCTCACAGAAAACCGGCAGTGAAGCAATGCTTTCATTGCCTTTCGCCGTGTGAGTGAGGTTACCGGAGGCCCTAACTCTTCCCTCTCTATTCCCGTCCTTTCCCTCTTCCCCCTCTCCTTCCCTCTAATGCAGGGGCATTAGAGGGGAGGGCTCCCCCTCTCCCACCTTAAAGGGCGGCAACGCACTTGTGACTTTTGAGTTACACGTGCCCGTGGGCGGCGGTAGTCATTTACCATCAGGTGACCCGTCTGCTCGTTTACCCTCTATACCATAAATAAAAAAAACTTAAGAAAAAAGATTTCTAATATTGACATGGTCACTTTTAACAAAACAAGTTAACAAATGAAGTAACAATTGGATCTTACAACTTTTTGCGGTAGAAAAACTGCGTTGCAACTTTGACTGCAAGACTTGGGTTTCTGATGGCATCTCATTTCTCTTTGTAGGTGGGGTATATGAAAGGAAACATCGTTAGTCAATGACACTTTACCTACCTATATATCTACTATTTACCTACCTACCTATCCCTTTAGGTAGTGTAAGTGACGAAAAATTATACGAACTGCAAAAATAATCTTTGTAATCCTATATAATAGATATGGGATTACAAAAGTTACTTATACAGTTTGTATATCCAGAAAACGGGATTGAAATTGCGATACTAAACACTAATTATGTTCAAAATAGGAAGCTTGTGTGTCTGCTAGAAGTTACTTAGAATTTTGGTGGTCGGTGAGTGAGTCATTGATAAAATTATGGACCTTTGACTTACTTACTTGGTTCTTATACTACAGGTTCTTCAAATTGAACGTAATTTACGAATATACTTAGTTATATTATGCCCTCTTAGTCACTTAAAATTCAAACTAGCTTTATCCACAACTAAGTTACAGGGATCGAAAATGTCCTAAATGCTTTCGAGAAAAGGATAGTACAGCTGTGTCTATGTTTTTCTTTGCTCGATTTGGCGGGGCCACTACCTTGCCTTCAGATTTAGTATGGATGTACTTCAACTAAATTTTTTAGTACACTATGTATTCCAATAAAATAATAGTATTTTACCTTAGAAAACTGTTCTAACAATTGATACCCATTAATTTACTTCTATTGTATTGCAGATAAAACGACCAGACGTGGATATTGTCAGAAATATTGACCTTTACATTGGAAGAGTAAATGGATTTGCTTATGGTTCATTTCTAAGATTTAAAAAAATGAAACGGAAGGGAGTGATTAAACCTCCCTTCCCGTGTGATATGTACAGGTTTCCTCCTGCAACATCCGTAGAGGTTAGTATTAATTTATCCATCCACCGGATAAGTGTTACAGCATACAACACGTAAGCGTTCATCGGTATAGCAATTTGCCATTAATGGCACGCCACTAAAGGCTACCGTAGAATTCATGTAGCAACTGCAAGGTATATCAAAACATTTTTAGTACAGCAGCTCCAGCAGCAGCTACGGAAACTTTATCCAAAGACAAACAGACAAAAAACCAAGTCAGTTAATTCTAAAAACACAACAACCCGGCGCGGATAATTACATAAATTATTATGTATAAAACCAAACAAACTTTAGTTGGAAAAGAGTTAAATAAAATCACATTTGTGTTAGTACAATGATAGAAGGTTGAAAATAATCTTACAATAAGTACCTACCTAGGTATTTAAGAAAAAAAACGATTAATCTATTATATCTGTTTTCCAGTACGGTTGGTGGCAGCATGATCCAGAATTATTACAATCAGATTGGTACGTAACTCGAGTTAGACGTCCCCAACCGGTATCGCCCAATTCGTACATTTTAGAGAAAGTGCGAAGAAACAATAAATACGCAACACTATTCTGATATTACAAAACATTAAGGGTCACCGCGCACAGGGTGATTTTTAATCGGCGGATAGTTTGATCGTTCTAGCAATCAGCATGAAGCTGTGTGGCAGTGCGCGCATTTAACAATTTAAAATCGGCCAATCAAACTATCGAAAATGACTACCCGAAATGATCAGACTATAAAACAACTATCGGTCATTGCATAATGTGTATGATATACGGTACTAGCGCGCGCATTGCATTCAAGTAAATTGTCAACCGATTGTACAGTCGTCAGCAGCTTTGGCAATACAGCCAAGTACGTGTGTGTGCGCACTTGTTAAACTAAACAGTCGGTCGATAGTTTTAGTACGGGAGATGTGTTACTGTAACCAGTTTTATAAACCATTTTCTGCCTGCTCTTGCCCTATACATGTGATTGTTTACTTACAATTCGATGTCATGAGCGCACCCCTACAAGAATAAACTATTGACCGGTAGTTTAATCACGGACATTAGACAAAAATGACTATCGTCCAATAAAAATCAACTGTGCGCGTTGGCTCTAAAAATGTTTATACTGCATTTTTTGTCACATGATTATTGCAAACCAAATAAAATCTTGTTGTGATATTAATTCTTAATGATTTCGGGTTGTGTTGTAATTACACCTTCGCTATGCCTGTCTTCATTTTCTCAATCCCTTCCTAGCCACAGGAACTGCGGAACGAGCCCGGAATAATTTGAGTATCGTGGCCTGTCGTCAAGTTACATTCATATAGGTCGCAGTCAAAACAAAAGAAACTTATGTGTGGAGAATCGAAGAGAATAATAAACCCGAGTTACAGATAGGCAAAATATTTTTTTTTTAATATAATTTCATTATTTTATTTGTAGGCTCAGAGGAAGCTCTTTTGCGATTTCAGGAAGTAAAAGGTAAAAATAATAATATCCTGAACGGCATAGTGAGGCTAACGAAAGTGTTCTTGTATTGAAGTAGATAAGTACTGATTAACGGGAAACGGCGTTGCGGCGGCCCTATTAATTTAAATTTCACTAAAATCTAATTATTTTGTTAAATTTGCCCTAGTTGATGTGATTGACAAATTCAATATTACAAAATCACTACACCGACGGGAAAGCACACACCATAAGCACAAAGGCTAATGCTAACTAATAAAATATAAATGCATTTTTTTTTCTCAAGTACTCGACCGATCATCATGCAAGCATAACGTTGTCAGGGGTACAACTATAGGCCAGAACATATGGCACCTTTAATCTAGAAATAAGTATTGTTGGCGAGGGATAGCAAAAGCTAGTATACTGTATTTTCTCGGTGATCAGTGCCACGTTTTTGTCACTTCTATTGTTGCTTAGTTTCGTTGGCAGCGTCTCTTTCGAAAACGACGAAAAACTAAAATAATGTGGAAACGGGCACAGTACAACACAAATATATATACAACGGAGTCTCGATTCTTGAGTAAAAGTACATGCATATGCATATCTGACTGTAAGCTCAATATGTTTTCTGGTGGTCTAGAGTCTAGGCCTAAGCTCATAATAGCTCACTCTAACCCTGTGATATGACGTCTTTACGCTCTATCTTGGCACCTTTTACACGGTCCTTTTTTATGCCTTTGTAACCACGAATTCTCGATAATTCGGATACGTCATAATCATAACGTGATGGCCATCTTCACACTAGGATGTAGATTGTAGTCAGAGCTGGACAAAATACATGCTTTGCTTTAAATACAAAATACTTTTTCGCATGTACTTTTTTTAAGTCGTCTTTTTGAAATATGCAAAATATTAAAATACAAATGAAGTATTTTAACCATTTGTATTTAAAATATAAAATACAATTTAGAAAATACATAAAAAATCATTAATCAGTAAAAGAATAATGCTTTTATGAACACTAGTTTTTAAAATGTTTTTTGTACCACTTCAGTGGCAAACAAGCCAGGTGGGTACACCAGTTGGTAAGTGGTTCCCGTAGGCTTTGGACGCTCGCATTGGCGTTGCGGACCCTTTCAAACCCTGTAAACTTTTTCTGGAAAAACCCCATACTGAAGTCAATCGGGAAAACCTTGTCGAATTTGCACAGCACGTCTTTGTACCAAGTTAAAAGGCCGAAGCTGGTATCTAGGCGCTCACGCCTATATATGATAGCACTACTACGTATGCGGATGGACTTGTGGCTGCTTCACTCTATTAAACACACCCGTTTTTTTGGTTGCCAGCTTGGCTTTGCCTTCTAAGTGCAATGACTTCGAAACTGGACTTCCCTGTAAAATGTAATAAACAACCTGTGGCGACTTTCACGTACAGCAAAAACTGGGTAGCAATAAATTATGATTCTGAATCGCGCAATGAAAGGTCTCAAGTGATTAGAATAAATACAATTTCCCAACATCAACCGTTAAGCCGCGGTCCGTCAGTCATGATCACCTCGCCTGACTTTACGATAATACTTTATTTCCAACCTTTACTACATTTTATGGCTTCGATTACTCGGAAGGTTTTGCTGTCAGTTTTGCCACAATCAAGACGGTGATTGACGAATAACCTATATTTTAGTTAGCAGTGTTTGACGGTTGCATGATATTGATTGCCAAAAATTTTAATTTCCATCGCGCAACCATCAATCATGACTTTTGAGTGAGCGTGTAATGGCATTTCGTCAATCATCCGTCTGTCAGCGCACGGACAGCGATAGAGTCGAACATGAATCAGGCTGAAGAAACACTCGCGCATTCGCGTAGCCTAACATCGCCACTTACGTCTAATGTCGCAGAAAGAATTTATATTAACATTTGCGATTCTCTTAGTTGTAGGATATACTTATAATAAAACTGTAATGAGATGAATTCTGTACATTGAATAAATTAAAAAAAAAACGACTGAGTGGTATTAAGATATCGATACTGATGCCAAACACGCGATTAAAAAAATTTTTGTCCGTCTGTCTGTGTTTGTATCACGATAAACTCAAAAGCTACTGAAGGGCTTAAAACTTAGTATGATAATAGTTTGAGTGCCTGTGCAGGTTATAGGGTACTGTTTATCCCGGGATAAAAGTTGGTTCCCACAGGAAAGTCGATAAAGACTGTAATAACATTTTAACGCAAGTATGTACGTATATGCTTATTCCGAGCGATCCGTACATTTTCTGTTCGGCTGCATGCCGGATCGAATCTCATATTGACACCCTTTTCTGTTTAAACCAAAGAGGAATAATGCTCTTAGGTTTAAACACTTTTTTTAATTTTTTTTAAAGGTACTTTCTTTTCACACTTTTTAAAAATTATAATTACCATTATAATTATTATAATATACAAATTTAACATCAAATGTGTCAGATAATATCTATCACAAATGTAACTATCAACAAAATTTTAAATTGTCTATTGTTTGTTTATTTGTGTGAAAAGTCCATATTTTATTCAGCCTCTTCAGCCTTCACTGAGTGAGATTTTAGGTAATGAATCGGAAGTGGCAAGAAAAAGGGAAACAGGTTGTCCATAATTTGTATTAAAAATGATATACCCACCTATTTATTTAAAGCTAAGTTTTGATTGTAAAACCAGTTATGAAACGTTCTACAGAAAAATATGAGCATGTGCTAAAAATGACTTCGCCCAAAAATATATTAGTCGCTTGTTTATTTTTTAAATTATTTTTTTTTATTGAAAATGACAGGACTCTCTCCTTTTGTCTTTCCTGTAATTATTTTGTATAACTTTAAGCGGAAAGAACTAACATAGTTCCAACTGCGGACATAGTTCCAGAAACTATTATGCTCCGGAACTACACATGTCTAGAGTCTATCAGCAATTTAACTTAGTAGCACAAGACGATTTTACTAATTTTTAGTACTAAAACCACAAATGCCATCGCATCATATCAACCTTGTATGACTTTAGCTTTGAAACGCGTTTGGTTAAAATCGATACTAAAATTAGTCGAATCAAATGGGCATCACAACTGCTGTGTCATTTTACCTCAAACGTCAAACATTGTTGTAAACTTTCTTTCTATTCGTTGACAACGAGACGGGAGGTTAACTCTCCGGCCATGTCGTAAGTAATCTTAATTTATTTTGGTAATCATATTATTTAAGGATTGCATTTTCAGTACAATGTGTTATTAGATTGTTATGTTATTATTTAATAAATTTATTTTTGTCTTTTCGACATTTTGGAGATAACCTAACTTTTTGATGTACGTGTTAAATTATTGAATTTATAGTACTGTTTGTGAATTTCAGGTCTAAAGTATCTCGTGATACGCTCTACGAGTGTGTTAACGCTGTCCTCCAGTCATCAAAGGACAAAAAACGCAATTTCTTGGAGACTGTCGAGATTCAAATCGGTCTGAAGAATTATGACCCCCAGAAGGATAAGCGTTTCTCGGGCACCGTCAAGTACGTTTACCTGGAAAGGACATTTTTGTGGTACATTTGATATACACGAGGTACCCAAAAATGTGTGTGTACAGGGAGTTAGCTCACGCTGACGGGACTTTACCCAGAGTCTTTAAATAACGGGTAGGCAAGCCTCGGCTTTCCGATTTAGTATAAGCGTTTGAAGTTATGAATTCAGGTATGATAGTAGTGTTAGAAAAATAGTAATGTTATTAATTTTAATCATATATTGAAATAGGGTTGATATATTTTTGTTCTATTATACTCCATCAAATGATGATTACAATTGCATGGCTTATCTGACGATATTGGAGAGAAATGTTGTGTCTGATAAATCATCCATCTTTCTTTAAAGTGTGAGGTATTCTGTGCCGTATCTGTAAATGGCCTTTATTTTCAGGCTAAAGTACATTCCCAGACCTAAGATGCAGGTATGCATATTGGGAGATCAACAGCACTGTGATGAGGCCAAAACCCAGAATGTACCTTGCATGGACGCTGAGGCTTTAAAGAAGCTGAACAAGAACAAGAAACTTGTTAAGAAACTAGCCAAGAAGTAAGTTGTTATTCCATGAAATTAGATTTAGTGGTGGAGTGTTATGTTAATGGGCCAACGGCCTTCATATTGAAATGTTTAATCCTCAGAAAACCTCCTTTTTTTTATTAACTTAAACCATTCACATACTAGGTCATGCATTGCATTAGTGGGACATATTATACAGCACAATCTATAAAATAACTTTGAATTCTAAAACAAGAATGACATGACCACACATGCCTAGATGGTTATTTTTTCTATACCTATAGAACTTATCTTTTTTTTTTAAGAAATACAAGTAATGGGGGTCTCACATTACTGGTATTGTTGTTAACCCCTAAAGCTAAGCTTAACACTTGTGTTAGGAGTTGGTTCACGTTGGTAGTGGACTGGGTGGGGTTTGATCCCGTAACCACTTGATCGCAAGTTCGACGCCTTAGCCATTATGCTACCATCCTTTCGAATTTTTAGATCTATATTGCTCATTTAAGTAAAAAGTTGAATGTTACTTTGGTTCACTTTATACTGAAGTAATGTAAATATGCTATTTCAGAAGTGGATATGCCCATCTGAAAACAATTAGGTACTAGACTATCAATTATAATGTATTTATCATTGTGTGGCAGTTCTTCAGATTTATTAAATACTGTAATAGAGATAGAACTTAAAAAATAATATGTATCACATTCAAGTTATCATTGTGTTATATGGTTACTAAGTTTCCTATTAAATATTACAGATATGATGCTTTCCTGGCATCAGAATCACTGATCAAGCAAATTCCTCGTCTGCTTGGTCCTGGCCTCAACAAAGCTGGCAAGTTCCCTGGTCTCCTCTCCCACCAGGAGTCCATGACGTTAAAGATTGATGAAGTCAAAGCAACTATCAAGTTCCAGATGAAAAAGGTAACAAAATATAGTATTGATTCATGAATTAAGTTTTTGTGTTATCTATGCACTAGTGTGACCTATTTCACTAAATAATATCTACCGTTTACATAATTGTTTATTTTGTACTCTGATAAATACATTTGTGGAATGAATGAACGAAAACCAGAGCCACGTTTCCAATTATCTGAGAGTGGTGGAACATTAGTCCTAACCAATATTATCAATGTGGGTTTGTTTGTTATACTTCCAAACCTAAACTACTCCGCTGATCATCATTAAATTCTGCACTCATTAAATTAAACCACACTCACAAAATCTACATTCACATTATCAGAAACCTACAGTAACTTTACCCAGCAAACATGCCTTTACATTTCTTTAAGAAAACTTATTTTACAGGTATTGTGCCTGTCTGTGGCAGTCGGCCACGTGGACATGACCCCTGATGAGCTAGCACAAAATGTTCACTTGTCGATCAACTTCCTTGTCTCGCTGCTCAAGAAGCACTGGCAGAATGTACGTTCGTTACATATGAAGTCCACCATGGGCCCACCACAAAGATTGTACTAAATTTTCTACAATAAACTTGACTCATCAATTCTGTTTTTAATTTTAACCTTTGGAAACTGCGTTCCAAACCGTCGCAGTGCACAGTGAAAACCTAATAGCTTCTTGCATTAAACGTAAATTTACAGAAGAAAAACAATAGTGAATAAAATTGTTAAGAAGTATAAAAGTTAATGAATGGCCTTCCGTTCAATTATAATTACTATAGGTACTATATCTTAGGATACCTAATATTACAAATACGTGAGATGAGCATTGAAAGGATTACGAGATTTTTCTAGTAAATTCAATTCATTTATTTCATAACATAATTATGTTGAAATGTACATAAAACAATACCTATCACAGAACTTAATAATTAATTAATAACAAAATTTGAAATAAAAATCATTTAAAATAAGTATGGTAGGTACAATGTATTATTTATTAGTAGGAAAACTAAGATTACTTACAAGCTATTTATTTGGCGGTCGTAAGACTGCACATCAGTGTGAAAATGTCTGTACCTATATAGGATCTGAGTATGACGGTCACGCGAGTTCAATACTTTTCCCCATACCAAAAGTGCCTAAACAAGTTTTCTCTTCTTTATTCTGTTACCTACCTTAAGCAGAGAATACATAATAGTACTTAAAACCTAAGTTGGCAAACAAGTATATGGTAAACGTAGCGGGCGGTTAGGTACCTACTTATCAGATAATTAAGCTGCTCCGTGGCTACACTTATTTTTAATACATAATGGCTTAAATATTGCCGAGAAAATTGTGGTCACGCCAGGCGTGTTCTCCCAACGTCCGGGTTAGTTTCATTTCCGCTTGGTATTATTCAATATTAGCAACCCGCCCCGGCTTTGCACGGGTAGTAGAGACATCTTCAACAATCGTCATCATATTTCAACCAATTTACACAAAACGTTTTCAAATTAAACACCTAAACCTTCCTCATGAATCACTCTTATCTATTGGTGAAAACCGCATGAAAATCCGTTCAGTAGTTTTAAGTTTATCGCGAACAGGCAGACGCAGCGGGAGACTTTGTTTTATAATGTGTAGTGATTCTTATGTAGGTAGCTATAATTATTAAATGTATTATTTCATTTTAATTAGCAGTCGCCTATGTATTAAGAATAGTAAAATTGCGGAACTAGAAGGGATGTTTATATTACTGGATGTATCTGACAATGGAACACTTACTTAAATCACTCCGTTTTAGAGATTTTCTCAAAAACAGATTGAACAATACCAAAATAAAAAATATGTTCGTATAAGTGATTTTTAAGTAAGTGTTCCATTGTCACACCCTGATACACAGATACATCCTGTATAATAGATGTTTTACTCTAAATATCCTTCTGGTTTTTATTCGTCACTAAAAAGCTACGATACAAAAACTTCCTAGTTTTCTGGCTGGGCTAGGTAAAAATAAAACATTGTTAGTGAAAAAATTATAATTATACATATAAGTTATAACAAACATACAGATTTTATATTTAATTATTACATTAAACATAATTTAAACAATGTCACTGATACTTCTGGACTCAGGGTTAATCATTTCATCATCACTTTCATCTGTGTTGTCGTCTTCTGGCAATTGTTCTTCACAGTCCTCCGCAAACTCCTCATCTTCAACACTTTGCTGGGATGCAATTACGTCCCCATGTATATCTTTGTTCTTAAGATTTCCCATCCAGAATGCTTCGGAACATTTATTAGCAGCTAAAGCAGCTTTTACTTTGTATATTAAAGTTTCGAGTAGTTGCCTCATGTGCGGGACTTTGCTCATCAATACAGTATCTTTTTTTAATCTTGAGTGACAACACAAAGTCTGTAAGAACCTAGTGGACTGCTGTAGAATTTTTAAAATCTCTAACACTTCCTGTGTGTCACTCTTAAGCTGTATCTCTAATATTGGGATTCCCTGGGATTGGAAAAGTTTCAGTACTGGTAAGGATTTTTTGAAGAAAACTGACAAGTTGTTTCTAGTTTCAAGAGTTTTAGCTATTTCAGACATGTTTTTTAATATTGTTGCCACATCTCTCCATAGTTCTAAATGTTCTGAATTTGTCATTCCTTTGTCCAAACGAGCTTTGGTTGCGTCGTGGAGTGCGGTGCCGAGGTTTCTGTATAATATTGAGAAATTGCTTTTGTTGATACACTTGAGATTATTTAATGTACTAGTACGTGTTTTTAAATCTTTTATTTCCTGGCTCAATTGCAATGTCAAATTCTTTAGTGCTAGCACCTCATTGTTTATAAAGTAAATGGAAGCCAGACGATCTACACATTGATTAAAATATAAACCCTTTTCCAAATTTCCATCGGGAGTTTTCCATTGTTTCGATAAAAAGTTTTCTGCTAAATTCCTTAAAATATTAAGTATAATTCTGTTGTCAGAATAATTTTGAATACTTTTTAAGAATTCGATCAAAGACACTGCAGTAGATAGCTGCAAACAATACTTTTCCTGGTTTTGTAAGAACTGAGCAACGGCTATCAGTAAATCTTTCAATGATATGGTAGGAGTACTTGGACTTGCAATAGTTCGTAGTGAACTTTTCAGTAATGCATTGTGTTGTTGATTTCTGAATCCAATCCACTTAAAATAGATTGTGTTTAAATTATAAATATATTCTAAACAAGTTAGATTATCATTTATTTCAGAAGTATTTAATAGTTCAATATCATTTATGTTTCCATTTATTGACTTTTCCAAAGATAAAGTGACACATTTTAAATGCTCCATTAACTTGGGCAAGACTCCACTAATTGATTTAGCACATTCTTCAGCTTTTGCTGCATCGTAGGTTACATTTTCTTGTTTGGTCAAAAATGTTTTTCTTTTAATTTTAGAAATTAGAATGTTTTCTATATTGCTATTGACACTCTTTAGCAAAAAAATTAACATTCTAACAGTTAATTCAGTGTCTGACTCCTTATCATTTGTCATGTCAATCTTGAGTAAATGAAGCAAGTTCAAATTCAGCTGTCTCAAAGGTATGTTGTGAGAAATTTCAAGACTACCCTTAACAGATACATTGTTTTGTATTGTTTGTGACTTTATTGTTTCAGGTAGCACAGTGTCATCCTGAGGTTTCTTGGATGCTTTTTGTTTACTGTTCGGAAGTTTGATAAGTTTACGTTCTACTTGCTCACCTGTATACTTACTTATATTGAAGGTACAAATAGGTGGCTTATACATAATCTTGGTTTTAACTAAGATATTTGTAATTATCCTTTCTAGTTCTTCAATTTGTAACACTCTCTTCAAAGTTTTCGCTTTCAAATCTTCATCAGTTTGTGAAGCAAATGCATTGAGTAACTCTCTGAACCAATTAACACAGTGAATTAGACAATCGAGTATATTAGTTATTTCAGCAGAATTCGTGTCTTCAATCATGTCAATATCAAATTTAGGCATCACAACTGGACAGCCTAGCAATGCATCTATACTTGAAAGATTACTTTCACACTGCTTAGAGTGTAGAGTTTGAACTAATTGAAAAAGTGGTGATAGAATAGCTATATTTACTTCAGATTTAGATTGCAAAGTTAATCCAGCAATATTAATGGCTATTACTTCATCCATCTCACTATCAGCATTGAGACAATATTGCATTGATAGCTTTATTTCCCCAATTCTATCAGTTTCAATGGTTTCAACAATAAAGTTTTGTTGCAAATCATTTGTTACAGCATCGGTTAACCAAGATAAGAAGTTTTTATTAATTACAGTAGCAGAGGATATTACTTGTGATAGTTCATCATAGAAGAATGCAATCATGTCAGGGAATTGTCTAGTACTTCGACTTATTAATTCTATTATTTGTGCCGCTTCACGGAGATCACCTTCTGAGAGATGTGTTACTGAACTATAACTTACATCGTCAGGTAATTCTCTCGTCTGATCATCATCTGAATTGGCAACCATCAAATATTTGACAGCATAAGTAGCTCCAAGTATACCCTGGAGTTTGATTGTAGGATTAGATGAACCTAACTCTTTTTTTATAATCATATGAATATCATCTCTTATGACAGAATTTTCATAGCTATAGGCTAAGCCACATAACAAGTTCATAACGGCCCTAACTTCAATGAGGGGCATGTCATCCATTCTGTCCAAGAGTGTTAGCATCTGGACACTTTGTGGTTTCAAAAGAGACATGTCCTTCAAAGCAACTTTGTTTAATATGAGTAATATGCTCGTTACACATTGCTTAGAGTCTAGACAGAGCTGCAGTAACTCTGCAACAATACTCTGGCAACATTCTTCTAATTCTTCAAACATTAAAGTGTACATGTGCGAAGCAAAAGTTTCAACAACTGAATCTGCTTTTGTTTTTAACAGAGAATTAGACAAATCAATCAAACGTCTCAAATTCTCTTTTAATATTGCTTTATAGTTCTTAAAAGCTTCATTTAACATTTCTTCTTTAAATATATTTAATTTGATTTGCTTTCTTAATATATTCTCTACTTGCCTCTGTTTTTCTTCTGATGTTGTATACAAAATAAGCATTAAAATAAAATCAATAGGCTTATGGTCTGAACTGTCTTTACAAGAAGATAGCACTTTTAACCAACAATTTCCAATAACTTTAGATGATACCATAGAATTTCTTATTGATGTAGCAGTGAGGACCTGACTCGTTGCTATTTCCTGATGTTGTCCAGTTGTGGGCCAGCCTAGAGAATTTCTGAGACCTTGGACTGCTTCTAAATATGAATTTTCACTCATACGACCAGGTAAAAGCAAGAACTTGACAAAATTAGGAAAATAATTACATCTTGAAAGGCTCATTAAGAGAGTTAGTGTTTTCTTTTGCAACTGTTCATATTTTTCATCAGATAAGCAGAGATATGAGAGACAATCTAGAATAGCAGGTATTAGGTCATGATCTTCACTAAGAATTCTACTCATTTCAGCAGCAATATTGTCATGTTCCTGATCTCCAATGATATCAGGTATAGCGGTTATGATTTCTAATTTAACCATTTTCTCTTCAGCAACATCCAGGAGATTAATAAGATTTGTAGACATTTTATCTGTATTGACTATGCTGTCCAGAGATGAAAAACATTTTAAGATCATTTGTATCCAAGGTCCACATTTTAATGACGCAGCTAAATCAATCGCTTTTTCGAATATGCATTCCGTTAACTTATTTTGAAGAATTGGAACACTAAGTAATATTTTAAATACACTATCGACAACTGGGTACTCTTCGCCACTATCTTCTGATAACCTTACAATATTTGGAAATAAGTAGTGTTTGAAAACAACTAAATCCTTGCACTCCTTTTCCAAATCAGAGAATAAATCTGATACATTTCTCGGATATTCAAAGTGTTTCTCTAGATTTTTTTTGATACTACGTATAATATGAACAGTTTCTTGTGTTGCTACGCACTTGTCCGGAGGATGTTTTAAACATAGTCCGCTTTCACGCAGCGTAGATTGGAAGTACTTGTTGGTGTTCGATAGCTTTGCCTTTTTGTTCTGAGTACTTACACTTTTTTGAGAAGAGTTTCTTTTTGAACTCATCGTTACAAGGTACTTTATAATCAAAGATAACTGTTTACTAGAAGTACTAGTCAGAGCTTTTAATTAACGTAACATAAACATTTAAGTTGACAGGAAACCATTTTTATTTACCCCGCTTTTCTAACCAATAACATTCAAACTTGTCAACAATGTTGCCATTCTAAAACTATTTCAAAGTACGATTATTATTCACGATTATTAACGGCAACGCCCGTTGCGTTGCCGTTAATATATATGGCCTGACCTGGAAAATAAAAAAACCTCGTCATGTTGCAGAAAGCAAATGGAACTAATTGATTTTAATGTCAAGAGTAAGTTTAAAAATTCATTAACATGTCATCATTGCATAGTGTTGATGATATTTTTAAGGCTGTGAGTTTAGATTATACATAGGTCACTGTGATGTTTAGTTTGTAGTATTTCCAAATTGTCAATTGTCGATATTGTAATAGCATCAGCGTATCATGATAACAACTTATTACCTATTTAAGTGACTTAGGCGTTTAATAAGTAATATGAAAAGTTGGTATTTACATTTTTACGAGTCATTATGAGATTTATTGATTCGAGGATTTAGTACAGTTACGAATTAATTGATTGAGGATTGTGAAAAGTGCACAAAACAATAGATTACTGCACCCTTTTTTTGTGAGATTTATCTTTACCTGTTGAAGAGTTATCCATTGTCGTAAAAACGTATTATTTATTATATTAAATAAAACTAAAATTAAATTATTTCTGTGATAAAAAAATGAAAATCCACCACGAAAACTTTGCGTGTTATTGAGTGGTGTTACGTCAAGCCTGTGGATTGCCACTCTGCAGCTCAGATAGAGCTGACCGGTCCATCGTGCGCTCACGCTCTTATTTTTAAACTACAAAAACGTAATTCGAAATCGTATTGATATATTCTTTAAATACTGTAAAATTTACAGTGAAAATTTACATGGTTGTCTATGTGTAGTATAAGAATATAGATAAAGTAAGTGAAAAAAGCCCTTCAGCACTATTTACGAAATAAATAAAACAATTCTTTTAACCCTATTCACGCTTTTGTTTCCCTAATATAATTTATTAAAACTTTTTATAAGATTTAGAATATTTTCCAACAAGTTTAATAATTGAGATTTTAGAAAAGGGAAGAAGTTTATTAATCTTTACACAAAAATAAAACACAAGTAGGATTTTTTTATACTAAAACATTAAGTACTTAATTTTGCATACCACTTTTTTTGTTATATTGAAGAGGTAACCCTACACACATTTTAAAACCCGGAAAGAGTAGGCGATTAAAATGGTAGGTATCGATATTTTTGTAGGGGGTGATTTATCTGTTACGTAGTAACTACTCAGTAATCTGTGCTTTTACGCCAAAATTTTATAAATGCATTAAATAAATCATTTATGTGTATTTTAATTTTTTATTTTTGGGATCTTAAGTGATCCTTAAATCTTAAAGATAGACTAAAAAAATTAAATTAGGCATGTAAGCATGTTCCCTATTGTTTATTTATTTAATTGTATTAACCACTACACTATTGCACATTGACACTTTCCTTTTAACGTAATTTATTATGGCGAATTGTAAATATGATAAATGATAAAAAACAGGCAATCATGGGACTTTTTTTTTTTTTTACGTGTGGAAACCCCCACGGGTCGTCACCCCACCTGGGCTAAGCGGTAGGGTGGTATGTCGGACTCGAACCGACTAAAACCACACGGTATTCCATCACAGTCCATATTACCAGGGCCTCAGGTGTACCCTTAGAAGGAAATCCCTGTGTACCCTGGCAGACTTGGCCGCCTGTTAAACAACAGGCGACCCCACTGTGTTGTGGGGGATTTTGTCCCCTATCAGTAAGAGAGGCACGCGCGGAACACGGCGCCACCGTCTCGGGCCTGCTTCTGCTAGGGCGCCGGATAACCCTGTCCGTCGCCCCCAGGCAAGCGCTCATGGAGGCCGGAGATCCACTTGTTCCCTCCGGCGCCTGGTGCGCCTTCTGCGGGATGGGAGAGTACTAGTTCTCTCCCGTTCCCTTTCCGCCGCCTCCTTGGCATACATTACCTCCTCGCAAAACGAGGCGGCGGAATCCCACGCTCTCTCACTCTGCACCATGGACATAATCATGGTCTCCAGCGAGAGGCTACCCATACCTACGGCCGTCGCGAGGTCAGTACGCTGCTGCGTCCATGCAGGGCACTCCACTAGAGTGTGGAGTGCGGTATCCTCGCGGCAGCCAGTGGTGGCACATAGGCGCTGGCTCCCGGCCTATCCGACACAGATACTTCCCAAAACAGCCATGTCCAGTAAGTACCTGCGTCATCCGGTAGGAGAGGCTGCCATGCCGCCTCTCTAGCCTATCCTCCATGACGGGTCTTACCGCCATGATCGTGGCGTGCCCTGCGCTCGGTCGCTCAAGTCGTTCTTTCCACTCAGCCATGAGCACCTGGCGAAGCTGGGCCCGTCGTGCCCCGATGTCACAATTGACAGGTCTCAGCTCCAGCTCTAGGGCCTCCCTGCGCCACTGATACAGAGACGCAAGGATTTTTTGCCTCCAGGTCCCATGGCGGCGTCCCGGCTAGGAGACTCGCCGCTTCAAAGGAAATCGTGCGGTATCCTCTTATGACCCTGACAGCCATTACTCGTTGCGGGCGCCTCAAAATTGCTACATTGCGGGTCGTCAGGGTCGTCGCCCAAATTGGGGACCCATAAAGGGCCATGGATCGCACGATTCCAACATAGAGTCTCCTACAGGAGGCGTCGGGCCCCCCCCAAGCAGCAGGTAGCAGCCGTGAAAGCGCGGCAGGCAGTCATGGGACTGCAGACAGAAGTGAAAACTTAAACGACGTGCACAAACGTGCCTAAAGAAGTTTTCACTTTTACACTTTCACAAAAATATTTTTCTAATAGGTACTGCTTTATATCTTATATCATGATAGAGGGCCTAAAGTGACTAAAATAATATTTTAAATTTATTCGTAAACAATCCGGTACCATTTTGGTGGATCTTCTATAGCCATAGAAATGCTTAATTGGCAGCGCTGACGTTTGCGACGCTGACAGTGACTAGGGAAATGACGTCTACTCGTTCATCAGGTCCACTCGGTGCACCGAGTTGATTCGCCAACTTGGTGCAAACGGACTCGGGTCAAAAATTTTTTTAGTCGAAAACGAGTTTGACATATTCACTCGAGTTACCCACGGCTCGAGTGCATCACTAGTACTATTTGATTTTATTTTAGTTATGTCATTGTCATTTTACATTTTAGTATTTAATAAATATAATAAAATTATCACAGCGAAGCTGTATTTGTGATTATTGGTGTCATTGTCAATAGGATTAAAATAAATATGAATTTAAATATTTCTGGTGTTTCAAAATTTGTTTGGAAATCACAAATTGTCGCTGGATATGGGGTCAGTATTGCTCTGAAAAAATGTGTATAGTTCCTAGCTTTACTGTTTCAAAGAAATGTATCATTAATTCCTCCCTATCCTTGCCAAATTTTCGTATATGAATTTATATTCTGTATTTCTTTGCAGTATCAACAAGTACGCAATAAATGGGCAAACTGGCTCATGATTCGTGATGTAAAAAGACGACGAATGAGCGCTGAGAATTTCCTCGAAAGAACACGTATCAATGCGATTAGAAAAAATGACATTTTACCTGTGGAAATTAGAGAATTGGCAGACAAAGATATTAATAAATTTGAACTAAATGCTACTCCAATGAGAATAAATAACAGATGCGTTATTACATCAAGGTTTGTATTATTCACTTAGTATTTTAATTTCAAAAATTCTACTTTTAGGCTTAGCTATACCATAAAAGTGTCACATATCTTCTTGGCCTTTGTCATGACTCCCTGCCATACTGATCAGGTCATCTGATCATATAGTGGGGATGTCCCACGGTTAGCTTACAAATCCATGATCAGCACTTGACAACTTTTCAAGGTTTAGCAATGGACATACTATAGCTGAGAAATTTAAAAATAGATTAAGGATGGAATAGAGACGTTACCATTTCTAAATAATTTTCAATTATGTGAAGTTAAATACTTCAAATATTTTTGTGGTGCATATACTAATTAACCTCATCATTTTGTAATGAGCTTGATACAGATTTATTATTCATTTGCAAAAGCTGTTTTAAAATATGTTATGTTGTCTGTTTCTGACTTCAAATCCTCTAAAGTAGTATAGGCTAATTATAACACTTGCATGTGAGAAATTAAAACACCTAGTGTGATGGAATACAATTAGTTTTATAGTAGTCCACTAACATTACTAGAATATGTATCTATAATATGTATGTATTTAGAAATATATAAATATGTTTATCAGCAGTCTGGTTACCATAGTACAAGCTCTGCCTAGTTTGGGATCAGATGGCCATGTGTAAGATGTGTGAAGTTATTAATATTGATGAATTATGTTAAAACACTCAGAAGTTGTCAGCAGTTTCTGAGGGATCACCAACTCCATATCAAATCTGTAATATACCAGTAATATGGTTAGCTACTATAAAATAATGCTTGTATGTATATAATTGATGGAATAGGAATTTTCTAACTAGACTATGTCCAGGCACAGATGGACATCCACTACCCCTAAATTAGTGTCTGCTTATTGTCTAACACTGGCAGATGCTACAGAAGCATATTGCTTTGATATTTATGTATACCCCTGATAAACTATTAGAAAATTTTATATTTTATGGAAACTGGTTTCTACAAATAGATTATTAGGTTAACATATTTTAAAATATATTGCACATCCTAATCCTAAATTATACAATTCCTGGACTATAATAGTTAATTACTCATAAAAAGCTAATACATGTATAAGTCCGAAACAAAATTGCTCATACACCAAACATGGTTATGAAGGTGTGGTTTGTTGCAACTCAATATGTTACATACTTATATAGAGGCAGACAATAGCAATTATCCCTCAAATTAGAGCTACCTCTACTACCGAATAACATGGATACACAGCACTAAAAATACAGTGTTTATTGATTAATACATACTTATGTTTATTTTTGCCCTCAGACCCAGAGGTATTGTAAAAGAGTGGCGTATGAGCAGAATAGTGTGGCGCCATCTAGCAGACTACAACAAACTATCAGGTGTACAGAGGGCTATGTGGGGATAAATTTATGATTTCTAGAACTAATGCATTAGTAATATAAAGTAGGATTATAATAAATTGTAGCTTCATAACTTGTAGTTTTATTAATGTGGGACTTGGGACTGTGGAAGAATGGAATTTTATTTTGTTCGACACTCCATTCATTTCTACACCTTATTACCCTTTTCCCACTTGTCTTTCAATATAAACATGCAAATAAATGAAGATTAAATCATGACTTGTCGCGACATGTGACACAAGATACCTCACTGCAGTCCTGAGTTCTAACCATGGTATTGTATGGCCATTGTAATAACGTGAGGAGCATAGTTTTAAGAAAAAGTTCATTTAATGCAAAATCATCATGACTGGCCTCTTATTCTGGTGGTTAGTGATACTAAATCTATTAATTGATATTGGTAATCTATAAATGTAAAAATGAATCCCATTTCCCTTGCTCACGCCATAACTTAAGAAAGACAACCAATTTCATTCATCTTTTTTTGTAATATTTTCTAATACTTTGTGGAAGGTTCATATGGAACGAAAAATTATTATTAGTATAATAATATAATTTAATTCAGAAAATCGGTTTCCGTAAGATTAATTTGAACTTCCACGTGAAAGACGTCCCAGGCAATAACTAGTTATTTCGTGGTTATCCATAATGAATTCCTAAACTAATTTACCGATTTAATTGAACATTATGTGCGATTTGGTCTAACTTGAGAGATAGTTAAGTTCTTACCTCAATTAAAATTATAGTCACTCAGCAACGCATGGCCAGGTAGCTAGTTCTAATATTTCGCTTTTTAGTAGTTCGTGGCGCATTTATACATGTTTTCTACACTAAAAAGACCAGCTGATTCTTGTGTAGAACAGTGACAAAGATTTTTCAGCAGCATACTCGCATATATTTCTGTATTTTTGCACTTTGGAAGTCATTGGTAAAGAAAAGGATAGACTGATTATCAACCACCCTATTTTATTGCTTGCAGAGTTCCTAGACCAAGGCAATTGCCTAGTAGGCATACAGTGGTTTTACTCATCCTTCAAACCACTCCTACTTCAGGTCATCTGATCATATCTGTTATGACTGATTGTAGACTAAAAAGAACAGATAAACATGCCATGCTTGTTTTGGGTACTTGATCATAATAGAATATAACTAGGATATGTGATCACACGATCAGTCAGGATTCCTAACTATTGCCATAAAAATTACTGATACTGTTTCACAACTTTTAAGAGCTTTGTGATTGACATGTTTGGTATGTGTAGAGGATTTAATATATTTATAGAAAATGCAAAAATTTCACTTTTTGAAACTTTATTATAAAGTTTATTTAATTCTTACAACTAAATAAGCTTCATAAAGCTTACATTGGAATTGGCTTTAAAGTAAAGCTTTTTAGTCGAACAGACCTGAAACAAAAGATAATTTTATTAAGCAAGTGTACATTTTAAAATGTTTTTTGGTTCGAAGTACATATTCTCAGTAAATAAATAACTTTCAATCATAAGATTCAGAAGCTAATACATGCTAGACATCATTGATTTATTTAAAACACTGCATTATTAAAAAGATTCTAGAGTCTAAGTCACATTTTTGTAACAAATTCTTTATGATAGAGGAATTTCTTTAGATAGGTATGATAAATACTTAAACTGAACTTACCGAAGCCCATGTCATCGTCGGACTCTTCAGGTTCCTCCTCCTTCTTCTTCTCTTCCTTGGCTTCAGCAGCAGGTGCAGCGGCGGCAGCAGCGGGCGCGGCACCAGCTGCTGGCGCAGCTCCCACACCAGATCCGATGTTTGTGATTAAGTCGCGAACATTGACTCCCTCCAACGCTTTAGCGAAAAGACCGGGCCAGTAAGGCTCAACGTCCACGTTAGCCGCCTTCAGGATGGTGGAGATCTTTTCACCCTAAAAATAGTAAATATGATCATCATTTCAGATATTCGAAGCGTGTTCTAACGTAAATAGCCGCAAAACTGATCGTTGTTAGGGCTAATGGAATGTTTTCAATGCGGCTAATTTATGTTTATAGGGAGATTCCTTCGATAAAAGCAGATAAAACTCATGACGAACAAAAACATAACCTAGAAAGTTATAGCGCAAATATGTGCAAATATTGAGCAAATACTTACAGTCACAGCAACATCGTCATCAACAAGGATGAGAGCGGAGTAAACACAAGCTAATTCTGCCTTTGATGCCATTTCTAAATATGATAGTGCAAGTTGCCAACAGGCCTTAGCTCACAGAGAACAAGCACGTTTGACGTCTTGAAATAAAGAGAGAGATAGAGAAATAGAAGCCCGAAAAGTCGACACCTGTCAATTGCTGTCCATCTGTCAATGAAACTATAGATAATTGGATAATTTACTTTAATTTACTGACGAACTTGAACACAAATGTTTGAAACCAAGGATTTTTGTTCCAATATTCAACTCTTAATTATTACTAAAAATAAGCATTTTCTAAGGAGATGAAAGAGCAATAAAAACTTTTGCGGTAGCAATACCAGCCCAGAGGTGAGGTGAAGCTATTTCTCATAAAAATCTAAATAAAGTCTAAAAACGACTCATAGTTACACATTAATTTTTCTCAGTATTTTGTTATTTTGACTGTTACAAGGCCCCCATTTTACAAGTCAGTGCTTCCATACAAATGTGACAAACCATTCTAATGCTCTGCCTCGACGATCATGCGGCATGACATGCTGAATAATCATGCTAGACATGTGTAGTTCCGGAGCGTAATAGTTCCTGGAACTATGTCCGCAGTCGGAACTATGTTAGTTCTTTCCGACTTGCTCAACCTAACAGTTCCACAGTTCCTCGGAACTCGGAACGATCACGTGGATTGGAGGAGCGGCCGGAGCGGTATTGAATGGTGCAACGAATAACGAATTGAGCGAGTGGCCGTATGCCGCGAGAGTTGCGCTCCGGGCCGTCCACCGCTACTTCTGTTCCGTGCAAGGGTGTATTTTGAAAAGCAGGGCTTACTTTAACGGATAGAAGGCGATGATTGAAGTCATCAAAGGTGCCTGAGGTGTTTTTTATGTTAGCAATTATAAATAAATACCTACATATACATATAGTAAATTAAGTATTATGAATGATGTACGATTAATATAAATATTGCCTAATTATGTATATAATATACCACCAATTGATTTTTAAAGATCCAGCCAATATATTAATTTCAAATATTTCAAGTCTATTTACGCTATTTTTAACCGACGAAAAAAAAGGAGGTTCTCAATTCGACCGTATATATATATATATATATTTTTTTAGGTTTGTTCAGCCCTCTCTCCGTTATTTATGAACCGATTTTGGGAGTCCGAGTCTGAGAAAACCGAGTCAGGATCTGATGATGGAATCCTGATTAAATTGAGAGAAACCTTCGAAAATTGTAGGAACGAATAGTGTTTCTGTTTACTTTTCATTACTTTATCAGGTATTTGCGTTCAGAAATCATCACCTCATGTAGCTGAGCTGATGATGAAAAAAAATCATCAAATAAAAATCTGTTTAACAAAAAATTAAACCGACGCGGCGACGAGAAGAACTAAAAAGCAAACAATAAATAACTATAAAATTTTTATAATCTAATTTTGAGTCAGCGCCAAATAATAAAATGATTAATTATACCTACGTACAGTTGGTTGTTTGGCGCCGACTCAAAACAAGATTTTAAAAATGTACAGACTTTGTTAAGTATTTAGAATCTCAAGTAATGGAAATTTACTCTAGAGGGAAATTAGAATTGTTCAAGGACCTATATCACAAAGACAGGAATACTTTGGAGCAGATTTTACCCCCAGAAGATGAGTCGTTGTATGTGATATGGGTCAAAAACAAACAAGCGTCGAACAGTTCCGTTGTCTTACATCCTAAAGATCCAGTGCCTACAACATCTCGTACTAGTGATTTTGTTGAACGATCAACAAACAACGTTCATATTGAAAAACCAGTTCCCATCATTGGAATAAACAATAAGCCGGTGCCTGAAAGTAGTAACAACAATTCGTGTTTAGAATCCATGTGTGGTGAGAAAAACCATAGACAGCTGTTTACACCATCACCAATTGATTTTACTCTCGTAAATATGCATGACACTATTGCTTCGTTACCGTGCAGTTCCATGTTTCTGACAGCAATATCCCCATCAAGACCTGAACAATCTGTTAGCGATGACCAACAAGCTGAAATTCATGAACAGCAGACTATTTACTTGAATCCGGTTATTCCTAGTAATGAAGAACGTATATCAAATCAATCTGACACTGAAAAGGTTTCGGCTTGCACTGAAGCTCTAGCAGCAACTCCTCAAAAACATCCTATAGAAGCTGCATTGGGTGTTATAATTCCGACACCATTCAAGAATAATCTTTTTTGGCCTGAAGAGGAAAGGGAGAAAAAGAAGAGGAAAAGGGAAAAAATCCCATACACAGTAACTAGTAAAGTTTGGAAAGATTATAACACAAAGAAACAATTGAAGAAACAGAAACTACAACAAGAAAAAGACGAAAGAGCAAGACAAAGACTAGAAAAAAGAATACTAAAAGAAAAAAATAATGAAACTAAGAAGAAGCGGGGTTCTAAAAAAAAGTTATAGAACAGGATTGTACAGCTTCAGAAGAAACGGATTTAGAAATTACATATGCTGAGAGTGAAAACAGTAATTATAATGAACAAGACGATGCCACAACAGAAGAATATGAAGAAAGTGCAGAAGTAGATCAGAGGAAACGACGGAAAACCTGTTGACTTAAGCATGAAAAAAGACAGATCCAAAGACGACGCAAAAATAAAAGTGAAGAAAATTCTGAAGATGAACGAGAACCTTCGAAATATAAAGCTATTGTCCAACCCGGACGGTTTGTCGTAGTAAAATATGAACTCAATTTTTTCCCAGGTAGAATAGAAGCTATTGATAAAGACCAATACGAAATTAGCACTATGTATGTACTCACAACAGGCAATTCTTTTAGATGGTCTGACAAACCGGATAAAATATGGTATAAAGAACAAGATCTAATAGAAGTAATAAGTGAACCTTTGCTTCTAAATAAAAGGGGTTTCTATAAAGTTAAAGAAATGGATAAATATTTACCTGATTTATATAATATTTAAGTAGGTATGTAAGCAATACTAATGATAATGTTACTTTTGTGATTTTTAAGTATTTTTTCATTCATAGATCTCCAACGATCTCATCTAAATATTTTTAGCAATTTTATTTTATAAAATGTTACTTAATTATTGTTTGTTTTGCTAATTCTATTTTTACTTTTTAATATTTTTTTTCTAATTTTAAATGTTGAAAACTTTAACGACGTTAAGACTGTAAATGTGCTAAGGTTCGTAGTTAATACAAAAATAAGTGGATTTTTCAGAACTACTTTAAATTAAGGATGATTACCAAAAATTCTGTTACACCAAATAAAAGTTGATATATGATTAGGTACCTATTTTATTTCAATATGCCTACTATTTACCACCCTACATATTTTTTTTAAAGAATACTGTTCAGAATGAATCAGGTGCCTGTGTCCATGAATGGTATTCATTTATTGGATTATGTTGATAACTGGTTAATCATTATTGGATTTGAGGTGTCCATTATTGGTGAGTTCCGACTTTCAAAATTTTGAAGTCAAAAGAAATATTTACATTCAACTATTATCAATTTAATTTAAAAATTCGTCTTCTCATATTATTCATAAATTAATTTACCACTATAATATATGTGTACACATAAAAACATAAATGTTATTCTATAAAACGTGAAAAGACATTCTTAACATGTCCATAATTGGTGCCACCACCCTATACAATATTTTTTATCTAACAGATAATTTTTAACAATATTACAATATCCTAAAAATAGACTATTTACTGCATATGTTAATATACTAACGTAATAGACGAACAAAGTGTGCGAGTGAGATACTTAGCCTTATACAGAAACATAGGTATGAGAAAGAGACAGAATAAACTTGACAGTGAGACGGGTTTTGAAACATTTAGCCCAAAATAATCTCGAGTCAAAAAATTTCCCGTTTTAATTTTGGTGCTTTCGTCGTAATCTTTCTATATTTTAACGAGTAAATATAAAAAATAATAATGGTGCCGTATTATCTGTTAGATTGTGGTGTAACATACAGGAAAAAACCAAAGAAAGAAACGTTTTAAAGCTAAATACGAAAAGTTCAATACTACTTTCAAAGTGTTTATTTTCGTAGAATGTATACACCTAAGATTATATATAGGTCCAGATGCCTAATCCGTGCCTCAAAACTGAAGCCAAAAAATACAAGCGTCTAATATAAATATAAGCGTCTCACTCGTCACACGCGAGCGAACGTTCGCCGCTGAAGTACGTCTCGAGTCGCTACTTATAATATTTAAAAATGCCTGCTTGTGCTGTCACATTCTGTAAAAATTATACAAAAAAAATCTTAAGTGTCCGAACATCACATTTCATATGTAAGTATTCTATTTCCTAATGTATTTATAAACAATAGAACAAAATTTAAAATTACGACGCCATTACTAGAGATGTTGCCAGGACGTGAATTTCATTTACCCATAACGCATTCTAGCAGTATATATATTTTTCTTTGCCAAACTTGTTATTTATAGAAAGACGAGAAATATGCTTAACGTTAATGTTCGCGAAACTGGAATCCTTCAAAAATTCTTAATTTCTAAACTCTAGCACACGGAGTTCAATGTGTCCGTCAAACGATACTTTAGCTGTGGGATTGTACTCGTATTATAACTTATTATTACTACTCCTAACGAACACAGCTACAGAGCACTTAGGACTTGTAAAATTTTGCTAGTTTCTTGATACTTTATAAATATATATATATATATATATATATATATCCAAGTCCTACAAAACAAGGCAAAACATTTACTTTATTTTATCAAAATACCTTTTGTTACTCTGTTCCTGTGAATAAAGTTGCATTTAATTTTATTACTCAAAAGAGCTTTTATGTTACATTTACCATAAAAAAAAAATTACTCTTATTTTCAAATTTTTTTCATACGGCCTTATATGAAAATCGAGTCTTAAGGAGGAAAGTCTAAAAAAAAAATGTCTTGAAAACAAACCAAAAAATATTGTGATAAATAAATAGTTCCTACTAAGTAGTTTTATTTTACATTTGTCTTTTTAACTAAACGAATTAAATGAAAAAAAACGAAAAAATGAAATAAACGAATATTTGTAACTGATTTAAATACATTCAAAATGTATTTATTTAATATTACTTACATAAAAAAAAAATATGTTTAATAAAAAAGTCCCTGAATTTTGGGGTAACCTCTATGCACTGGTAGTAAAACCGTCAATGCACACAAGCATAAACATTGTACGTAGACACTCGCGTTGGGCGGGGTTCACTCACACAGCACCAAAAAGTGGCTTCAAAGTAAACGGTGACTTTTGTACTAGTCACGGTATCTGGACCTATATATAATCTAAGGTATACACAAAATTATTTTGTGTTACACTTAAGTTTATGGTTTAAATTATATATTAACATATAATTAAAAAAAGTTTAAGTGACACAACTGGATGGATATTTTATTTATTTATTTAAAACACTTCCTGCAGATACAATGCATAAGGCGGACTTAATGCCGTAGGCATTTTCTACCATTAAATATAATAATCCTTTTTTATTTTCAAACTAACATCAGGCTCCACTTAGCCTCTGACCGGTTAAGTAAACGATTTACTGATCTGCGCTCAGATATGGCTTGGATTTGATTCTCGGTCTTAGATGGGAGTATCGAACCAAAATTATGTTTCTGTTGTCCATCCTCCAGTAGAATCTAGTAGTGCTAAACTGGAGTATTGATATGAAGTAAAATACTTATTGAAATTAAGTAAAATATTTTAAATCAGTGATATACTCTTTATACAAATAAACACATTAATCAGAATTGTTAATGATAGTTTTTAATAAAGACTCCGGTATTTCTTAACCGGATGATGATGATGCTGAACTTCAACTGAGGGTGCGATTACATACTTGAACTCTAATTTCAGGTTGAGACCTTTTAGAGTATTATAGAACATAATTCCGTTATTGTAGTATCAGAAGGACGTAAAGCTGTTGACTGCTGCTAATATAAAAGGATTGCATTTTGTACGAATGATTTTTATGGTGTGCTGTCCGATGACACTTACAATATCATACTTAGTACGCTTGCTCTGCTTATCCATTTATAATAAAACATGTTGTATTGTACCTCTCCTATCGACAAGCACATAGGCATAAGGATTGTTTGGAAATTTGAACTTGAATTGGGAGGGGTGGGGTAGGCTTACAGGACGGGGAATTTAGTATGAAAGTCTGTTAGTTAGAAACCTAAAAATTTGAATTACCTACTTACGTGTTTTACGTTTTTTGCACTTTAAAAATAAAAGCTTGAGCGCGCGATGCAGCTGTCAACAAACCACTGCGCGAGCCTGCGTATAAGGCCCGCCGGCGGACAAGCGGATGGTAGGTATTTAGCGTACGCAACTACATCGAGTGACATAGGCCTGGTATCGGTTTTTAACGGTATTCATATCACAAACATCTAGGTAATTATATTATCTTCAGAATGCCCTTTCAAGTTAACATTGCAGTTGGCTCAGGGGCAAACACTGCCGATAGCTGAAATAAGCTTAACGGATGACTGGTTAACTTACGGACAGTTTCATGTGGCGTGTTCGAGAGTCAGTCCGTTAACAATCTGCAGATTTGGGTAGATGCTAGTTTTACCAGACTGATTATAGAAACACATATCGCTTCTTATTTGGGCATTTAGGTAGGTAAAATTTTTTTACCGTTGAAAACACGATTCCACGCGAGCAAGACCGCTCTCAACAGCTAGTTCTGGATATAGAGCAGAAAATTTGCAAACAAACGATATTCCTATATGTCTCTGGTGAATTGGATCGAGGAATGAACTCGATTAAAATTAAGAGACCAAAAATCTTAATGTTTGAAATAGGTAGGAGGTAAAGAAAATGCCTGACTCGTTAAGAAGATCTAAAGGAAGTGTGTGTTCATATTTATTTGCTTGACAATTTCTTCCCTATTTTAGATCATATAATGTAAAGTAACATGGGCGTCGTCAGGAGGGGCAAGGAGGGGCAGCTGAAATGTACCCGCATGTTGAAACTAGAATGAATGTACTTCGTCCACTCCAAGTATTCTGTCCGCGCAAGGTGGACTGAAAAAACCCGGGTGGCTGGCTCTGAAATAAGAGTCAATGGCATACTATCGGATAATAATGAGATATACATATTATTAATTATTTTTCAATCATATACCTATCATTAAAAGATAAAAAATACCGCCAGTTATTTATAATAAAATAAATCTGCAGCTAGCTAAATCAACATTTTGTAAAAATGTATAAAAAATTAATCTTTCATAAATAAAATTACTGTCTTCTTACATTGAAAATAATAGTTATAGTTTGCCATTTAAGCGAGTTTTTGGAACTATAATTTTTTTATGTAGGTACTAGAAATTTTATATATTTTTTTTTAAATTGTAGGAAATTTCAGTTGTCTTGAAAACCCCCTTTTTTAATTTATTAATGAATAACAGCTTTTGATTTGATACGCGGTATTTGACGTTGTTTGTTAAGGAAAAGGGCTGATTTAAGAAATTTTGTCGTTTATTAAAGATTTAAATAACTAAAAGAATAAAGTGATTAACAAAAAAAAACATACTATTTAAATGAAACCTGGAATGCTCGATAACAATATTGCGATAACCACTTCATTGGGAGTAGGAGCAATTTCTACAAATAGACTTTGTTTATATATATGTCTATAATCAAAGCAAATAGATTTATAATATAGGACCATTCAGCTGACGCTTTTTTTACAATATTATTAATGGTTTTGTTCTTAATATCCAAAGTTATATAATAAATATAAACTATAATTGATTTCATTTAAATGAGATTTATGTTTTTTTTTTTCAAAGTCTTATTGTTATAATCTTTTAACTCAGAATACTTTCAACTAGTATTCGAAATTTCTTTATTTAAATTAATATTGATTTTAAAACTATTAAATTGGAATTTGCCAGGGATTTGGTTACTTTAGCATTACCTATTAAATTAACTTATAAATAATAACGACTGGCCTGTTGGTCTTGTGGTTAGTGACCCTGACTGTTGAGCTAGAGGTCGTGGGTTCGATTACCACCCAGGACAAATAATTGTGTGATGAGCACGATAATTTGTTCTGCGTCTGGGTGTAATTTATCTATAATATGTATGTATTTAGAAATTCATAAGTATGTTCATCAGTAGTCTGGTTACCATAGTACAGGCTTTGTCTCGTTTGGGATCAGACGGCCGTGTGTGAGATGTGTGGAGTTATTATTATTAATATAATAACATACCCCGAAATCGCTCGTTCTAGGTAGCACCTGTTGCGGAACTTATCGCAGGTATAAAAGGGTACGTTTTAAGGGAATTGTCATCTTTCGCATATCAACACGCAGCCTGAACTGTCTTCTATCCATTGTGTCTTCATCCCGAACAAGAAAATGAGTGCCATACCAGAGGTGGCCGCTCAAGTGGTCGCACTAATTGAAGCGGGGCAGAACCAAAGTGAAGTGACTCGACAACTGAATTTGAGTCGATTCTCCGTTCATCGAGTGTGATAGAGATATCAAGAGACCGGCGGCTACGAGAGGCGACAAGGATCTGGCCGACCTCGTGCTACAACACGGAGTGATGACCGCTTTCTTGTGACAAGTTCTTTGCGAAATCGTCGTTTGAATGCTGTTCAACTGGGACAGCGGCTCCAAGAAGTTCAAGAAGTTGAAGTCAGTCGGTGGACAGTTAGAAGGCGACTTCGAAAAGGTGATCTGATTGTACACAGACTAGCAAACGGGCCAAAATTGACCCCAGCCCACCGAAAAGCCCGCCTTCAGTTCGCTCGAGAACATTTGGATTGGACAGAAGAACAATGGGGAACAGTCCTGTTCTCTGACGAGTGCAGGATGTGTTTACATGGTAACGATGGGCGAAGAAGAGTGTACAGAAGATCAGGAGAGCGATTTACACAGTGTTGCGTTGAAGAACGTGTCTCGTATGGCGGTGGATCGCGCATGTTCTGGGGAGGCATTTCACTGGAGGCGAAGACTGATCTTGTTTTCATATCCGGAGCGAATACTGGCCGTCGAGCAAGACGATTGACTTCTCAACGGTACATTGAGCCTTTCGGTACCTTTTGCAGGGTATATTGGTGAAAACTTCCTGTTCATGCAGGATAATGCGAGACCGCATACGGCTGGTATAGTGTACCAGTACCTTCAAGAGGTGGATGTGCCTGTTATGAAGTGGCCAGCTCGAAGCCCAGACCTCAATCCTATCGAACATTTATGGGACGAGCTTAAAAGAAGAGTTAGAGCCAGAGATACTGTTCCAACGAGTCTTTAGGAGCTGCAACAGGCGATCGCAGAGGAATGGCAGACCCTCAAGATGTCGTGAAAACGTTGGTCAAATCGAATGGAAGCCGTCATTCAGGCTAGGGGAGGAAACACTTCTTTTTAATAAAATGTTTTTTTTGCTGAATTCCATGTTTAAATTCGATATTTTATAACCATTTTCATACTGACAAATTCACAAAAAACGTGTACTTTTAATATTGGTCTTCAAAAATCACTTTGTTGGCACGGTATAAGTACAAAAATGGTACCACTGGATAGGTGTTGAAATAGGCTTTGAATCTGCATTCACGAAAATTAAACGAACATTGGAATTTTGGATTTTTTTGTACTTTTGTTGAAAATTGATCAGTGTGCGAATTTCTTGCACCCAAGTTGATTATGAATTGTGTGTCACAATTTTTTTTTACCAACTTGGAGAAGAGAGTACTAGGCAGGATTTTTTTACGTATCTATACAAAATAAATTGTTCAGATCTTAGGGTATGTGTAATTAACTATGTAGAGCAGGCTGTTCCATCCTTTGGTGATAAATACCAATAAAACAAGAAAGTGCAGTGCATACATATTTATTTATTTAGTACTTGATATCAAATAACAAATTGTAATAGTAGTAGATTTAAGTAGCGTGCACAGGTACAGGTACTTCATTTTAAAATAGAATATTTTTATTTATAATTAAAATTATTTATAAACTAGTTTATATATTTTTAAGCCACGAACTAATCAAAAATATAATTACAGATCCCATGAAAATAAATGATGTTTTACAAGCATATCTCGGACGCCTTCCTTCAATGGTTGATTCTGCGTGTCTTTCTTCAATGGCAATTCCCAGTCAGGGTTAAGATTAAATCCAAACTGAGACAATATCCTCAATTCACATTTTATCTGTACCCACCCTGGAGAGTTTATAAATGACCATGGATGGTACCACTTCTGAACAACATCTACACATGAACATAATACTTCCAGCCATAAATGCAAAGCTTCTTCATTGAGTCCCATACATATCAATGTTCGAAGTTTGACATCCATTTGTGCATGTGCATTATCATGTGATAAATTAATAGCTTGGACACATCTATACAGTAATTCTTCAGGAGTCAGTACTTTTCCATCCTCATCTAAGCGATATGTTTTGCAAAGTACCAGGCGACTATATACTGAATTAAAGTCTTTTTCTACCTCTCTTGAAGAAGCTTCTTCAATAAAAAGCCAGGGATGACAAGGTCCATCCAGAAAACTTGGGCGCTTTATTCCATGTAAAAGAACCCTTTTGAAAGCAGGAGCTAACACCCCTCTGACCAAATGTGCAGCCTTCTCTGTCACAGAGTCATCTCCAGCTCTACTATACTTGACTCCTTTCTCATCCAGAAGTTTTACAAATCTAGCGGGAAACCAACCTCTCAGTCCATTTAACTCTCCAATCCAACAATGTTCATCTCTGGAACTTATAACTTCAATTACATCATTTTTCCTAAAACCCAATTCATCCCCATCTCTTCTCTCGAAGTCCAATAAAGCTTTAGCCCTACGTCTTTTGCTACGAGAAACATTAACATATCTTTCTCGATCTGCAGCATGGCTTTGCATTGTGTAGTCTGCTGTCAACTGTACTTCAGATGCTAGTTGTGGTTCGAGAGCCAAAAAGTGGCGTGCAACTTGTAAAATGGCTTCTCTGAGATCAACTAAAATTTCAGTTTGTTTGACATTCTTAGAAACAGCATCTTCATTGTTGCTATCTTCTCCAAACAGTATTGTTTGTATAACTGATTTATTTTTCTTTATTTGACGCCTTTGAAGTTGCTGCTTAGGCAAATTAGGTACTGCACTGGGATTACCGACTAGTGCACCTTGGTCTGCCATTAGATATGCAAGATGTCTTCTTCTATGAGTGTCTATCAGTGTTGGGCTTAAAGTATCTCCACAGACTTCGTCTATAGTTTTTATAAGAATATCAACTTCATCAATTTCACCGGGAATGTCAGAGAGAGCATTAAAAATCTGGGCTGAATTTGAAATCTCAGTAAATCTATTCTCTTTTATTTTTAACATGGCCAAAGTAACTTTAAATAGCACTAATGAGCCATCTAAGAAAAAGAGATCCCACACTCTTAGTAATATTTTCATGTGTACTACATTAGCATACAAAGTCAAAAACCAATGCATTGTAATCAAAGAGAGCTCAATGTCATGTGCATTAAGTACCTGGTCTATTCCAGGTAAATAACTGGAGATAAGACTTCTCAACACTTTTTGATCTGCTTGAATTCCTATCAATGTTGAAGAGTAATATGAAGCAGGTAGTAGATCCTCAACTGTCGTACACATTATCCAAAAAGCATCTTCTTCTTCTATCAACAGCAAGAGTGATGCTGCTATCATGCCAGTACCCTGACAATACCCTATGTCAGGATATAACCATGCAAGAGCTCTCAATATCCTTCGTAGTCTTGGCACACCTGTGCTAGTTGGATGTGAAAAACATACATTGTTGGGCAATATTTGGACCAAATCTTTCTCAATTTGCTTACTTGTCACCAGTCCATCATCGCTAGAAGCTCTCACAATTTCATGATACGTAATTTCAGTAGATGCCCTTTTTTTGTTTGCACCACAAAGATGCATCCACACTTGAGGCCGAAGTGAGTGAGGAACACCATCTTTCACCAATTTCTGTAATTTATCGGTTTTTTCCAGTTTACTTTCGGAAAAATTTATTTCTTTGCTATAAAATTCCCACTGAAGCCGGTGTTGATCATCTTCCACAAAAGCATCTGTTAATATGTTATTTGGACTTTGTTCTGGTTCGTCTTCTTCTTCAACGCAAAATCCAAATTCATCAAATCTGTAGTCAGGAAGTCCACCACTGTGACCTTCAGATTCAGGTTGCGCCAATTTAGCCATGATATCTTGGGGTACCATACTTGGTGTAAGTGCCGAAAATGGTCCACCTGGTGCGGGCAGCAGTTCATCAGCTATGTTCAGTCCTCGTATAGCATCAATCACATCTTCCGGGTCGTCATCTGCTATAGCAGCACTAATTTCACGTTCATGGTCCTCACGTCCTACGTAACCCACATGATCACGCGAACTAAAGAGCGATTTTGCTAAATCCATTTTCAGAACAACAAATGTAGTAATTTTGGTGATATTTACATGTTTTTTACTTTATAAATGGATTTACACTTCAGCTACTTCAAGCTTAGAGTGTATATAGTTTTGTTGCTTTACGATTACGTCAAAATAAAGGTCAAACGTCAGTGGTAGGCTTGAGCAAGAAATATCGATATATCAAAATTTCGAAATTACTTTTCCACAAAGTTCGATATATTTGATCGATATTTTATAATTCGTAATATCGTTGTTTGATACTCATTTTTGTGTATCGAATTCCTGTGAATTACGTTATATTTTCAACGCGACATGTTTAATATTATTATATTCTCCTCGCGCCTTTTTTTTGGTGACCAGAGTCGTGGTTTGGTGTTGGGAGCGAGAGATTACCCGCCGCATCGACTGCCACGATAAGATACCGGTGCTGGCTAGCCCAGGCTGGGCACTGCGCCAGTGTGTGCAGTGCCGTGTCATTTAGGCAATCGAGTCGGCCGATCCGAAACAGGTACTTGCCAAAGCAACCGTGTCTGGAAAGCACCTGCGTCATACGGAAGATGATGATGCTCTCTCTACAGCCACTCTCATAAGATCTCCTATAGCGGCGTGCTCCAACTGCCCCATCCTCCTTGCAAGGCGCAGTCTTAAAATATTAATGAATAAATATTATACTTGAAACATCCCGCTCTAAATTTCACAAAACTGTAAACAACCAATAAATGTTTTGTATTGGATACCTATTGCCTTACTCTATTGACGTGACAACGTCTTATAAATTGGTTTGCCGGGTGACACTTCAAGAAACTGCGTTACGCTCCGCTCACGTTATGCGCTCACAATGAGAGCGAGTGAGAGGCACGTGTCCCTTCCACTCGGGCATGGTTAGCCCGCCTAAGAGCGAGAGAGACAGACATAAAATGTTTTAAATATAATTCTTTGTATAAATAAATGTTTTAAATTGTTACTATTATTTCATCCTTCTTCCTACTATACGAATGAATATTCACATTAAAATTATTTTACCACTCAAAGTCGTTGTCACGTAAAACTTTCGCCCGTATACCGACTTTACAGGCAACCAATTTTTTTTTTCTAGTTTTAACCGACGAAAAAAAAGGAGGTTCTCAATTCAACTATTTATGTATATTTTTTTTATGTATGTTCAGCCCTCACTCCGTTTTTTATAAATCGATTTTGATGATTCTTTTTTTTGTTAGATAGGATATACCTCAAGGGTTAATCCTTGACATGGGACCACCCATGTCAAGGATGTCAGGATCTGATGATGGGATCCTGATAAAATTTCGAGAAACCCTCGAAAATTGTAGGTGCGAATAGTGTTTCTGTTTACTTTTCATAACTTAATCAGGTATTTGCGTTTAGGAATCATCACATCATGAAGCAGAGCTGATGATGGAAACCATACCTTTCCTAAACAATCTAAAGTTAGATATAAGAACTGTAGTTTTAGTGACAGAAACCACTTAATATGCTTTGAAATTTAAATATATTACAAGATAGCAGTTGTCAGAGAAGTAAAAGATGACGCAAGCCACAAAAAATCATTCAATAAAAAACATTTAACAAAAAAATAAACCGATGAAAAGAACTAAAAAGAAAAAAAAACTATTAAGTCTTGAGTATTGAGCTTATTTACATAAACTACCAAATTTTATTAAACTAATTTTGAGTCGGCGGTGGCAAATAATAAAATGATTAGTATGATGATGGATATTTTCGGCAACAACCTTATTTTTTTTACTGCATGGTTCATATAACAGTATAACCCACTTTTAAGTGTTATGTAGCTTAGGGCTGATTCTGTTTGACGGATCTGTATTGTAAAATATATCTATTACAGATACCAAAGCTAGAAATATCGAAAACAATGTAAATATGTATTTCAAAACCTCGGCGTTATTTCAAGGCAATACTTATAAAAGTGCATCTACACTTTTTAAAAGACAAATTAAAATATATCGATATATCAATTCTTTTCCCTCGATTATTATCAATAGTTTGAAAATATCGATATATGTTTGTCACTTACTCATTCCTAGTCAGTAGGAAAATCATACTTTCTAAACATTTACAAACTTTGTGTAAAATACTACAACAATAAATGTTTTGTCCTTGTCACACTAACAGAAGTTATATAATTATGTCTAGCACAATTTGATTTGATGCTACTTGTAAAGGCCATTACATCGTTGCCAAGTTTTTTTTGGAACGTTGTTCTATCGATTATCTGTTTTCAACTAATTTTTAGCTAGAGTGTTCGTTTGTTACTGTTTTTTTTTTTTATTTTATTATGGACTCTATCCCGCGCAAGAATCAGCGCAGGAATTCCGCCAATGTCAAGTGTTTTATAATTATACAAGTTAAATAACAAAAACGTAAAAAAATGGACGTCTGTTAACCTTACAAATTCATTATCCTTGTTACTGTTTTAAGTTGGCGGGTAGAAGTCGTTTTTTTACTTTTTGGAGTTTACTCCTTAAGAATCGATTTTCATATAAGGCGCCCGGTATGAAAAAATATGAAGAGCAAAATTTAGTAATCGTAGGGCAGCGGAACGCTTTAACGCTTTGTTGTGCTTTTTGTGCTTTATTGGAGTTTACTCCTTAAAGAAAGACGCATGTCATATGTGTATTTAACTTTATGTTATAAATATGTATATGGAATATATACTATACAGCGTCTAGAAATGACGTATATATATATATATAAGAGAGAGAGAGAGAGAGAGAGGGAGAGAGCGGGGGAGAGAGAGAGAAAGAGAGAGAAAGGGGGAGAGGGGGGGGGGGGGGAGAGAGAGAGAGAGGGAGAGAGAGAGAGAGAGAGAGAGAAACAAAAAAAAATTTGATTGAAGAATGACGAACAGTTAACGAACAGTTAAAAAACAAAAACAAATGTAAAAGAACGACTTCTGCCCGCCAACTTCAGGGAACTTTTTATTTTATTTAAAAAATAAAACTAAAATCGAACAAAAAAAAAATTATCGAACAATGACGAACAGTTGAAATTGGATTTTTCTTTAAATAAAACGCCTTCTCCCCGCCAACTTGAGGGTAATTTTTTACTTTATTAAAAAAAACTAAGATCGAACAAATAAAAATTTTGACCAAACAATGACGAACAGTTAACGAACAGTTGAAATAGCAAAAAAAAAACTGTCAGTCGTAGGACTGCACGTCAGAAGTGAAAACACATTTTTTAAAGATTAATTAATAAGGAGCTGACAAAACTCAATGTTTAGATTAGCGCCCTCTAGTGGATCTATACCATATAATACATAAGTATTTATCAAACTATAGTAGTATCGCGCAGAATCCACAGATGGCGTAATTTTTTTTTTTAAATATAAGGAACTCGGCTCCGTCTTACGAATTTTGAATCAGGTCACGTGTCCTGACACGAGTTTAACATTTTTTACTCATCCCAAAAAGTGCACAACGCCGCTAAAGAAGTTTTCACTTCAAAAATATAAATAAATGACTTCTCCCCACCAACTTGAGAGTATATTTTATTTAAAAAAAAAAGACTTCTCCCCGCCAACTTTAGACAATCCTGTATCTCCGCTATTATTTTATTAGTACATATTCTCTTCAGGTGTATCTGTATCTTTGAAAGCGGCTATCTTAAGTTGGCGGGGAGAAGTCGTTTTTTTTTTAAATTCTTTTTGCTCTTTCAACTGTTAGTTAATTGTTTTTCATTGTTCGATCAAATTTTTTTATTTGTTCGTTTTTAGTTTTTTCTTTAAAATAAAATCAAAAATTACTCTTTAAGTTGAGGGCGAGAAGTCGTTTTATGACATTTTTTTTCTGCTCTTTCAACTGTACGTTAACTGTGCTTCATTGTTCGATCAAAATTTTTATTTCTTCGATCTGTTTTTTTTTTAAATAAAATAAAAATTTACCCTCAAGTTGTCCGGGAGAAGTCGTTTTTTTCCATTTTTTTTGCTCTTTCAACTGTTCGTTAACTGTTCTTCATTGTTCAACCAAATTTTTTTTTGTTCGATCTTGGTTTTTTACTTCTTCTTAACCCTTAACTATTTTTTTTTGATACAGGGCCCCTCCAAGCCACGCTACGGCACTGCTTACATTTAAAAAAAGAATTAGCGTCATGTAACTCAATAAATTTAGTATACCTTTATCCTCTGGACTCATAATCTTACTCTTCACATCTTTCTTCTTGGCTATCTCCAACTCTGATTCAGTTATGATCATATCTATGACACTGCTGGCCACAGAGATAGTCTCACTGTGACTTAACTTACTATCCATACTATCATCATTTGGTTTTTCAATAGATGGTGTATTAAAGAGCCAATAATTTGTAAATACATGTGGCGCCCCTATAAATTTGACAACGTTTTTTTTTAGCCCTCATAAAAAATATTTGAGGGTTGTTGCGGATAAAAATTGTAATTAAAATGTTGTTCACCGTAAAAGGAATTTGATGACTTTTTTTTTTAGATAAACTTATTATAGGTTTTAAAAGTTTTGATAGTAAATAATATTTTTTTACATATGGAACTGGAAAGCCACAACTTTACATCGAAAGAGCCACATGCGGCTCGCGAGCCGCAGGTTGCCGACCCCTGACCTATACCAAAGAGTATACAAACACTAACATAAACTATTATATACCTACTGTGCTCTGTCAGCTCCAGCGCCCGTAGGGTATAGTGTTCTGTGGTCAGCTCTGTGATAAATTACATTTTGATTTTGACATATATGGCTATGTCACTGTTGATTTGATACATTTGCTATTAATATCTTTTAAAATTACTGCATAATCTGCATATCGTAACCTAATATTGAGTTTTGACATGTATTCCAAATTTAGATAAATATACGTGATAATCAATACAAGGATCATATTTCCACGAGTGTCAGGTTTGTATAATTTCGTATTATTACATGTAAACAACACTAAGTTAATTTGTTTTATTGCTATTTTAGAAGAAGTAAGTAATCAAGAAATACCTTTACAATACACTAACAATAGCGTGCTGTAACAATTCTACAATACTAGCTACACGTCAAAACACTGACAGAACATTGTCAATCATTGATGGTCAATTTCATAATCAATAACAAATTTGCGTAAAACATGTAGCTAAGAATAGTGCACACAAGATCGGTTATTATTGATTTGCTAATATGTGACGCGACACCATGCACTGACTACTACTAATACATAGAATTATTTCTCGTAAGTTGTTGTTATTAAAATATGCTGCTGGCTCTATTCTATTGAACGCCGAACGCCATTATTACCGGTAGGGTAGAGTATAGAAACTGTTCAGTATTATAAACTGTCACTCCTTTTTTTTGTTACCTAAAGGTTTAATATTATTGGCCTCATTCTTCGTGTTCTTGCAATGATTTCATATCTATTGTTTTAAATATCTATATCTTGAAATACAATTTCTCACCAGTCCCATCCCCACACAATTTTTATTTAGTTAATACATTGAAATATATTAATATTAGGATGGCTGTAAAAAAATGTTGTATTGACAACTGTAATTCGCGTTCAACAAGAAAGGAGGACAAAGGTGTCACATACCACAAGTTTCCTAAAGATGTTATGTTACGTGACACTTGGATGTCTATATCACATAACACACACTATGACCCAGACCTGCCTATGTATGTGTGCTCAAGGCATTTTTGTAAAACTGATTTTCAAATATACAAGGACTCTAAATACATATTAAAATCAGGTACTAAGTAGACTGTCCCTAATGCTTGATGAGTTATTTTTTAATTATAAGGTTTTATGTTTATATTTTTTTTTATGTAAACACGGATTTTGTTAGACTTGTAGTTTTTGGTGGCTAATACTAAGAGCACTCTAGCAGCTAGATTTTGATTATTTTATCTCTATCATTCTATTTAGTTATTGTCACTAGTGCTGCAACATTGATGTAAAATAAAAACGATGCTAATTATCAGTACTATTACCACTACTGTAAATATTCTCTCAACACAAACATTTAACTTGTTGATGGGGTTGCAAGATTAGAAGTAAAGAAGTTAATAGTGTTTAATTGCCATTTGTAGTAAAGAAACAAATATGTTTATTTATTATATATCAATGTACTGCAACAGTGGAATGTTCTATGCAATCAATTTAACTTCCTAACCATTATTTCCTATCACTCATATTGCTGTCATTGCCTTTAATTAAATGTTGTTGTAGTATTTATTAATGTTGTCTTCCAGAGAGCACTTGCAGTAGATTCCTTAGCATATTAATTGCATGATGTGCTGCACAACCATTTGACAAGGAATAATAAAGCATTATTGAATTGCAGATGCTGTACCATCAATATTTCCATGGATTATAGCAAATACTGAAACAGAGATGGAGTCTGTAAAATCAACACCGGAACCAATAAATGATGATGGAGCTGCATCAAGCAATATCAAAGAGGAGATTGAGAGTGTTGATGCAATTAAGAGGTTTATTGAAGAACAGGAGAAAGAGATCAAAGAGTTGCAAAGTGCAAGGAATACACCATCTATTGAAAAACCAAATGATGATAGTATGGATAGTAAGTTAAGTCACAGTGAGACTATCTCTGTGGCCAGCAGTGTCATAGATATGATCATAACTGAATCAGAGTTGGAGATAGCCAAGAAGAAAGATGTGAAGAGTAAGATTATGAGTCCAGAGGATAAAGGTATACTAAATTTATTGAGTTACATGTATTGCCATTTCATTTTCATAACTATCACTTCAATCTACTAGTTATCTATACCTACCTGAACTTAATAATTGTAGTCTTAACTCTTGGCTTGTAATAGAAGTGGTCTAGATAGCAGAATTAAGATTTGCTGCCTTTACCAATAAGGTTTGTCAGCAAGACTAGGCTGTAACCTCATTACCCTCTCTAGAAAGCTTATAGACTGTAGGCAATATAACAGACATTGCCACAACATGCCTTAGAGTCTAAGGGCGATCATCTTTTCCTATAAAATCAAAATTATTTATTACAAGTAAACCCATTGAAGGTATTTTTGAATTGTCAGGAGGAGTCAGTCAGTATAAGTAGGTCGTGAAGCTAGTTGCCTGTGCCACAACGTAGATCCTATGGAGAAGAACAGGCAAGAAACTCCAAGGACACTCTTTTCATACATGTTTTTTTTACAAAGTTATTTGTTACATTGCTTATAAGCGCAATTTAATGTGAGGACATTAAATTTAATGTAAAAACTTCTTAGAGGGACATACTTCCTCTAAGAAGTTCGTTACTCATCTAATTATACTCTAAGTGTTATTAAATGTTTATTTATTACATGTGAACATGAGCTTCTTCAGTCCAATTCATTCTTTTACAAAATCTAAATCTCTTTTTCTTCTTCATATTTTATTATTATTTACTTAGATGTTGCAGGTAACAGTAGTGTGGCTCTATCTGTTGGTTCTAAAGTAGAGGCTAAGGACTTTGGTGAAGACTGGTACCCTGCAGAAATAATAGAAGTTGACTATGATGAAATGGAAGTACTGGTGCATTATGAATCTAAATCAAAAAAGTATGCTTTAATTGTTTTGAATTATTTATAGCATAGATATACTATGTATCATTGTGATATATATGTGATAAATCTTAATAACGAATGTTGGCTTTAGTAAAAAGTAAAATAAAACATATTTGATTTCCGAGGCGAGCTCACTCCTAACCCAACATTCTTTTTTTTTAAATGAGCCTATGACCCGGTCCTATGTAATAGAGGTATTTCTCTACTCAGTTGGTACAAATTTCAGCAGAAATTTGTTAAATTATTAGAATTATTTCCTCCTGAATTATTTCAAATTTGCTAAGCCAGTTTAAACTTTTCATGTAACTTTACAGAATATATTTTATTACACACATACATAAATCTATTAAAAATAAATTATACAAATGTAGTAGAATAAAATGCTAGGCTAGCCTGAGCAATATTTATTTTTCCCGCCCAAACAGCTTGTTAGACATACCCAACTTTTAAATAAAAAAATAGTATTAATTTGGTAATTATCCAAGATCCCAGAGCCCCGAGACGTAACTTAGTTTGTACAATACAAAAAATGTGAAGATCTTACTCTCTGTGCTACAGAGCGCAATTACAAAATTTAAAAATGGAACTCTCATTATGTCATTCAGCTGTGATACATAGAGACCGCCATTTCGCGGCATTTAAATTGCGAAGGTTTTATTTCGACATGTCATTACTGGACACAAAATGGTCAAATACACATTAAAAAAATATACTATGACATTATTGATTAGGTGATTTCGTAATCAGTGATTGTGTGATATAATAATTTAAATACAAATTTATTGTTAATGTCTTTCTCATATAATACTCGCTATAAATCAGCTCGTCGTTCGCTTAGGTAAAATTGTTAACAATATGTTATATATTATGTGTCTTATCTCTAATGTTTAACTAGAAGTATTTTCAGGTATAGGTAAATCTTTAAGTTTTTTCTTATTCAAATCTAAAATATTATCTTAAGCTTATTAAACTTCAGGAGCAGTGTGACCCGCAAATTTAATGCTTTCAGGAATAACTATTACATGTTAATTAAAGAAATACAAATTCTTTCATTCCGATATGTTCTGAAAATAAAAATGTATTTTTTTATTAGACACGACGAATGGATAAGCGTAAGCAGTCCGCGTTTGAGGCCAGTCAACACATCCACGGTAAAACCTGGGCCTAGTTCTGCAGAGAGCGTGTCATCGGATACAATACCCGCTGGTATCAATATTAAAGAGGAATTGTTGGAACCCAAAGTGGAAGAAAAAGTTAAACCGACTTTTGTTGTAGGGGAACGTTGCCTTGCCAGGTGGCGCGATAATAGACGCTTTGTTGCAACTATAAATAATGTCTTGGATAATGGTAAGTTACCGAGTACATACCGATTAATAGTGCTGTTCTATTCTCATTTGAAAATAATTTGGTTAAGCAATGACTCATTTTAAAATTTATCTTGAATATCTAGCACAAAGCAACCTTTTAAGCAAAGTCGCAATAAAGTGCTCCTGGCTACAAACATTGACACGAAAAATGTAGATCTCATAGTGCTGATGCTTATCGCCTAGCTGGTTCCAATTTCGGACCTCGATTTTTTGTCTGGAAGCATTACTCATTCAAATCATTATTCTTTTGAGTACATTGTATGTAATTTTAGCATGGCAAGTGTCTATGGGCGACGGTAGTGAATTTCTATCAGGTGACCCGTCTGCTCGTTTTAAAACTTTGTGCGTTTCACGGCTTTGTGTTAACAGATGGAAAATAAAGTTACTTAATTAAGTCAAACTATTTTCATAGAGAGTGTACAAAAAATATATTTCTTATAAGAACTGATAGCAGTTAAACGTAATCCGTATTCGGAAGGTTTCACAAATATTCTCATACAAAGAGTAAGTCAACAAAATCTATTTTGTTTTTTTTTTCGACAGGCAGTTACGAGATTGTGTTCGATGACGGATGCCACTGGACATGTAAAGTATCGCGGTTGTATAAACTAAGGCCGGGCAAAGAAGGAGTTTCAAGCGGCGCTCCTAATTCTCCCGCAACTCCATCCCCCCAATATGAGGCAGGCCCTACCAATGTAACTCCTCAGACAAACACATACCCTGTTTATCATACACATTTATTTGACCCTACCCGAGACTACTTAGGGTCTAAAAGTGAACGCCGCGAAATGAAACGCAAACTAAACATAAAAGAAATCTTCAATATAGGTCAGAAAAAGTCAAAAACGCCCAAGATTGACAAAGACAAGCCTCAGAGAGCTCCTGTTGTGAGAAAACCAAGAATTATTAGAAGGAAAGGTTTAAATTTGAAAAAGGAAACAGAGGTCAAGGCAGAGGTAAAAACTGAGAATGCTGGTGAGTATATTGTTTAAATAGTTATTACTTTGTAAAACACAGTAAACTTACAGCAATAAGGGCATGTATATAAATACTTATAAACCATTGGCGTAAGGGCAAGCGCCTAGAATATGCATTGCTCACCACAACTTGCCTTTGAGCAACAGTACCAATATTTTTTTTTAACTATAATTCAACATTTTTTTAAACTGAACGCATGAACAGCTTTCGCTAGCTTTTCTAGTTGTCTGGAATGGTTTGCAGTATTTACTCGCTTACATTCGCTGCTTTTACCTGGCCGCTGCTTATAAAGGCCATGATGTATCCTAATTATTTTCTGAAGTTTATTCATGGTAGTTGCAACATAATAAAAAGTTTTAAAATTTAATGCTAGCCGTGGATGCCGTGGCCTCAATAATTGGCACTCTTAACCAAGAAACTTTACCCGAAGTCAAGGAAGAAGGACCAAGTGCTACTAAAGATCTCATTCAGGAAAAGCCTTTTGAAAATAACAGTGAAGTAAAGGATGAGGTAAAATTTGAAGCAGAGCATATTGTAGTACCAGCCAATGTAGATTTTGATGAAAATGATAAAATTGAACTAGAAGATTTAAAGCCTTATTTAGACCCAGAGGTAAGTTAGAATTCTAAGAATGTTGTGTCAAGCTTATTATGTGACATACTATTTTCGTTATATAATATTGTCTCTTTTATTTTAAAATGGACTCTATTTAACCTTCAATGACCCCTCAATAAATCTTATTTTCCTTAACATTATTCTTCACTTTGTGAGTTTGGCTGCTGTTCATGTCAGATTGTTAACTGTTGTCAGAAGAATTTACTCTTAGGAATAGTCGTTTTGTTTCTATTTACGATTATGATTTACGAGATTGCGATTGACCTTTTGTTTTTATTTACTTTAGAAATTTACCTTAACCATACTGATCACTTTGTTTCGTCGTTTCTTTGCTCATAATCCGTTGTATAAAAATTGTTAAATAAAAAATCTATTTATTTAAAAGCAGCCTTCCAGTAGCCAACAAGTGAGTGTACATTTTTGTAAACAGCTTTCCTAAAAAATAAAAACATTTTTTAAGATGTACTTCAAATTGAGTTTTATTTGTTTAAATAGGTGTTAGAAGAAGAAGTGAAACTTGAGCAATTCGAAAAACCAGACGAAGTCAAACACGAAGAAGTAATAGACAGAATTAAAGAAGTTATCAATAAATTAGAAGATGGTTTGAAAGTTGAGCAAACTAGTTCTCCGAAACTCGAAATTAAAATTGAAATCCCTAAAGTTGATATACCCGAACCTAAAATCGAAAATGTGGCTCCCTTGCCAGCAGAGAAAGCTTCTGGAACAACTTCAGAAGTAATAAAGGACAAAAAGAAATTATCCAAAGTAAAGAAAGGTAAGAAGCTAAGATTATTGCAAGAGAAGAAAGTGAAGAAACAAGTGGAGAAAGTGAAATCGGAATTAGAGGAAATGCGAAAGCAAGTTGAGGCAATGAGAAAACAGATGTTGAAAAATCAAGAGGTTTCTAAAGAATCAGAGATGAGTAAAGCTTTTCTATTGCCGGGTGAATGGTGCTGCAAGTGGGTGAATGGACAACCTGTGGGTACGGTTAGCGAGATAGAGTGTGAGGTGAAGCAAGATGCTAGTGGCAAGACACCGCTTCCTAGGAGAAGTGTTCAGGTAAGTGTTATGCTATAAGGTATGGTATGAAAAAGTTGGTGTGGTGTTGTATGTATAGTAAAAATAAACAAATGTTTTTATTTAAGGTTGAGGACGAGAGGTTGCCAGAAGGGTGGACCAAGCATATGGTGCGCAGGAGTTTGGGGCATTCGGCTGGGAAGTGGGATGTTGTGCTTGTAAAGTGAGTCACTTTATTCACTTAGTGTTTATAATGTTTATTTATGATCCTTAAATTAGTAAGTGTACTTATAAGGCATATTTAGGTCGAACACAGGTAGATCTACCAGCGTTTATCGGAACTGACGAGCGCGGTAAGTCCGCGGAAACAGTCTGTACGGAGTTTCCACACTCGGAGCGTTGATTGGTTGCTATATTGTGATCTTTTTTTGTATGTGTGAAACCCTCACTGTGGCTAACGACAAGGTAGCATGTATACGTCGAACAGACTAAAAGTCGACATTCCACAAGGAAATCAGATTATCTGAATTCAAAGATTCCAGGATTCAGAGATTTCAAGTCTCTGAATCCTGGAAATGTCATAGACAGTCTATTGAACAAAAACTCCCAAAGTGAGCAGGAAAGGAAACGAGGATTAAATGATTGTGTTTATTAACAAGATTTCCAAATTAAGATGTTTGGAATTTAGTACTTTACATTAGGTAAACGGACGGATTCGCCAATTGTATCTATTACTTCGAATAGTTCCGTATAACTGATGCTCAGCAATAGACCTGCTGTCGATGATCGATTTCAATAAGCTCTACGTCGTACAGTCGGCAAGATGGTACAAGCAGGGGTTTTAAGAAAATAGTAATTTCTTGTTTATTTCCATTAAAGATTTAATATAACACATACTTTACAGCCCCGATGATCGCCGATTCCATACCAAGAACGAAATTCGTGTTTATTTAGAAAACAACCCGGACAAGAACCTTCAGCCTTACGCACATGCGCTCACAGACTTTGGAGTGCATTTGAAGCTTGCCCGTCGCATGGGGTGGATATCTCACACTCCAGACGGTGTCGTGGACGGCCCAGACCGGCAGCTCCCGGCCGGCACGCTCAGCAATACGTCTCCGCTTATTAAACGCAAGAAATTAAGCCTTAAACGGCAAATGATGAAGGTGAAAAATAAGATACCCAAACTCACTATTAAAATGAAGGAGCCGCAAGATACTGTAAGTGATATTTTTTTTTTCTTTTTAAAAAGAATAGAAGTAACGTAGCTCACACATTACTAGTATCCTTGTTAGGAGTGAATTCACGTCGGTAGTGCACTGAGTGAGGTACGAACCCACAACCAATCGATCGCAAGAGCCTTTAGCCATTATGCTACCGCCGCTTCAACATCAGTATTGTTATCTAGTTCTTTTTTTAGTTATCTATCTCTAAATCCATTGAGGAAATTAAAAGTTGTTTTATTGACAGATCGTTGTTTTGAATCTTGGTGTAGTTCGAATCATAAATTGTAGTCAATTAATTGTACAGTGTAAATACTCCTTTTTCCTATACTTTTCTTTTGATTTATCATTTGAGGTTCGGTTAATGGCATTTTTATATAGGGTATAATTTTTTACAGAAAACTACTGTATGCTGTGACGATTTTGCTGGCTCTACCGAGACAAGTCGACATGTTGATGACACGTTACCGGCCGAAAGTAACAGCGAACTCACTACTCCTAAGTTAGAGGATGGATATGGTATGTAAATAAACAATGCTATAATTTAGTTAAAGTTGTCCGGAGATCAATTATTCAATAAGTTAAGCCGCTATATAAATGTAGCATTTCTTATAAAATAGTACTTAAATTCAATAACAATGGTCTTGGACAAGCCATGAAAATAGGGTTTTTTGAAAAAATAAAGAAAAAGCAATGTGATGATAAATATTATGTAATTGGTGAATGTTAAATATTTTCAGTGTTTGTCGGATCTCTTAAAGTGCAAGTAATCGAAAACCTACTCCGATGCCCCGCCGAAGGATGTTTCAAAAACTTCCGTAATAATACTCTTTTACAAATGCATATCAAACATTACCACAGAGATCTGAGGAAATTAATGGGTGCCACTCCTAAAGTTCTAGATTTAGCATATGCGAGATCAATGGAAGGTGAACCTGAAACACCACGTGCGAAAGCCGAACAAAAGGTCATTAAAGTCAAAATACCTCGACCGCCTAAATCTAAAGTTGAAAAAGAGGAACCAATGTTAGAAATTAAGGACGAAAAACTAGAGATACAGGTTGATACTACTCCTATGACTCCTCCTAAAGAGTGTGAAATTCCTATGCCCATACCTAGAAGCCAAGACTCTCCCAAATTACGCCAGGCGCTAATAAACAAACCTGTCAAAAGACCAAAAGTGTTGTTACCCGTTCGAAGACCAGAACCGGAACAGGTAACTGTCCCAGATTCCGTAACCGAAGATTTAGACTTCGATACAAAAGAATTAATAGAACCCGTTGTAGAAATCCCGGAAATGGAGACCTTAGATTTCGAAACGGCGATATCCACTCACACGGTGACAAAACCTTTCATTGAGAAGAAACAGAAGGGCGACAAGAAGAAGAAATCGTTCGCGTTACCTCCGAAAGGGCCAATGAGCGAGGAGGAAGATTGGTTCGCTATAAACTCTGATTTCGACACGAGGTCCAGCTTTCCTAGGTCTGGTACTCCTGATTCTAAAATCGATGTTAAAGCAGCCGTTGTGTCTTCCGAGTCCAACGAAGACAATAAAGAGCTCTCGAATATGTACATGTACAATGAAAGTAAGTAGAATTTGTTAATATAATTGTAGTAAGTATTATTATCACTTATACTTAAATATAGCACCCATACCGGGTCCGAAAAGAATATGCGTAACTGTTGGACGTTCAGTAAACATACATTGTATTATATTTATGTCTTTCAGGTGGTGAACGTATTAAGATAGTTCATATGAAACGTGAAGAAATAATAAACTGTCATTGTGGGTTCCGAGAAGAAGACGGTTTAATGGTGCAGTGCGAGCTGTGTTTGTGTTGGCAGCACGCGGCCTGCCATAATATAGAACGGGAGGCTGACGTAAATATTTATTTGTATATATACAGCGTGTCAGTTTGAGCTACGTGAAAAACTTACATAAATGTCTTTCTGTGGATACCTATCACAATACAAAAGTTAGTTCATCATAAAAATGCGAGATTAAGGATTTATGGTCATTAATTTCATTTGGCGCTACGCAATTATGCGTTACAAACGTAGGTATTTTTTTTGTGCGGTACGGTAAATTACCTTAAACGTCCGCGCCGTCAAGACCAGCTGATTGCATAAAATGTTTAAATGTTGTTTGATTGATTACTTTTGCAGTTTTTTGCCGTATGCGGTGTTTATTAATTTTTTTATTCGGTAAAATTTACTGTTTACTCACTTTAACCAAAAAAAATGGCAAATTATAAAAAAAATTTTATGAATTTTCCGGCAGAAAATTCTAATGATTTTCGACTCAGAATGGTGATCTGAATACTCTATTTTAGTATTCGGCGCGGTGTTTCTTAGAACCAAAGGTATATGGGTTATAATGCCTCCACCTCAATAGTTAAAGCAATGGCAAATACACTGACACTACTATGTATTACTTAATATTTTTTATCAATGATACGTCAATCTTTTGTTCACTTGAGTAATAATAATTACAAGCATATTATTTTCGAAATATTAACTTCTATATATAATAAAACCTATCGCTTCTGTGGATGACATTTAAGGACCTTCGGAATCGCGCAGCCATATTTTAGGGTATCATGGATTGTCCTAAAAGCTACAAAAGCTGCATAGCTGAAATCTCGAAAAGTGGATCGCCAATATATCATCATTTATTCTTGTCAAGTTGAGCAGTAGTTGTAGGCCGACCTGCGCGGTTTTATTGTTAAAAAGTTATTAAGTACTAGTACTGACGTTTGTCACATCACAAGGCTAACCTAACCGAAGATCATTGGTCGCAGGTTCCAGAAAAGTACACCTGCGGCATATGTCTAAACCCGCGGCGCGGCCGTCGCTCGGCGCGCTTCCTGCACGAGCAGGAGCGCCTGTACGAGGGGCTGCTGCCGGGCGCGCGGCCCTGCGAGGCGCTGCGCCGCTCGCACGAGCTCAGCGGGAACCTGCTGCGCATCGACGACGCCCTGCACGCGCTCCGGGTCAAGTACTATGTGGCTACGTGAGTATCGCTTGCGACCTGAAGGCGAAACACCCCAGAGTTAGTTATAGGACACAGTCAAGAAGTCAAACTAAAGCGCTTTATCTATATAAATAAAAATGAATGTGTTGCTAAGCGCAAAACTCGAGAATGGCTGGACCGATTCGGCAATTTTTTTATTTTTTCAAATTTTCGTTAAAGCACAAGAAAGGTTCATATGGAGAGAAAAAATGTAAAAATTGTGAGGAAAATAGTAAAAACAACACTTCTTTTCCTATACAAACCGCAGAGCAAATAATAATTTAAACACATGTCCCCAGCTGTCGAACATTTGACGTCAATTAATAACTTTTGACAGAACGAAATCTGTCGGGGCAGCTAGTATCATATAATGATGACTTCGACGATGAGATTGGCCGACTGTTCTTTTCTTTGGTTCAAATATGATTGATGATGATATGTGATTGTATAAATAAATCATATATTTTATTCTAGTAAAAAAGACCACCCCAAACTCTACCTGTGGGCGAAGGACTGGGAGCATGCTGAGATTCAGTACACGCAAGAAAAATTGAACTCTGACTATTCGGACCTGAATATTATGATCAATACCATCGGAAAGGAGAACCTGCCAATCAAGCCTGATGACGTCAAAGACATGCCACTGGATATTAGAACATCACCATCAGAAGACAATGAACAGGACAGGTGATTAAATTAACATACTAAGAGTTTCGTTCTAACTTGCTTACGATATACCGTGTTCAGGAAGGCCTAGAAAGTTCTAGAAAAGTATAACTTGCGGGGCGTGACGTGTAGCGCCACTATAATTGCCTTTAAGTATTATAATGTGAGTAGCACCTTTATTAACATTTTTAATATATAACGGTCGCCATTATATTGCCCCAGTCTTTCCCCGCAAGCTATAGGTTTGGTCGTGTCATAAATTTAAATATATATTTATAAGTGGTACCAGCATGAATTTGAGATATAATTATTATTATATTGCATACCAATAAGACCTTATATCAAATGAACCCAACATGCAACCACGCAATCTCGACATACCGTGATCAGGTAGCCTTGATAAGTTCTAAAACATAGGGCATGTAAGATTTCTACTCGAATTGTATTGATTAGACTGGAGTGTACCTCCACGCTGCAGAAGACTGCAGTTTGGGAGCACGCCTAACTGTTGCGTGTTTGCTGGTGTTTAGTGGCCGAAGCTCTCCATAAGGAATAGATAGAGATGCGCGAGGTTGTTGGTCTCGAGTGTTAGTAACGCTCACTTCACGCCTTCAGTTACTATCTGATAGAAGTTTTCTTCCTGGCGTCATCAGTGCGCTGCCATCTCGCTCGGTCTTGGGCTATGTATGAGCTTTATCTCGGGCCAGATAAGCTCGATAGTCTTCATATCCGCGGTCACGGAGCGACGCCAGGTTAGCTTGGTGTGATCACGTTTCCTTTTCCCTTGGGGAGACCACTCTAAGGCCTGTCTTGGTATATGAGAGGGATCCCTTCGGAGAGTGTGACTGATGCCCGTCCATTTACGCCGCTTTAAATGGTGGCCGATCGGTCTGTCTCATTGCAGAGTTCCATCAGGTGGTCGTTGGATATTTTTCGGGCTAAAAGATGCCGATCGTCCGTCGTTGGTCTGAAGAATCTGTTGCAAGACCTGGATTTGCTGCGTGATGTTTTTGGCTTTCCAAGTTTCGTATCTTTACAGAAGAACGGTTTTGACTTTAGAGCCAAATATCTTGAGTTTCACTTTTTTCTGAACTTCTATACGGGTCGCAACTGCGAGAAGGCCGCCCTCGCTTTGGCTATCCTTGAAGCGATGTCCTCATCGGTGCCTCCAGAATTCGACATGACACTACCGAAGTGTGTGAAATGCCTAACGCGTTCTAAAGGTTCTGTGCCTAATAGCAGTGTTTGTGGGTTGTTTCCCTCGGTACGCATCTTCACGCATTAGTTCGTGTTCACATTTATTTTGAGGCCATCTTTAGCCGCCTCTTGCTGTAGATCTGACAGTTTCGCTTCCATATCTGCACGTCTGTGGCCGAGTGAGCATAGGTCGTCGGCATAGTCCAGGTCGTCGAGTTGGTCATTCAGACCAGTCAGATAGGAGAAGTATTCATATGTTATTTCTTTTCGAAGGTTTTCGCAGCGCGATGGGCCCCTCGGGACACAGTCGTTACTGAGCGGTCTGCTGTCGAGCCCTAGCGGAGCGTCGCTAGACTTGCCTATCAGCACTTCTGAGTTTGAGCGACTCGCCAAATCTGTGCAAGGTAATGACACTGTTTATGCATGTAGCACTGACGTTTAGTAATAAAATGTTCTTCTAATACTAACTTCTGCACAGAAGTTATTATTACCCAAACATTTTTACAACAATTTAATTGATATTTCATTATGAAATAGAATTAAATCAATGCTTGACTACAATCGTATATTTTTATTACTGTCAAAGTATTTTGTAAAGCTAAAGCATTCAACTGAATTATGCTATTTTTTTAGAGCTTATAATATAATGGTGCCTAGGGAGGATGTCCAACTCCCTGAGAGACTGCAGTTGGCCTTCCAGCCAATGTTAGTAAAAACAATCGTAAAGGCAAACGTGCAGACGGGTCACCTGATGGTAAGTGACTATCGACGCCCATGGCACCTGCAACTCAGAGTCACAAGTGGGGGAAAGGGAAGGGCTAGGGCCTCCGGTAACCTCACTCACTCGGCGAAATACAACGCAAGCATTGCTTCACTGTCGGTTTTCTGTGAGGCCGTGGTATCATTCCGGTCGAGCCGGCCCATACGTGCCGAAGCATGGATCATCTCCCACTGGTAAATCTCCCACCTACGACAGATTGGACCCGGCCGACGCGTGGCAACCCACTGAGTTGTGCGACGTACTCGAGTTTTGTATTTGCTACTTTATTTATTAGTATCAATACAATATATAAATAAAGGATACCGTATGAATATAATATAATAATACATGAATGCTTTAATTCGTCAGAACAAGAAAGCGAACGCGTGTCGATAGCGGCGCCGCAGCCGGAGGCGGCGATAGAGAACAGCGCGTGCCGCGCGCGCCTGCTCAAGCACCTGCAGCGCTGCCAGGCGCTCGTCGACGCGCGCCTCGACTCCATCGAGGCGCAGGTCGCAGGTACCACTCGCACCTCACACCTCGCACCTCACACGCTGAGTCCCCAGCGTAATCTGATTAGAAATAAATGTACAATTAACCCTGCCATTTAACTGACTCAGAATCATACAAATTGTGTGTATGTATGAGGTCGTCTATTAATCGTGTGATGTTTTTTTAGCAACTTTTTAACCCCCCCCCCCCCGTTCCCCCCTGGTGATGCGTGGTGAGGTTTTAGACTAATCCCACCCCCAACCTAACTAAAATCACATATTAAATACGGATATAATAGCGCGTTCTACAAAAAATAAATACACGTGATATCTCGCTACCCCCCCCCCCCTCCCCCTTGTGATATTTCGTGATTTTTTCCAAACCCCCTCCCCCCCTTTCGAGCCTCACCTCCGATTAATGGACAATCCCTATGCACCGAATGTAAACAACAACATCAGGCATTACAAAATCAAAGAAATTATATATTTCAGTCGCTAAACTAAATTTCTCAATTTGTTGTGCCAAAATATGTTTATTATTTATAAACTTGTCAATTACTAAGTGTCCGTAGTAATTGTCCGACAAGTCCTAGTTACATTGTAGAAATAATGGTAATAATTACATAAATATGATCTAATCATAGTATCTTTGCTGAACAGAATTGGAATCTCAAGATCCTTCGTTCGAGGACGACGAGACTGCCGACTACTTCCCGCGGACGAAGCAAACTATACAGATGTTGATGCGAGATCTAGATACTATGGAGGAGCTTGGAATTGTCACCTAATTGATATCAAAGAACAATTTAATTAAGGCGCTAAGCTTGCACTGTTAAATGTTATGAATAGCTGCTGCAGCTCTGTTTAAGGTATATATAATATATGTTAAGAATATTGTAGATATAGAAAGAAGTTATGTTCTTATTGTCCAGATTGCGTCGACGAAAATTTTGTATAATCTTATTCTATAGTATGTACAAATGATTGGGTTATTTAAATATCTATTCCCTATTCCCTAGTGCGGAATTAATTTTTAAGTATATTGCCATGTATTCCGAGATGAGTTAGAACTTATAAGAAGTGATTGTATATATTTAGCCACATACATGTACCAAAGCAAAATTAAAGTAATATTTTACACTATCTTTGTGTATTTACTGTTCCTTCTTTTGAAATAAAAATTTGGTAAGTTCTATGGGATATCGACAAGTTTCAAATGGTGTTTCGACTAATCTCATTGGGATGCTGTTAGGCATTTTACATCATTACACAAGTTGAGGGATATTTCATAACTTCTTAATGTCTTAATTCACGTACCGACCTAATTCTGCTTCTTTGTAAATGTATGTGTATGTAGATACGTGGATATGTATTTATAATCGCTTAATATTGTGTGTAGTCGATAGCCTAGAGATAGCTAGCGGACCTGGTTGTGAAACGATGTTATGTCAAAAAAAGTTTTCAAAAAATAATTTCAGGTCGTTGGAAAATTTGCACAGCAAATATTTATATAATGACAATACTTAAAAAAAATCCAGGTGAAAAACTAATGGTGGATTATACGTCAGGAGTTGTCCATTAATCACAAAAGGGGGGGAGGGGGTTCGAAAAAAAATATCACAAGGGGAGAAGGGAGGTGTAGTGAGATATCACGCGTATTTTTTTTTAGAACGCGCATTTTTTCGTAACGCAATCTTTTAATTCATAGGCTGACTGACGATCTTTCCCCCGCTATGCAAGTAACTGACGTACATTTTTACTTAACATTGTGTCTAAATAATGTCCTACTCTAAAAATTTCAAGCGACCTGAAATTAATTTAAACTAAAATTCATGAGTTTAATAATTTTTTCATAACACACAATCTTCTTTCAATTGAGTGTGACTCTGGTTTTCGTAGTGATAGCAGTAATCGTAGTCAATCAGATTATATACGCGATAGTTTCTTGAATACTTTGTCTCACATATCAATCGAACCGAGAGATATAATATTGAAAATAAATAAATTAGATGCTAATAAGGGAGCAGGCCCCGATATGTTGCCTCCTTCTTTCATAAAGCGTTACGGTGAGGAGTTATCCATACCTCTATCCATTATTTATAACAAATCATTAACTAGTGGCATCTTTCCCAACCGTTGGAAAACCGCACATATCATCCCCATTTATAAAAGCGGTGACAAGTCAAATTGTGAAAATTATCGACCTATAAGCATTCTATCTTGTCTTGCTAAAATATTTGAATCATTGGTTTATAGTCATCTTTATAGCCACATGAAACCTCTACTTTCAGATAAGCAACACGGTTTTGTTAAGGTGAGGTCGACGGTTACTAATTTGTTAGTACAAAAATTATCTTTGCCAAGCATTTTCCGTTGGTGGTCAAGTGGATTCCGTGTATACAGACTTTTCAAAGGCCTTCGACAAGGTCAGCCATCTCCTGCTTTGTCGTAAATTAGAATCATATGGTATCCATGGAAACTTATACAGATGGATTTGTTCATATCTCAATAACAGGACTCAATTGGTTGCATTAAAGGGTTTCCTCTCTTCATCTACGGTAATAACATCCGGGGTACCTCAAGGTTCCCATCTAGGGCCTCTGTTCTTTGTCATTTTCATTAATGACTTAATTCAAAAACTATCTTGCAAGTGTCTTTTGTATGCTGACGACTTAAAGGTGTTTTCGTTAATATCCAAAACAGATGATTGCTTAGTCCTCCAGCAGGATATAAATAACATATCTGAATGGTGTAAGACTAACCGAATGTACTTGAATGTTGGTAATTGCTCTGTTATATCGTTCACCCAGAAACGTAATAAAATCACCTGGAACTATTTTATTGATGGTCAAACTCTAAATCGTACACAAATAGTAAAGGACTTAGGCATCCTATTTGACGAAAAACTTTCATTTCGTGCTCACTATGATCATATTATATGCAAAGCCAATCAACATCAAGGTTTTGTTTTAAGAAGTACTAAAGACTTTAGAAACCCTCGCAGTACCTTATACTTATACTTTGCCCTAGTGAGGACGGTATTAGAGTATGGTAGTCCCGTATGGTCACCGAATTACAAGGTCCATATAGGAGACATTGAGCGTGTTCAGAGAAAATTCTTTCGAATTCTCAACTATCGTCAGAACCCCGGTCGATCAAATTTAAATTACCATGACAGACTCTCCAAATTTAATGTTCAGCCTCTAGAGTGCCGTCGTGTATACTTTGATCTGGTATACTTTTACAAAATTATACACTACATTATCGACTCACCGGAGCTGCTTTCCACAATTAGTTTTAATATTAAGTATAGTGCTCGTAGAGCTAATCAAACTAATCTGTTCACCCTACAAATTTATAAAAATAATATTTCGTACTTCAACCCATTGACCCGGATGGCTCGGCAACTTAATGATATGGTAAAGAATAATGAATCATTAGACATTTTTGATAGTGACTATAGTGAATTTATTAAAACTGTGAAAGACATCCTCCATATCAGGTTGGCCTTGGAAGGCCCTGCGTAACCCAAGAGGCGTCTTAATCTGCTGACGAGCCTGTGTTGCTGCTCATTGTGTAGTGTTGCTTTTTGTTTAGCTATTGTGTCTTGTTATATGCACATGTTTGTTGCGTTGCAATCCAGATCAAAACTCTGTATTTGCTATATGTGATATTGTTGGTTGTAATGTGTTTTGTGCATTTAAATAAATAAATAAAAAAAAAAAAATTCATAGGCCGACTGACGATCTTTCCCCCGGCCCCGCTATGCAAGTAGCTGATGTACATTTTTACTTAATATAGTGTCTAAATAATGTATTCTGCGACCCGAAATTAATTTAAACTAATATTCATGACTTACATTTTTTCATAACACACAATCTTCTTTAAATTCATAGGCTGACTGACGGTCTTTCCCCCACTATGCAAGTAGCTGACGTACATTTTTACTTAATATAGTGTCTAAATAATGTATTCTGCGACCCGAAATTAATTTAAACTAATATTCATGACTTACATTTTTTCATAACACACAATCTTCTTTAAATTCATAGGCTGACTGACGGTCTTTCCCCCACTATGCAAGTAGCTGACGTACATTTTTACTTAATATAGTGTCTAAATAATGTACTCTAAAATTTCAAGCGACCTGAAATTAATTTAAACTAAAATTCACGAGTAAATTTTTTTCATAACACAATCTTGTTTCAATTCATAGGCTGACTGACGATCTTTCCCCCGCTATGCAAGTAGCTGACGTACTTATACATCAGGATATTGTTATCTGAGCTGTATTTGTGTAATTGATAACCACTGATATAAAACAACACTATATTTAGTATAAATGTACGTCGGCTACTTGCATAAGGCTGCGTTTCCACCAGAGATGTGTGAGGATGCGTAGCGAGGGATGTGTTTGTTAAGAACCAATAGAATTGCTTCATTTACCTAGCCTCGCCCAGCGCAGTTTCTGTGGAAGCGGCTTAGCGGAGCGAGGTTTTTGTACGTACAAAACAAGTGAGGGATGTGTGCGCGAGATGTGTGCGGGGGATGTGTGCTAGACGGTGTTTGTTAGAGGTTGATGTGTGTTGTACACATCCTCGCACCGCGCATTTGCGCACCGTTTCACAGCGTCGCTATGCATCTTCACACCGCTCAGCGGCCTAGCACATCTCTGGTGGAAACGCTCACATCGTTTCACAGCTTCGTTCCGCAACCTCGCACCGCTCAGCTATCTCGCACACCTCTGGTTGGAAACGTAGCCTAAAGGAGGAAAGATAGCTAGTTACGTCGTACATTCGGTTGCGTTGCTTGCGTATAACCCTCAGTGACGGTCTTACCACCGTTGAATGTACAGCTGACGATTATTATTATTTTAATAAAATAAACAGTTCACTGTTCAAGTTTCATTGCCCTGAAATTATTTTTCATAACATATTTTTATACAGGTTTATTTGATCAGCTGATGTATAATAATCCACCATTAGTTTTTCAGCTGACTTTTTTTTAGTATTGTCATTATATAAATATTTGCAGTGATTTGACATATTGTCTCACAACCAGATCCACCACGGGCCGACGCTTGTTTCCATTGCTAGTTATCTCTAGGCTATCGACTACACAAAATTAAGCGACCTGAACCTCCCGTACCATTATAAACCATACGTAAAAATGACTTTAAAAAAAATTGAAACAGTTTTACACATGATTACGGATACATACAAAGTAAAAGAAATTAAGAATACGATACTCCTCATGTAAGTCCGCTATGCTTGCCATCTGATGCATTAAAAGTTAACTGCACCTCAGTGCGGCTATTAATGGGCGGATAGCGTATGTGTGACGTCACTCAGTATTTCAGCTACCGTCACCATACAATATATTATTTAGGTTATATTATGTATTGTATTATTAATTTTCTGAATTTTATTTTAATTATACACCTGGTGCGCACTCTGTATCACCCAAAGATTGACTGGTAGAAAATGCCTATGGCATTAAATCCGCCTGATGCAATGTATCTGCAGGAAGTGGAAATAAATAAATAAATTTGAAACAAGACCTTAGCACTGAGCACTGACAGACAAAACTGTTTTAGTATATTTATTATCTTAAAAATTATCAATGCAAAAGTTAACCCTCATAGAACTTGGGAAGTTGATCGCCAAGGATAACAGAGCGTTCGACGCCAGCTTCAGAAATGACACCTAGACGCACAACACCTCCAGATGAACCATCACGAAGCATAGCCAGGGTTAAGGTGTTGGTGACGAACTTTGTGGCTTCCTCCTTAGTCATTTTAGGCTTGAAATTCGCGTCAACATAACCGTAGACGTATGTTGATCCGGAGCCTCCAATAGACACTGCTTGACGTTGTACCATTCCACCGATAGGAACCGAGTAGATTTGGCCTGTAGAAGTAAAATATATATTAATTTGTTAATCATTACAATTTTATTTTATAATAAAATAAAACCTCAATTAACATTGGTACGGATTAAAGGTTATAATTATTACGGTATAAAGGTAAGTATGTCATCACCTAGGCTCATAGGGAATAAATGAGGATAGCTTAAAAACCCATGAACCAAAGTCACATTTTATTACAGTATAAGGTGCAAAATACCTACACAAAATTATTTATAGTAATAAATTTCTAGTGACTGAATTGGCAGGTGTGTTTAACACTTTAATGATAGTGTTCCTAAAAATTCAATTTAAAGGCGCCTTTTAGCTGAGCTGTATGATTGAAAAGGAATACTAAGGGTTTTATTAAGCTGTACCCAGCATGCATTGCAATGCATTTTTCTTTATTTATATAAGTTTTTTTGGACCAGAAACGTTGAGGGTCTTCAGAAGACCTATGACGATGACAAATATTTTTTTTTTATTAGGTAAATAATATCCAGCTGTGTACAAGCAAATATTTTACCTCCATGTTTCTTATCCCAGCCAGCCACTAAAATACCAGCCACCAGGGAGTCACGATAGTTGTAACACAGCTCACGGAATATAGCTGATGCAGTCTGCACTAAAGGTTGCTCTCCAAGCTCCATCTTGTGGAAATCTGATTAACATAAGATATTTTTATATTTAGTGATTTAGTAGTTTCTGCAGAACTTGATTATTGAGAAAATGGTTCATATTATTATATATCATACCATAACAAGGCCTATTATGCAAGTAGAACTATGTTTGCAAAAAAATTCTATTTGGGTTGAAATAGGCTACTTAGTTTAATTAGATAAGGCTTACTTCTCTTATGTCACCTGTTTTAAAGTTTTTCAACCTCAAGGCCTAGTTTTATTTTTATATATATTTTTATTAATAAATGCAATTTTTGCTAGTACAATAAGCAATTTTAATTATGTATTTAAACGGGAATTAACGCAATCATGAAAAGATATTCCATACCTCTGAATTGCCTGGCATTAATTCCCGTTAAAATACATGATTATGTCATGGAACGCGAAAGTTCAAAAGTAAGTAATTTTAAGTTTTGTAGTCGAAACATCCTCACCATAATGAATTACAATTACAAAAGTTTATGTAGTTTAATGTAAAAATAGTATTCAGGGCACTTTAATTTGGATAGATTATGGATGGCAGTATTATTGTGAAATTTATATTTTTCTTTGCATGTTGAGTGGCAAACAGGTACCACAGCACTCTTTTTTACCTTATAATACATTCATATGGCCTTTAGATTCCACAGCATCAAGTGGAACATTTTAGCAACAAAACAATGTGACAATAATAAAATTCTAAATAGAATATGAAAGGTAAATGTTTTAACTATAGGACTGAAATTCTATAGGTACAATATTTTAATTTACATATGGTATGGTTTATTTAAAACCAGTTATTTGGTAAACTCACTCAAGTGATAAGTAACAATATCAGCAATAGCTTGGGTATCAGCCGCAGAGCCAGAACGACAGCAATAGATATGATCAGTAATTCTGGTCAACTTGTCTGTCACTCTGTTGGCGATGTATGCACCAGTAGTGGTGCGGGAATCAGCGCCAATTACAACACCGCCGTCAAATTCACACGCCATAATTGAAGTACCAGTGCTGTGAGGTGCATTCATCCATTCTGGGATACAAGGGTCTGTGTATGCATTCACAACTGATGTAGCCATGTTTCTGAAAAGGAAATATAAAAAATTTAGGTGTGTAATTGTAGGTTTTCTCTCAACAGAAACATTGTTGTGTAGTTTTTCACTTTGTTTGCTGTAGCGTTATGTTACATAGGTTATGGCTGGAATTCGCGTATTGCAAATAATTTGGATTAATAAAAGAGGCAAATGAATATTGTAGTGAATACTTACATTGATTACTTGTTTATTCACTATTATTTAGAAAATTAATTTTTGAAAGTCACGATTACAATTGCGGCGAGTTATTGTCACTGTCAAATTCAAACAGTGCTGCCCACGCTTGAATTTCTAAAAATCACCGACACTCGCCGGCTGCCATCATTTTACTTAATAATGAATTTGCTTGTTTGTATCAATGACTCAAAGTTATTTCGGTGTAGTGTAGTGTAGGAGTTTAGGTCGGCTAATGAGTTTATTTTTCACTTTCTTCTTTTTCTTTTTCTTCTTAAAAAGTTTTTATCCTTTAAATATAAGTATTATTCTCTAAGTCAGCAACACTGAATTGAAACGTCATCGAATTATGAACCAACTTTCGTTCAGTAACATAAACTAAAATGGTTCAGTAAGTTGCGTTTAACAGCACGCATTATCAATATTGTTAAAACTTAAGTGGTTTTGTTACAAAAACAGAACTCGAAAGACATGATTCGGCTCATTAATTGCTTAAATAGCTTTTTCTGAATGAAAGAAAAGATGGATGGACTGCGTGATCTTTCACGCAGTCCATCCATTTTTACTACCTTGCTAGCCATAATATCCTCTTGGATATTATGGCTAGAAAGGTAGTAAGCAGTGAACTGATAAAAGAAAACACATTACGTAGACCCCAAAATAAATTTGGAAAGGACAAGAAGATGATGATGAATGAAATTCGTCCTTCTATTATGGGCTAGGCTAGGGTATGACCTCAAATAAAATCCAACCATATTTTTTTGCGCCGACTCCAAAAATCTATTTTGCGGTTTAGCATTGCAGACTTTTTCTTTTTTTTATATTATAGGGGCAAACAAGCAGACGGGTCACCTGATGGTAAGCGACAACCGTCGCCCATGGACACCTGCAACTCAAGAGTCACAAGTCACTTGTAGAGATATTGAAACGTATTTATTTCAAGAAGGACCTATGGTAGCTTGCATCTTTTTTTTAACAATGCGGACTAAAACACGTTCGTAAAACTCCAAGGTTACCAGTAAGCGCAGAGTGAACACAAATTTTCTTTTTCAACCGGATTTGTTTATGTGATTTTCAAAATTTAGGACCTTAAATTTTATAATAAAACTAGCTTCTGCCACCGATTTTGTCCGCGTCCGCCTTGACTTTATGTAGATTTAGATATAGGATATATCTTAATCTACATAAAGTCAAGGCGGACGCGGATATTAATCCAGATAAAAGAAAAATTATATGTGGCCCAAATTTTAACTAAATCCGAACAGCCGTTTTTGCATGATTTATTATTGATCTAACAAACATCCAAACATAAAAGCTTTCATATTAGCAATATTACTAGCTTTGCCTGCGGCTCCGCCCGCGTTAGCCTCGTTTACCATGATAAGTAGTAGGTACCCTTTGTGCTAACCCAGGTCATAAACCATTTATGTGCCAAATTTCATTAAAATCCATTCAGCTGTATTTGTGTGAAAGAGCACCTAACAAAACACGTTCATCAATACATCCATCCTCACAAAGCTTGGCGGTTGCCCGCGACTTCGTTCGTGTGGAAATTTAGGTGAAATCTATTCCACGGGAACCGTAGTTTTTTCCGGGATAAAAGTTGCCTGTGCTTCCAGATCTCTGTGCCAAATTTCATCCAGATCCATTTAGCCGTTTTTACGTGAAAGAGTAACAAACATCCATCCATCCATCCATATTTCCATTCACTTTTACAAACTTTCGCCTTTCTAATATTAGTAAGATTAGTACGATAGGCTAAAATCAGAAGTTATAAAGTTATGTCCGCTAAAGAGGCGGCGGAAAGGGAAGGGGAGAGGACTAGTACTCTCCCGTCCCAAAAAAGAGGCACCAGGTGCCGGAGAGCGCAGAATGATCTCCGGCCTCCATGAGCGATGGCCTGGGGGTAACGGGTGAGGCTGTCCGTTACCCTAGCAGAAGCAGGCCTGAGACGGTGGCGCTACGTTTTCCGCGTGCGTCTCTCTAAATCGGAAGGAGGGCAAGGCCGTCCGCTACCAATGGTGTGGCTGTCTTCTGTTCGAGGGCGGCCATAGTCTGCTAGGGTTCTCGGCGACTTCCTTCCTAGGGTATACCCTCGAGTCCCTTGCGATAGACTCACTTGTGACGGAACACCGTGTAGTTTTTGTCGGTTCGATTCCGACATACCATTTCACCAATAGCCATGGTGAGGTGATGACCCGTGGGGGTTTCCACACGAAAAAAAAAGTATAAAATCAGAAGACCGATTTTAACTTCCACCACTCCATTCACGACATCAACGCATCACTACTTTGGGAGCCCAAAGCAGTGATTAAAACTAAAAAGTTTCTTGGTAGTTTAATTTCGTTTTATTTTTATTTGAGATACCTAATTATATTAGCTTTCTTCTTTTGTGCACCTAAATCTTATGTAGAAATTTTCTTTTCCATTTTAACCATCCATAGAGGGATTATCATCCTATGAATGGAAGGATCACCCGGTGATATACTTTATTGGTATTTTAATAAGACCGCTCTGGAAGTCAATGCTATCCGATTTATATGTATGTATGTATGGGCGTACCCAAGGGGGGGGGGGGGGCAATAACCCCCCTGGCTTTAGTATGTGTACTGAATACCTACAGTTTATTAGACGGGCCCAACAACAATTGCTTGTCTGTAAAGTCGGTTTACGGACGATAATTTTACGTGATAACGTCATAAGAAAACAGTGGAAGAGAGATAGATGCGTCACAGTCACAAGCCGAACGCTTAGGCCAACCGTGCCCCTCTATCGCTTGCTCCGCGCTCTTGCTTGCGCGCTCGGCTCAGGCGGAACGTGACAATGAGTCATACTTTTTCGTGCGTGCAGTCGGCGGTTATCGATTTATAAGACGTTATCACGTCAATAGGGAACTATTCAAATCAGATAACGTGGTAAATCATAAACTTTGAAGATACTTAACTATAAAATATTCGATGATTTGGAAATCTCCCGCTTTTTTTAGTCAAAACCCAGATTCAAATTCAAATTCAAATTCAAATTATTTATTTGCCTTAAATGGGGTAGTAGTACATAGCGTGGTATTACAATCAAAGTCGAACAGGCCCATTTAGCCATGAAAATAGCATGCAAATTTTAACAAATTATTAAAGTAACTTATATGATAATGTGAGTATATTATATTATTATTATTGTCATTTTTCATCAGGTCAAATATCAATCAATTAGTTAATTACGTTGGCTCTAGTTCCATTTATTATTTTTACAACTCTTTGTTTTCAGCGCTACTAAACAAGGCTTAGATTAATATGAAGATAGGTTAGAATAAAAAGGTTTGTATAACACATTGAATTTCAACAAGTTCTGGGAGGAAATCATTTAATAGTCACTTAAATCGATACTAAAGGTAAAATAGAGATTTTTAATTGGTGTATGTTCAACGCGGACCTGATCATAGAAATAGGCCAGGCTAACTTAACGGTGTGTGATACTCAGTTGCTCATTATGTATGGATGCTAAGTGAGAAAATGAGTAGTGGTCCGGTGTGACGTTGAGGGTTTCGAACACTTTAAGCAGGTTAATGACATCTACATGATAGCGTTGTCGCGAGAACTATTGATCGATAGCAGCCACTGTAAAAAGCGCCCTCTCGCCTAGTGACTAGGTACACATTAGATTGCGTGTGGCCTGTAGCTATATCGAAACGCTATCATCAAATTAATGAAATTACTAGTTGTTATACTTATTTAATTAAATGCTTTTTTAAAGTAAACCGAAACAAAAGTCAAATACTAGAGCACTAGGTACCTACTCTTAAAACACAGGCTCTACAGTGCTTAGAGCTCCACATAGGTACGTACCTACTTATCTATTACATATTTTGTGTGTTCTGTAGATACAATCAAGTCAATCAAAGTACAAAAGAAAATCTCATAGACATAATCTTTAAATGGGCTTAGAAAATTTTACTCTCTCTGGTATAGTAGAGGCCAGTGACTTAACCTTTTTTGTCGCCGTTAAGAAATAAATACTATAAAACTCAAAGAGCTATAAAACTAAACCTGGTTTTTGGTGCTAACCGATTAAAGCGATAGGCATAATAAGTCATTTACAAAGTAGTCGGGCTATAATTTGATTATTTTACTAGACGGCCTGCCTAATAACAAGACAATGATAAATGTCTCGCTATTTTTTTTCCGGGTCAGGTTAAATATGGCCTATGGTCTTTGTTTCCAGTTTGTCTTACAGCTGCTGTGACATTGTCAGCGGCTGCGGCTCTTTTATTCTATGGCAAACGTAATTACCTAAACCTGTGATTGTTTTAATTGAACCGAAGATTTGAAACCAAAACATAAATTCAAAATTCTTTGGCAAATATTTTGCACCTTGTGAAAGAAGTGCGTCATCATTACCGCGTGGGTGTCCTCCACTCATTAGTAACCCTTGTCCCATCAAAAACTGACATTAAAAAAAATCGCTACGCACCATTTTGTACGTTATCTCAAAAACGATGTTTATTTAAAAGCTATAAAAGACTATCCGCTTTGAATGCGTGCGACGTTTATGATAAATGATCTTTTTATTCGTCGTTTTTATTGAATAAGAATATAGAATTTATATTATTCATGAAGTTTGCGATTCGCCACCGTTGTTCACTATGATGGCACACGTCTTAAAAAATCATTTTCTATCCCAGCAATAGTTGCTTCGAGTGATCTTGATATGTGCGTTTTTTTTTATGGTATAGGGGGCAAACGAGCAGACGGGTCACCTGACGGTAAATATCTCCCGCCGCCCATGAGCACCTGCAACTCAAAAGTCACAAGTGCGTTGTCGGCATTTAAGGTGGGAGTAGGGGAAGAGGGGAATAAGTGGCGAGGAAGGGAGAGAGGCAGAATGAAGGGTTAGGGCCTCCGGTAATCTCACTCACTCGGCGAAAAGCAATGTCAGCATTGCTTCGCTGCCGGTTTTCTGTGAGGCTGTAGTACCCGTTGTTCCCCTTGGAATTATTTTGTTATGATGGCAATTTTCGTTTTATTAAGATTAATAGGAGGTCACTGCTCTGGGTCTAGTTTGAAAGATCGTGTTTGTCATAATAATTTAATTTGAGGATCACTTTAGTAATCAAAAAATGTTTTATTCCTGTGCTTGGGTCAAGAAGGCTAATAGGGCGATGCACCTCTGGACCTGGATCATTAGGACCTGAAATGACATTTTAGCTTTTATAACAATCGAGGTTCTGAGCTCAAGTATCAAACACATAAATCGCAGTATCACGGCATTGCTCGTCGGCAATAAGTAGGCGTATTATTGAGGCCGCGAGCGACCCCGCGCTCCGTACAATACCTACGGTCGGTGGAAGTGGCTGTCAATCGCACTTGAATAATGACGCGTGCGGTGGCGACGTTTTGTTATTTATTTATTTATTTCATACTCTCTGACTCCCCCGCGACACTAACAATGGCCAGATGTTGATATTTTTTTCAATATTACAATGTATTTTAAGTTTCGATAGCCATTGTTGTATGATGCCTGTTTCCGTTAGACCCTCGCTTACTCGTCAGCTGAATTGTCAGTTGCTATCACAGTTCATTTGATTCATTATCTAGAACTACCCACAAAAGTCCCAATACTTAGAACATGACGAGGAATTTATGAATCGACCAGTTGAAGATGTTACTTTTTCGTTCAAAAAAAGAACTACATATTGTCAGCCGTATTATTGAATTATTGACATTCTATTTTTTAAATTGTGAATGCGGTTCCCTCGACTGACTTACCTTTTTCAGCAATAAAAGAGCTTATTTAAGCCAAAGTTAAGGCTGTGACGGCTTAAGTTTGTTTTCATGGATTGTTACTGACGTTCGAACCCAAAACAGTAGTAGGTATAGTAATCATCGATTAGATCGGTTGTTCTACATTGTTGTAAGCAGAAATGAAATAAATAAAATGTATACAAAGGTATTTTTTCTCATGTGCATACCTTCATAACGTTCTTTTTTATGCCAATAAGAATAAAATTCCATGAATAAAATTAACATTCCAGATATTTTCTCTTCGGAATAAATTTCATTCTGACATGTGATAAGATAACTGTGCTGCGTTTAGTTTTTTTTTTAATAAAAAAGAATATGATGGGATTTGAATGAAGAAAAGAGAAGACAATCAAGGACTGGAGCTTCTGACATCAACTGAGCTAGTGGAAAGTCAGCTCATTGGAAGTTATAAAATATAATATATAAAGTGGATGTAGTCGTTAGAAATTAAATAAATCGAATAATTATATTATTTACAGATGTCACTGTATAGTTTATCTCCTCCAGTGAAAGACACCACTATATATGAGGAAATATAATAACTATAAAAGTAATCAAAGTATATATAGTATATAAAGTATAGTATAATAATAACAACAATGATCATCACTGACAGAACTATTGTTGCGATATGGTGGTGATACACCGATTAGAGCGCCGTGCAATGATCATCGATATATTCTTCTTCATGACGAGAACCTCGTGAAAGTTGAAAAAGATAAACAAATAAAATATTTCGATTTGTCTCAAGAGATTGTCGATATGTGGAATGTCGATTCGGTGATCATTGTTCCGATTGTCATATCTGCTCATGGATTGATAGCCAAGAGTCTCGATCAACACCTTAAGAGGCTCGCAGTAGGCGGCTGGATCAAGGGACTGATGCAGAAGGCAGTTCTTCTCGACACGACCCTTATAGTGAAGGGGTTCCTGTCTTTGGAGCCCTAACCACCGGTGTCTTGGTCCCTGTACCCGATGTCGGATGTCTACTATTTTTTATATTTTTAAATATATATTTTCTATGTTCATCCTTACATATTTAAAAATGTAATTTATATGTTCTTTTAAGTAAATAAAGAGAATAATAATAATAACTTGAGAGACTTTATACACGGCCGTCTGATCCCAAACTAGGCAGAGCCTGTACTATGGTAACCAGACTGCTGATAAACACACTTATATATTACTAAATACGGTTCAATCTCAGAAGATCCATTGACCAGATCCATAATGGATCTAGTGACAATTTTTTTTCTCATTGGATCCTGATTTCAAAATGTGGATCTACTGAGATTTTTTTTTAATAATAATTTTGACTGGCCTGTTGGTCTAGTGGTTAGTGGCCCTGACTGTTGAGCCAGAGGTCGGGGGTTCGATTCCCACCCAGGACAAATAGTTGTGTGATGAGCATGATCATTTGTTCTGTGTCTGGGTGTAATTTATCTATAATATGTATGTATTTAGAAATATACAAGTATGTTTATCAGCAGCCTGGTTACCATAGTACAGGCTCTGCCTAGTTTGGGATCAGACGGCCGTGTGTGAGATGTGTGAAGTAATTATTAATATTATTTTATTATTAATCGGACTTGAAGTTGGTGAACATTGCGTTGAAAGATTCCGTTATAGATATAGGTGATGCATTAGCATACATACATATTCATGACATATTCAAAAATTATATATTTTTTCACACGCTTTATATTAAGTACCTGGGACACCGAGCTTTGCTCGGTAGCTTTTTGTAAAATCGTATTTTTACAGGAAATACAACAATGCAGTTGAACTTAAAATGCAAAACTGAATATGTATTCAAAATTTCATCAAAATCTGTGACAGTATTACGGCTTTAAAGGTCATGAAAAATATGTCTATCTAATCAGAGATACATATATCATTAGATCCATCATGGATCTAGTCAATGGATCTTTTGAAAAGAAAAATCTCAGAAGATCCACATTTTGAAATCAGGATTCAATGAGAAAAAAAAATGACACTAGATCCATTATGGATCTGGCCAATGGATCTTCTGAGATTGTACATATTATAGATACCCAAATTACACCCATACAGAACAAATTATCGTGCTCATCACACAATTATACGTCCTGGGTGGGAATCGAAACCACGACCTCTGGTCTGAGCAATCAGGATCACTAACCACCAGACAAACAGGCCAGTTAAATCTTCTCAGGACAAAAGAGAGTTCTACAGTAGGTATTATAGGCTTTGGCATCGGAATTTATATGTATACTTTACCACTAAAATTGCAAACATTAACTGAAAACTGAAATTTAATAATATCTGTGTTAAGTTTGTATAGTAATTTTACGGATTCTATTTATAAATAGCAGTGGCTTCCACACGTGTTTGTTTCGCTGTTAACGTGGATGTTTTCCTTGGAAAATTTTCCACACAACTGGGGTGAAGATTTTGAATCTATTTCCACAGGTGTCTTTATGTTTTACGACAAAAAAATTAACATTGCTTATGTAAACTTATTATTATGCTCGTTTTCTGATAATTATATAAAATGTGTATGTGTTCAAGAGTCAATACAGTAAGTATAAAAAAATATGTACTATTTAAAATCTTTAATTTTACACATTCTTCCTACTTTTATCAAGTACGGAGGCAAAAATACCTGGAAATTCAAAAGGTCATAAGTTGTAAATGAATAGTGTTTTAGGCTGTGAAGCAATGCTTGCATTGCTTTTCGCTGAGTAAGTGAGGTTACCGGAGAGCCTAACTGTTTCTCCTCTCCCCTCCTCCCCTACTCAGACCTTAAAGGCCGGTAGCACACTTGTGATTCTTGAGTTGCAAGTGCCCATGGGCGGCGGTAGTCATTTACCTTCAGGTGACCCGTCTGCTCGTTTGGCCCCTACGCCATAAAAAAAAAATTGGCAGTCATGGGACTGCCGACAGAAGTGAAAACTTAAACGAAACGACGAACTTAAAACGTCACATTAACAGGTTGGTGACATTAATTAATTAAGAGCTGACAGAACCCAATGTTTAGATTAGCGCCCTCTAGTGGATGTATATATGTATTATTAGCGTGACGGTCACGAGTTCAGCAATCAGCAAAAGTGCACAAACGTGGCTAAAGAAGTTTACACAAAAAAGTGTGTGTCAGCTCTGACGCACGATTGGAGTTTACAATTCACTGGAGTCTCTCTCTCTCTCCCTCCCTCCGTCCCTCCCCCCTTCTTCCGTCTACGTTGTATACAAAGGTAGGTAGTTACAGTGGAATGTTTGTGGAATATATTCCACAAACAATCCACTGTCGAACCTGCTGTTAAATTTAAGCCTTTGTATGACACGGAAGTTTTAACACATTGGCGTTTTTATGATTTTCTGCAATTGATGTTCCGAGATGGGCCTGTCTGTGTTTCCACTTCTATGTTGAATCTTCCATCTTGTGCCTTCCCCAATTAAACATGATTATTGTTTTTATTTATTTAAGTGTCTCATGGCAAGAAGACATTGTTGGTATGATGACATACTGTAGGTAGATATATAAAACTGATTATAGCAATAAATAGTAACAAAAATATTTTAATAGGCTCTTCAGAAAGTAGACATGTATACGACCGTTTTCTGAAAGGCTGATCAACGCAAAAATTAACTAATCGTATGTCAATTCTCTTGTCAAGTATATGTATATTGAGTTGCTGAAAGCAGTTACCAGTATTGTTAAATTTTACTGCAAAATCTTATGTGAAATTGCTATTCGAATGTTGTCAGTAATTTTTTCTATGATCAAAGTTTCAACAAATCGAATTGTTTTGACACCCGAGCGGTGTCAAAACAATTGCTGCAAAACGCTGTTAAATTGACAGGTCTAGGATGCAATGGCGATTCTCGCTCCCCCGATCATGGGCAAGCAGTGGAACACCGGAGTGGTTTTTAGTCGGTAAGAGTCCGACAGACCCCTTCAGCCCCCCCCTAAGGGCGGAGGACATCCATGAGGATCTTCCACCCCGTTACAAAAAAAAGGTCTGTTATTTGAACAATATTTTGATCATTCTTTCAGAATCAGGGTGATAGTAAAAGAGACAACCGTTGCGTATTTATGATCATCTAGCGTGGAGCCTTTCTCGTGCCTGAGGAATATCAAATTCGTTCCTCCACAGCGGTGATTGTGAGTTAAGGGTATTAAAATAGGTATAATAAGTAACCGATCAAAGCGTATTAAGTCCGTCAATATAACTTTTGAGATAAAAGCATAATCCATAATATTAATTATATTTTTATTATATCCGCATTTGAATTTAATATTGTTTGAAACATTATGTACTTTTGTTTCTTTTTATTAACCGACGAAAAAAAAGGTGGTTCTCAATTCGACCGCCTATAAGTATATATATTTTTTTTTAATGTATGTTCAGCCCTCTCTCCGTTATTTATGAACCGATTTTGATTATTCTTTTATTGTTAGATAGGGTAAACCTCAAGGGTGTTCCCATGTCAAGGAAGTCAGGATCCGATGACCTGATAAAATTGAGAGAAACCCTCGAAAATTGTAGGAATGAATAGTGTTTCTGTTTACTTTTCATTCCTTTATCAGGTATTGCGTTCAGAAATCATCACATCATATAGCTGAGCTGATGATGAAAAAAAATCATCAAATAAAAATCTTTTTACAAAAAATTAAATTAGTTTTTGCTTTTTAGTTATTTTCGTCAGTTTAATTTTTTGTTAAAAAGATTTTATCACTACATATTATAAAACAAAGTCCCCCAGCGCGTCTGTCTGTCTGTTCGCGATAAACTGAAAAACTACTGAACGGATTTTCATGCGGTTTTCACCAATAGACAGAGTGATTCATGAGGAAGGTTTAGGTGTATAATTTGTTAACGTTTTGTGTAAGTTGGTTAAAATATGATGATGATTATTGAATATGTCTCTACTACCCGTGCGAAGCCGGGGCGGGTTGCTACTATAATAAAAAGTAATACGTTTTGATGCGTGATAATTTGACATGAGTTAGAAGAGTTAAAACAAATTAAAACTCGGTTTCGTAGTTATTTTATTTCGGTGGACGGATTTAATACGCCTTGATCTGTTACTCCTCAAATATAATGTACAAATATCCACTTCGATGCAATGAGTAAGAACGACTGATGTGTAAGCCGCAATTTTTCATTTGCAGTTCCATCCAAAGGTTGTTGAACTGTACTTACCGCTTAATTGTGTAAAATTGTGTTGTAAAATTGTTTATCATACCAACATAAGTAGATAATAATGTAGGTATGAAAAACAATTTTCTAAGTTTTTCTCAGAAGATCGTTTCAATATCTTTAGTGAAAAACTGATATTGGTATATGACGTGATTTTAACTACTTCGTATCGGCACACTCTCATTCATATGATATATTATATCCTGAATTACAGCCTATTTGTACATGACACGACAACTTTATGATGAATGGCTGCCGATACGCAGGCCTGGACAAAAACTAAAATCTCTTCTGATTTTTCAGAGAGAAATCATTACATTAGAGCTTTCAAATCGTCCGTCCCTTGGCTTGCTCCCAACGTTCAACAAATTATTTTGGTGATATGACACAAAATATTGAAAGTAAATACCACCTGTACGTGAGGATATTAAAGTGTATGTAAGTAGTTATTTCACTACAAATTCTTAAGTAAATCTTAAGTTAATATTTAGTGCTTTGCTCTGAATGGATAACAATGGATACAGACCGTTAGTTGTGATTTTTTAAGCCTTCTCAAAATAATGTTCCTGAATGTTAATAGATTTATTTTTATATAGTAGCGTCCCGTGGTTTCACCCACGTAAGTCCCGATCCTGTGGGAATGTAGGGATAAAAAGTAGCCTACATGTTAATCCAGGTCTTCAGCTATCTACATACCAAGTTTCATCGTAATCGGTTCAGTAGTTTTGCCATGAAAGAGTAACAAACATCCATCCATCCATCCAAACTTTCACATTTATAATATTAGTGGGATTAGTAGTAGGTAATATAATTTTATAGGGTGAGGCCAGAATGTTTGAACATTTTTTAATGTAGTCTCGTTCTGTTGCTAAAATTAACTTAAGCGTCATTGGTCGGAAGAGCCTTAACTACCTACGTTTTATAATTGCCATTGAATTATATTATACTTTACATTTTACCCGCGTATAGTATTTACTTTTTTTCTGGATGAAAAATGGTTCCTTTCTGTAAGCCTGGATACGTGATTACAAAATTTCATGATAAGAGGTTGAGCAGTTAAAGCGTAAGAAACAAATTCACTTGGCATATTTTTTAAAGGCGAATGAAAATCAATTTATTTTGGGGCCAATCACTACACATATTTAGTTATTAAATCTTAGTAAATCTAGGGTCAGAGTATTTTCATACAGAAGTTTCCTTGCTCATAGCCCCGAAGAGCTACTGTTATTGCCCTTTGAGTAACGTGAAGATTTCTTCCTTGCAGCACAAGCTAACGCCGTTTTCGTCACCCATTTCGTGTAGCATTATAGGGTGTTCTGAAACAGGCTAAACCGTGATTCTCCCGTCACTTAGCAGAAAATTAATCGCATGTAGTAACGAAAGAAAAAAAGGTAAGAGGTGTAGGAGGTTGAATTGCCCAGAATATATCGCGAGGAGGTATTGTAGCTAAGCACCCCATCTTCCATGATCTTATTAGTATCATCCTTGAAGTACCCAGCTGTAGTTTACACGGTTTACACCTGATTAGCTAAGTATCCGAACACATCTTAAAATACATATTTTATTAACCATCATTATACTTATTGGTACTCATCATAGAAATGTCGTAGAACATACAGATTTACTTTAGACTCATTCGGTTACAGTTACCAAATTATCCTTTTTGGAATGTGTATTGTATTTTCGTGAAATAATACAATAACAATATACAATATATGATATAAATAGTACAAATACACATTTTGGCTGTACTCGTATAAACAGACAAAGATTTAGGTATGAAGTTTAATGTATTATACTAGGTCCGTTTTCACAATTTTGCCACCGTCCTTTCAGATTGCTAACGAATATCAACGGTACGCTTCCCTAAATCTATCAAAACAACGCATATATCCGAGTCCTTTATTCGGCAAGAAGTTTTTTTCTTCCTTCCTCGTGCCAACAAAGGCACTTCCTATTATATAAATTTGATACGATATTTTATAGAGTATTGTAAGCACGCGCTCGAGCTCGCGTCGCTACTTTTTTTTATATATTTCGGTAGGTGGCACAGTCGGCAGGCGGGCCGTAGAGGTAGGGGACCGCAGGGGGAAGGTCGGCCCCTAAAAAGTTATGTATTTTTTTTCCTCTTTTTTCCCATCGACGGCGACGTGATGAAACGGCGAGCGATATTGATCCGCCGCGCGTTAGATGTTATAAGCTCGCAAGCTTTTTCTTGTATGTATATGTACTTACAATTTTCTTTTCTTTAAATTTATTTATGGGTAAGAAAAATAATTGTTTTTCAAACAATACGTGTGTTTTTCTTTTTTACATTGAAAACTTTGTAAATTTACATGCAGTTGGTGAAGAAGGCAATTATAGTTAACTTTTAACTTTCAAAAAAATATCTACAAATTGAAATTTATTTGTGATTGCTAGCTGGAGTTAGAACAGTAGGTAAGGGAATGAAATTTGTTCGAAAACTGCAAAATAAGTTCATAAATAAAATAAAAATGAAGTGAAGTTAAACTAAACATTATCTTACGAATATACTTAATGACAGTAAAATATTTTTCTGATTCGATTAAAGCTAACTTTATCCCAGCCCTTGATAACGTAAATACACAAAATTACATGATGATCAGGTGTTAATAGTAGCAAAATTACTCATCTTCATAATGTTGTGTTCCTGCCAGCAGAAGAATGGTCAAAATACATTGAAGAAGGACTAGAGTTAGCAACACCTCTGGCACTGTATATGTACATACATATTCTACTGTGCCTCGTGTGTTACGTTACGTAGTGGGTACTTGTCGGGCTGGATGTGTTATTTGCCCAACAAGGCATATTGGTTGTTACTGCACGTTACTGCATTTGGGTTAAGTAATAGCTGTTTGTAGTGTCGTGTCCGAGTCCTTAATTGTTTTTTTGAAGTGAAAACTTCTTTAGCGGCGTTGTGCACTTTTTGGGATGGGTAAAAAATGTTAAAGTTGCGTCAGGACAACTCGCTTCAGGGCACGTGACCTGATCGAAAATTCGTAAGACGGAGCCGAGTTTCTTATATTAAAAAATATAACATTCGAAATTCAAACATTTATGAGCGGACTGGACCGGAGTGCAGAACTTTCAGTGTACCCTATGTATACATTTAGATAGGTTATTACCTACTTTTTATTTTTAACCTAATTATATATAAACAGATGTGTGTGTGTATGCATATGCAAATACATTGTGAAGTTATGTTTTTACTTCTGACATGCAGTCCTACGATTGACTGTTTTTTTTTCTCCGGAACTGTAAAACTACAGACGAACTTAAGTCATCGTCAAATGCTTTTAATTAATAAAGTTGTTGCAAGTTCTATATTTGCATCACTACATCAGTAGTAGAGCGACTCTGTTTACCAAGAGGTGTAGTATTACTGAAGCACTACTACTTATGTCCTGATAAATTACTTATCTTGACATAAATTTCTACCGTTTATATATCAGGGCTTCTTTACAACTGGAGAGTTTTTTTTTACCAATTTTTTTCTCAACAGAATAGTGAATCCTATAATTTTAAAGAGGTTTTGATTGATCCACCCAGTCCAGCTCATTTTCCCTCTCGTAACCGTTCAGGGTTTTAGGTTGGGTCTTACGGGGGTCTACGAGGTTCCGAGGTATTTAAGGTATTATTTTGACTGCCTAGTGCTACCTCGACGGTTTCTGATGTTTTGTAGCACCGGTATGGACCAAAGACGGTAACTCGGCTGTCTGCGTAGTACTTTTACTGAAATAGCTATAATTTTTTTACTAATACAATATAATGGGAAATATATCTGATGATAATGAATTAGGTATGGGAGTTGAAATCACATTATAACTTATAAATATTTTTACCTTATTGTTGTAATAAATTTAACAATTTTTTACGTGGGAGAGCCATGCTTCGGCACGTATGGGCCGGCTCGACTCCGCTCGATACCATGGCCTCACAGAAGACCATAATGCAAGCATTGCTTCACGGCCCCCCAGCCGTTAAAAAGAACATTACCTTAGGGGGGTTCCTGCTGCGCTAGCGTTGGAGAATCCCGTTCTGGGCGTCCACGCTCAGAACACAGTGCACCTGGACGTGGACGCCCAGGCTACCCCTCGTACTCTGGGGAGCATCAGCTAGGGGCAAGAGTAAGCATAACAAGGCACCCCTTACCACGCTCACCGTGGACTTCTGCAATATCAGGGGCACACATTGCAACCTCAACGCTGTTCACCACCACCTCGAAGCAAAGCCGGCCTTGCTCTTTTTAAGCTAGACGCAGATATCGTCTCCAGCGGACACATCCTATCTCTCCTACCCTGGGTACGGTTTGGAGCACTCCTTTGTAGGAACAAAGGACTGGTGTGTGCGTCTACGTTAGAGACGCTATCAGTTCTCACCGCCTCGGCAATCTTGAAGGCAGGGACCTCTCCATCTTGTGGCTCCGTGTAGACAGCGACACGACCATCCTCGCGTCTATGCATGCCTCTATAGGTCCCATAGCGGTGATGCTGGCGATGAGCTGGTGATGAAACTGACCGATTCTTCGACCACGTCCAAATGGCCACAGACTCTGTGCTGCAGCAGATCCCATCCGCAGAGATCGTGATACTTGGCGACTTTAACGCCCACCATGCTGAATAGCTTGGCTCACGCAAAACCGATCATGTGGGGAGATATGTTCACGACTTCGCCCTGACATATGGCTTGACATAACTGGTAGCAATCCCAGATGTAGAAAGCCAAGAGCCTTCACTGTTGGACCTTCTGCTGACCGAGAGGTCAGCAGAAGGTCCAACAGTGAAGGCCTCAACGGAGATTTGGTAGCCGTCCGGATGAGAATCCGGACGGCTACCAAATCTCCGTTGAGGCCCCAATTGGCTCCTCGGATCGTTGCTTGATCCGGAGTACGGTGACACTCAGGTGCACGCCGCGGCCGCGAGTTACAGGCTGCCGCCGTGTGTGGCACTATAGGTCAGCAGACTGGGATGGGATGCGAACCTTCTTTGTATCCTACCCTTGGAGGCAGGTCTGCTTCAAGCTGGATGATCCCAACGACCTTGCCGATTCTGTCGCTGATGTGGTGCTTCAGGGAATGGAGCTTTTCGTACCATACTCTCTGATTCCCATTGGTGGTAAATCCCAGCCTTGGTTTGGTCGATCCTGCAAAACGGCGTCCCGCTGAAAGCAGGAATGTTACCAATCTTGGACAAATGCAGCGGCAGTACGGGATGTAAAGACCAGCGCATTAAAAAAGCAGCTCAACTTTGTCTCCAGGTCCTTCAAAAGAGACGTTGCCAGGGCGAAGTCGGAGCACATCGGCAGAATTGGTGAGAGACTGGTGGGTCTCCCTTTTGGAACTCGAGCATTTTGGTCTCTTGCTAAAGCTGTCCAGGGGAATTTCTGTAGACCATCCCTTCCACCCCTGCAAATGGCAGATAATTCATTGGCCTACGACGCTAAGGAGAAAGCCGACCTTTTGAGAAAACTCTTTGCGTCCAACTCGACTTTGGATGACGGGGGAAACGTACCGCCGACCATTTCGCGGTGCGACTGCTGTATGCCGAGAGTCCGCTTTTTCCAAAGCTCAGTGCGTAAAGCACTTCTTTCCCTCGATATTCATAAGTCGAGTGGGCCCGATGGAATCTCTCCTATCGTGCTGAAGACGTGTGCTCCAGAGTTGGCACCGGTTTTCATGCACCTTTATCGGCTCTCCTACTCCCTCGGCATCGTCCCGAACTCATGGAAGACAGCTTTAGTGCACCCGATCCCTAAAAAAGGTGGCCGCTCGGATCCGTCCAACTATAGACCTATAGCCATAACCACCTTGTTCTCCAAGATAATGGAATCTATTGTCAACCGCCAGCTCCTTCGGTACTTAGAAGACCACCAGCTACTCAATGACCGACAATACGGTTTCCGTCAGGGTCGTTCAGCAGGTGATCTTCTCGTATACCTAACTCACCGATGGGCACAGGCGATCGAGACCAAGGGGGAGGCGTTGTCAGTCAGTTTGGACGTAGCGAAGGCCTTCGATCGGGTCTGGCACAAAGCGCTTCTCTCGAAGCTTCCTTCCTATGAAATTAAATCCCTTATATGGTCTATCGCCTAAAAGTTTTTTGACAGGCCTGTTGGACTAATGGCCTGGTAAGTGATGCTGACTGCTAATCCCTCTGGCTCAGCAGTCAGGATTCATGGGTTCGATTCCCGCCCAGGACAAATAATTGTATGATTGTAATGTAATTGTAATTTATCTATAATATGTATGTATTAAAAATATATAAGTATGTTTATCAGCAGTCTGGCTACCATAGTACACGCTCTGCCTAGGTTGGGATCAGACGGCTGTATGTGAGATATGTCAAGTTATTACAGATATTATTGTTTAAAAATTTCAAGATTAAGATTAAATAATTACATAGTAAAGGGAGGAAGTCGGAGGACCGGGTGCTGTGGCACACATTGGGAGAGGTCTATGTCTAGCAGTGGACTATGATAGGCTGATTGATTACATAGTCGTTTCAAGCAGTTTACTCAGTCTTTATGACTGCACCGCTCCTAGGGGTTGTAGCGTGATGTTAAATAAGTACCCTATAACCTTCCTTAAGAATTGGGTAATGAATAGCAAGAACCTGCATGTTTGAAAGTCCTGATTTTACGCGTTTTTTAACCGACTTCAAAAAAGGAGGAGGTTCTCAATTCGACAGTATTTTTTTAATGTTTATTACCTCAGAACTTTCGACTGGATGAACCGATTTTGATGATTCTTTTTTTATTTGAAAGCTCGTGCTTCCTGTGTGGTCACATTTCAATTTGGTCCAGTTCTGACAATGGCATCCATGAGAAAACCATAAAAGTCTTTTAAGAAATAGTTTTTTTTTAAGTCGGTTCTTTTTTGAAAGAGTTATTATTAATAATCATTTACCTACCGTATTCCCGTGTAGATACGTTGTGCTATTTACAATCCCATCAAATAAATAATTTAACGAGTAGTTTGTTTTACTTTTTTCGAGCAAGCTTCTAAGTACGCAGGTGTGAGATTGGCGCGCGGCCGGCGCGCGTCCATCCCTTTATGCTAACTATTATGTACAAGGGACAAGCTGCCACGCAGGGCCATCCACACATTCAACTCACCACATGCCATCTTACAGGGGGATGTATAATAACACTTTAATTCGGCAAGAACAGAAAAATAATAAATAAAATGTGTAATATTTAAACTCAATGTAATTTAAATTACTTAACATTTTTACTAATTTATTTTTGTCAAACGTGTTTTATGTATTTGTGTTCATTATTATGATTTTGAATGTTTTCCCAGTTAATTACACGTTTTAATTAACGGCAAAAACGATACGAGAACAGATAGTGCCAGTAATTTGTAGACAAATTAATTTTATTCTCCTTATACGGTAATTGTGCTTGCTAAACGTAAAGCAAATTTAGCACAGACAAAAACATAATACATTGTTTATGACTTTTTTATAGAGAAACTATAAGAATTTAAAACAGTATAATGAGTACAAAGCCTTGAACTGTTTTGCCTAATGTAAATTTGTATAAAAATAAAATTAATTAATTAAAGTCTTTCGAACTAGTTGTAATAACAAAATTATCACTACATATTATAAAGCAAAGTCTCCCACCGCATCTGTCTGTCTGTCTGTTCGCGATAAGATATGTTTGTCACTAAGGACTACCGTGGGCCTCCTCATATCCGAAACACGAAAGTGTCATTCCTGGTCTAGCTTGTCAAAAAATAAGCCAATAGACAGCCAGCTTCAGACAATTTCTTTGAGTTTTTATTCGACATCAAATTATTCGCGTGTTATTTTGTGCGACCTGAACTGCTTACGTCATAGTTTACACCTGTGGTAATATACATATCTATAAATATCAGTAGGCAATGTTTGCGTTACGTTTGCGTTACGTTGTGTGACCAGCTACACATAATATAATATATACTCCTCTACATATCGTTGAAAAACACATGTTCAATACCGTGTTTTGAATCGTGATTAAAGTTTTTAGTTGTTTTCAATTTAGAAGAATACAAATGTTGAATCAGGTGGACTAATTATTACAAATGCTAGCGTACTTTTATCCTTGAAGACATGGATACCAACTTGTCATTCAACGGGGCATTGCGCCAGCCTTCTGGGTGTGAGGTATAATCAATATACATGGCATATAAATAAGCAAAGACAAAACAGTAGGTACAGTGCCTATTTCACCTCTGTTTCCTTTAATGTACAGCTAAAAAAGGACGGAAACAGTTTTTCCCTACCCTCGTAAGCGCTTTTTGGTTTTAATATTGAGTTACGATCGAATTACTATCACTGGCATGTGCAAGTGTTTAGTGGAGTAAGGATCTTATTTTAGTAAATTAATTATTTATATTTTAATTATAACATACAATTAAAAATGTTTGATATAAATAGACTTTTACAAAAGTTACGCATATACGTTGTAAAATAATGAAAGTTTTCTTTAATGAAATAAAAATATCTCTGTGATAAGGCCCGTGGTCGGAATAGATAAACACGTAATCACTTACACGAAAATAATTATTCGTTATTTATTATGTTATTATTATGTTATTTTTCATTCATTCAGTAACTGATACTACAACATGCTGTATTTCAACATATCCGAATTCTCAACAAATAGACGTTTTTTTCCTGGGCGCTGCTGTGTCAGGACCGATGGACCGCATTTACAATCCTGAGCACTCTTTGGGGTCACTTTTTGGAGATTATTGCGCATTGTGAGTTGAAAGTCGAAAAAGCTGGACAAAGAGAAGAGGTACTATTGACTGACCGGATTTTTTTGTACAACGGATACAGTAACGGCGGATTACTGGCTTTGGTATCGCTTACATCTTGATTTTGGACTCGTGTTGAGTGCTTGAAAAATCTCTAAGCTTAGATATAGATCTATGGATGTAGATATTTTATTACTCGTGAAATTGCTATCGATTAAAGTCCATTACATCATTTACCATAAGGTGGACTGTTCAAGAATGTTATATTGATACAGATGCTACTTTGAAAAATAGGTCTTATAATAGAAATAAATCTTTTGTCTATTGCTTCATGTAGTTATAATTATAGAACTTGATGGAGTTGTTATCATTTATAATTAATGTTCGATAACGATGGTAACCTGAGGTCAGAAGACCTTTTCGTGTGCGTTATGAAAACTGCATCGATGAATGAGCTAAAGCCCTTATAAAAAAAATAGTATACATTTGTCAAGAAACCAGTAATTTCTTTATTTACTCATTGAAATTAACCTTTTATTGGGTAGTTGTCTACCAAGTCTAATCATTACTTTAGTTTGATACAATTTTGTATGTAATAACTAGGCATAGCGTCACGCCTTACTGTAGTCAAATCAGTGAGTTTTTACGTTGATTTGATAATTATGAAATGAATCAATCAATATACATATATTATATATCAAGATATTACAC